>JBBPBT010001132.1:3354769-3413572 GCA_037974875.1 Cicer bijugum
TTTTGGACAAAAATGATAATTATAATGTTTTCATTTCACCAATTGAAATTTTAACTATAAATAACTTTATTTTCCTTCACTTTGTTTGATTGAATAATGTTGCAAATATTATTTATAGTTGATTTTTATACAATAAATTTATATACGTATCAATTTTCAAATGATAATTTATATCATAATTAAAATGATATCAGACACCATAGTAACTTTTAGATATGTTGGGTGTCAATACTATAGCTTGTTAAATAAAATACACTTATATGTATAATTATTAAATCATTGATATTATTCTTACGTATATATTTGTAATCGTAATGATAGATTTATTATTTTGAAATATTTCAAAACTAATTGTATTTAGTTTGATGATTCTGTGAGTTGTTGTCGATTCTCTAACTTTGAACATTCACAAATGCACTTGAAATATTTAGTTGCATGAAAGTATTAAATTGACCACTTCGAAATGTATTAAAAAAATTATGAAGTGATTTTTAACTCTATAAATCATCTGACGTAATTGTAAATCAATTTATAGAAGTGATCCGTTGTCGCACACGGGTCAAATACAATTGATAAAATATAAATAGAGGTAATAACTCAAATCGTTTCACAAGGACTTCTAATATAATAATAATAACCGAATTGAAAATCGAAATTAAAAAGAGGTTTTTTAGAATTTTTTATTTAACAGATGAGTAAACCGATTAATCCACTTATTCGAGTTTCAGACTTATCATAGATTCTATCAATGAGTTTAATTTCTAATTTATAATTCTATTCTTATTTGACTATAGAATTGATCAAACAAGCGTAATCATTCCTATGTGAATTTGGTTTCTTTGATTGGATTAAGCATCACAATTAGGGATGGCAATGGGTAGAGTACTATAGTACCCGTACCCATACCCGCAGTTTAAAAAAATACCCATACCCGTGCCCGTACCCTCTTGGGTATCAACTTTAATACTTGTACCCTTACCCTCTGGGTACCTAAGTGCCCGTAACCGTACCCATTACCCACATTTTAACTAAAATAAATCGATAAATAAATATTATTTTGTGATTAAATTTAAAAAGGATAAATACCATCTATAGTCCCTTAACTTAATTTCAATTAATGTTTTAGTCCTTTATCTTTTTTTCCCGATTTTGTCCTTTATTTTAATATTAAGTGACAATTTAATCTTTTTTGTTTTAAAATGTTAACAATGTTATCCTTTTTTTTTTTACAAAAATTCATCAAAATTTTCAAACAAAACTCATAAATTTAGTTATATTCTTTAATATAAAATAAATTTTATCAAATTTGTAACTCAAATCTTCAAATAAACTCATATTTGTCATTCTTTATTTGATGTTGTTAGAGATAAAAATATGAGTTTTGTTAGAAATATGGCTATGTGCTAGACATATGTTCTCTCGTTTTTGAAGTTCTTGACAAACATACACTTGTAAAAATAAACCTAACAGTGCGAATTGAGAAAATTTCAGGAAAAATCCGTTCAATCCTACAAGCTTGAAACATTGCTTGGAACTCAAGAAATCAACAAAACTTTGAAGATCTACAAGCAAATCGATTAGTAAAATCGATTCTGAAAAAGGGTTGATTGTTATTACACTGTTTGGAATTAATCAATCGATTGGCACAATCGATTTGCACAACTTTATGAAAGTTCAAACATGCCATCAATCGAATTGGTAAATCGATTGTTACACTTATCAGAAAATAAATAGTGCAAGTCAGAGAGCCAGTTTGCCACAAATCGATTTGGCAAATCGATTGTTTAATTCACTAAGACTGAACTGATAGTTTACATCGATTAGACCAATCGACTTGAACTCTTATTAAAAATGAAAATGTGCAAGTCAGTAGCTCACCTTGCAAACTAGTCGCTTTGGCAAATCGATTATTCAATCATTGTCTTATGTTATGTTTTTGTTTACATCGATTGACCAAATCGAATGTGAATGTTCCAGAACCAAACCAATGCAAATAAATCGATTAGGCAAATCGACTTACCAAAATATATTTCAAAAAGAACTTGGTCTGGAACATCCATAATCGATTAGCTCAATCTACTCACTTACTTCTGTTATATTGAAGTTGGCATCAATCGACTTGGTAAATCGATTGCTTAATTTTTCAATCGGTTAGGCACATCGATTGGTGAAAATCATTGTGTCTCTGGAACCAGTGAAATCGATTGACTAAAGCGATTTGCACAAAAAGTTTTAGAAACAGAGACGACTGTAATGGCTGAATCGATTACATACATCGACTGTTTTAATCTTGTTGTTTGAACAAAACATCCCAAGTCGATTATGCACATCGATTCAGACATTCACTTTTATCATAGTCTAGAGAACTCATTTAAAAGAATCGATTAGTTAAATCGATTATGTTGTGCAGTTTCAAGATTCAAGAAAAACAAGATTCGTGAAATCGATTGCATAAATCGATTAGGGTACTTTATAACTTTAATGAATGGATTGGCTAAATCGATTCATATGTTGTTTTTCCTGAAACTATATAAACTGCTTTGGTATTCTTATTCCATAGAGAACCAATAACGAATAACAGATTCATTGAACAATACAATAACTTTTGATAATTTATTTTCAGTGCTACAACACGTGAGATAACTCTTTCACAACCAGTATCAATTGGAAATACTTTCTCAATCATGGACAATCAACTTGTGATCATTGAAGATTGGAAAAGACTGATTTGAGAAAGATTACTTTTGGAAGAAGCAAGATCAAGATATTTGTATATTTGATTTGCTTCATGGTTTGTGATACTCTTTTGTAACAAATTACTTTGCGAAAATCCAGCTGCGACTGGTGGCGTTCTTCGGGGTTGAGGGCTGTCAACAAGAAGACGTTTGACTGAATTCTTGGTCAAGTTTATGAGACTTAAACTTGGGAATTCAGGGAAGGGAAGATAGAACGAGTAGAATAGTTTAAGATTGGTGCGAGGCACTGTGTGAAAATCTGTAAATTGATTCTAAAAAGATTCTATTGGAAAGGCTGAGATCTTGTTGGATCTTAGGACTGGATGTAGGCTGTCAAGGGACAGCTGAACCAGGATAAAACTTGGTGCAATCTTTCCTATCCCTCCTCTTTAATTTTCAGCATTGTTTAATTGTTTGTTTTGCATGCTCCTTAAATAAATCCTGTATGCGATCTTAAGTTTCCGCTGTGCTTGAAAATTGTATGATTGGTGCATAATTAGAATTGGGAATTATGTCTAACTAGTTGGAGTTGATCTTAATTCTCTTGTTATTAATCAAAAAGAAGTCATAGTTTTACAACAATTGGCATCTGAGCCTGACTTTTTTTTTGAGAAAAACTCATAAAAAGAAAATGACTTCTTTGGATTTCCTAGGAGAAGGAGCATCTCTAACCAGACCCCCTGCCTTTAATGGTACAACATACATGTACTGGAAAGAAAGAATGCTTATCTTTCTGGAAGCATGTGGGCTGGACATTTTAGAAGCAGTGGAAAATGGTCCTTACATTCCTAAAATTGCAGGTATTGATGGATCATCATGCATTATCAAACCAAGAGCTGACTGGTCTGATGATGACAAAGAGAAAGTAGGTTACAATGCTAAAGCGAAGAATATCATAACATCAGCTTTAAGTGCAGAAGAATTCTTCAGAGTGTCAAACTGCAAGACTGCAAAGGAAATGTGGGACACTTTGCAAGAAACACATGAAGGTACTACAGATGTCAAACGAGCAAGAACAAATACACTTATGCACGAGTATGAACTTTTCTGCATGAAGAAAGATGAATCTATAAATGATCTGCAAACCAGATTCACCCACATTATCAACAATCTACATGCCCTGGGAAAAATTGTGGATAATGAACAGCAGATAGGAAAAGTCATGAGGTGTTTGTCAAGAGAATGGCAACCCAAAATAACTGCCATTGATGAGTCTAAAGACCTTGCCAACATGACAATAGCTACATTGTTTGGAAAACTGAGGGAACATGAAATGGAATTACATAGACTCAATGAAGCTAAACTAGGTGACAGAAAACGAAAAGGGCTGTCATTAAAAGCTCAAACAAGTCAGTCCAAATCTGAACATGAGAGCAGCTCAAATGAATCTAGCAGTGAAAATGATGAGGAACCTGAACTTGGGCTACTTGTCAAAAAGTTTAAGAAATTTCTGAAAAGAAAAGACAGTAAATTCAGAAAACAATCCAGCTCAAAGAACAATGACAGTAAAACAATCACATGTTATGAGTGTGGAAAAACTGGTCATATCAAGGCTGATTGTTACAAGCTGCAGAACAAGAACAGAAATTCCAAAACAAAAGGCAAGGAACCAGTCCGGAAAAACAGAAAAGCATATGTTGCATGGAATGACAATGAAGAATCCTCTACATCTTTAGAAACTGAAGAAGCTAATCTGTGCCTCATGGCTAACACGGATTCGGAATCAGAAAGCGAGGTAAATTCCCAATATAATCCTTCTTTTGATGAAATGCATGATGCATTTAATGAATTGCATGATGAATATGTTAAATCTGTTAAGCAATTAATTAATACCAAGAAAATGCTTGAACAACAATGCATGTTGCATGATCAAATGAAAACTGATTATAGGAATATTGAGGACTCGTGTGAACAATTGAAAAAGGACTCGCATGAAAAATCTGCCAAATGCATTGAACTTGAGAATTCTGTTGCATTATTAAAGTCAGATTTATTGAAACTTTCTAGTAGCAAAGATAAATTGAATAATATTCTTAGCAACCAGAGAAGTGTCAACATAAAATCTGGACTTGGATATAACAAGAATATGCATGCTAATCATAATAAAAATAAACATGGCATAGGATATGGAAATGTTAATCATAACCAAAAATTTGTGAAACCTAGCCACATGCATAATGCTTTTGTCAAACCAAAACAGTATGTCTCCTCTACTGTCACTTGTCACTTTTGTTGTAGAAAAGGACATTTTGTCTACAACTGCAAATTAAAAAGACTTGCAAATAGAGGATACAAACAGATTTGGAGAATTAAGACAAAAGATGGTAAAACTGACCCCCCAGGACCCAATGTGAATTGGGGACCTAAATACATTTTCTAATTGTATTGCAGGTATGCTTGAGATCCACTAAACACCAATGGTATCTTGATAGTGGATGCTCAAAGCACATGACAGGGGACAAGTCAATGTTTCTGTCCCTGAATTTAAAAGAAGATGGATTTGTAAAATATGGAGATAACAATAAAGGCAAAATATGCGGTGAAGGTAACATCGGAAACGAATCAACTGTCATTATTAAAAATGTCTTATATGTGGAAGGACTGAAACATAATCTTCTAAGTATAAGTCAGCTATGTGACAATGGATTTCAAGTAAGCTTTTCACCACTTTCTTGCATAATTGAGAACAAGCATGATAAAAGCATGAAATTAGTAGGTGACAGAATTAATAACATTTACATGCTGGACTTGAATACTATGCCTGCTGATTCTACCTGTTGCTTACTATCTAATGCTGATGAAACATGGTTATGGCACAAACGCATTGCACACATTCATGTAGATCATTTAAATAGACTTGTTAGCAAACAGCTGGTCATAGGCCTTCCCAATAGAAAGTTTTCTAAAGATAGGCTGTGTGATTCTTGTGTGAAGAGTAAGCTTGTCAAGTCTACTTTTCCCCCAGTTGATATGGTCAAAACCAATAGGGTTTTGCAACTTATCCACATGGTTTTGTTTGGACCATCTCAGATTAGAAGCTTTGGTGGCAACCTGTATGAATTTGTGTTAATTGATGACAATTCTAGATTTACCTGGACTTATTTTCTAACTCATAAAAGTGACACATTTTCTGTTTTCAAAAAGTTTGCAAACTTGGTTCAAAATGAAACAAGTCAGAAAATTATTTCTATCAAAAGTGATCATGGAGGTGAATTCCAAAATGATTCTTTTGACAAGTTTTGTGAAGAAAATGGCATTCAACATATGTATTCTGCCCCTAGAACACCACAGCAAAATGGTGTTGTAGAGAGGAAGAATAGGTCCCTAGAGGAGTTGGCTAGGACCATGTTGAGAGATTCAAATACTCCCAAGTATTTCTGGGCTGATGCAATTAACACTGCCACACATGTTATCAACAGGGTTTTGATTAGGCCAATACTTAAGAAAACTCCTTATGAGTTGTTCAAGGGTAGAAAGCCTAATATTGCTTACTTTAGAGTGTTTGGTTGCAAGTGCTTTGTCTTGAATAATGGTAAAGAACACCTAGGCAAGTTTGATCCTAAGGCAGATGAGGGTATCTTTCTAGGTTATTCCCAAACTAGCAAAGCCTATAGAATCTATAACAAGAGGACAAAAACAATAGAAGAATCTGTTCATGTGAAATTTGATGAAACTTTTAAAGAAAACTTGAACAATACTCCTTCTATTGTTAATGCCCCCTTAGATGAAGATATAGATTCTGACCCTTTAGAACCCAAAGAACCTGTACCTCCAGCAAATAGTGAGTGTGTTGAACCTATTAGAATAGAAGAGTTACCAAAGGAGTGGAAGTTCAATAGAAACCATCCCATAGATAACATCATAGGTGACATCTCCAAAGGGGTAGCTACTAGAAGGAACCTTGGACAATTTTGTAACCTAGCAGCCTTTGTATCTCAGATTGAGCCTAAGACCATTAAGGAAGCCTTGCTAGATAGTGAGTGGATACTTGCTATGCAAGAGGAGTTGAACCAGTTTGAGAGAAACCAAGTGTGGCAGCTAGTACCTAAACCTGAGAATAATCACATCATAAGAACTAGGTGGGTTTTTAGAAACAAACTAGATGAGAATGGTGTGATCACAAGGAACAAAGCTAGGCTAGTAGCCAAGGGTTATAGTCAGGAAGAAGGGATAGACTTCGACGAAACCTACGCCCCTGTAGCTAGGTTAGAGGCTATTAGGATTCTTCTGGCTTATGCTAGTATTATGGACTTTAAGCTATTTCAAATGGACGTTAAAAGTGCTTTTTTGAATGGTGAAATCCATGAGGAGGTATATGTTAGTCAAACACCTGGATTTGAGAATCCAGATTTTCCTAACCATGTGTTTAAACTAACAAAAGCCCTCTATGGATTGAAACAAGTCCCTAGAGCTTGGTATGAAAAACTGAGCAACTTCCTCATTAACCAAAACTTTTTAAGAGGCAAAGTTGACAAAACTCTTTTCATTCAAACTAATGGCAAAGATATCTTGCTGGTCCAAGTTTATGTGGATGACATAATCTTTGGATCAACAAATGACCAGTTGTGTAAAAATTTTGAAAAGTTGATGAAAGGTCAATTTGAAATGTCTATGATGGGTGAACTGTCATACTTTTTGGGATTTCAAATTAATCAATCTAAACAAGGTATCTTTATTAGCCAAACAAAGTATTGTAATGACTTAATAAAGAAATTTTCATTTGATAGCTTCAAGCCCATAGATACTCCTATGAGTCAAGGAAACCTTTTAGATAAAGATGACCTAGGCAAACCAGTGGATGTTTCAAGGTATAGAGGCATGATAGGATCATTGTTATATCTCACAGCAAGCAGGCCTGACATTATGTTCAGCGTTTGCATGTGTGCGAGGTATCAATCTAATCCTAAAGAGTCTCATCTTAGTGCGGTTAAGAGGATTTTCCAGTATTTAGTTGGGATTAGGAGCCTTGGATTGTGGTATCCAAAGGGATCAACTTGTTCTTTGGTAGGTTACTCGGATTCAGACTTTGCAGGTTGCAAATTGGATAGGAAAAGTACCTCTGGTACTTGTCATTTGCTAGGTAATTCACTTGTATCTTGGTTCAGCAAGAAACAAACCAGTATTGCCTTGTCAACAGCTGAAGCTGAATACATTGCAGCTGGTAGTTGCTGTGCTCAGATCATGTGGATGAAGCAGCATTTGTTAGATTTCGGCGTGGACTTAGGAACTGTTCCCATCTTGTGCGACAACACAAGTGCGATCAGCATCACTAAGAATCCAGTTATGCATTCCAGGACCAAGCACATTGAGATTCGTCATCACTTCTTCCGAGATCAGTTTCAAAGTGGCAACATCAAGTTAGAGTATGTCAACACAACTGAGCAGTTAGCAGACATATTCACCAAAGCCTTGCCAAAGGAAAGCTTCCATCACATAAGGATGAAACTAGGCATAATAGATCCTAATCAGATCTGAGTTATGTGTCTAATCGACTGGAACAATCGATTATCCTGTGGTTACACAGGAAAATGTGTTTACAAAATCGATTGCACTAGTCGACTTGACCCATAATATGTCTATTTTTCTTAAGTTTATGACTCGAAGTCGATTTGGAAAAGCAATTGTGTTATGTATGGTTGGAAACTTCATTCAAAATAATCGATTTGGACAATCGATGCTCTTGCAACTCAGTGTATGGACTGATAGGAAAGATTTCTGAACAAGCTCGAAATCGATTTGGGAAATCGATTGTCAGAATTGGTTTGAGTTTCTTTTTAAAAGGATCGATTTGGGTAATCGATGCTGTGAAAAGTGAGCTTCTGGTATGATTTGTAAGTTTTCTAAACTAAGTCGAAATCGACGTGGGTAATCGATTTGTGTTCAACCTGATCAGTTCTTCACTCAAAGGAATCGATGTGGGAAATCGATGCTGAGATGAAGTTCTACCTGAACTGTCATTTGAAGCTTCTGGACTGATACGAAATCGATTCGGGAAATCGATTAAGTAATTGTGAACATCGATTTGGGTAATCGACTGACATTATTACCGTTACAGAATTTTTTTTTTACTAGCCGTTACGTGTCTTTTGATCTTCCCCAGCAACGGTAACTAAGTCGATTGGGGAAATCGATTTACATACCCAGCAGTATAAAAGGAATAGTTTCAATCGAACCACAACATCGATTCATCTCTTTTCCAGCTCTCAAACCTCTGCAATCTCAGTTTTCTCTTCTTGTTTTGATCTTCTCAACCTTCCCCTTTTCCCTCTCTACTTCAGATTAATCCTAAATCTCTAAAAATGGCAAGAGTTAAGCGCACATCACCATCTACACCCTCCACTTCATCTTCTTCAAGTACACCATCACCACCACCAACTCTTTCAAAACGGGTTTCCATTCAACACACAAGATTTCAGCACAAGACAAAGGCAAAAGCATTGCTGTAGACCAAGGGAAATCGAAGAAAAGGAAGGACCCTCCAACTGAAAAGTTGCTGGCTGATGCAATGAAGGAGGTAATCCAGAAGAAGAAGAAGAAGGTTACTTCTTCAACTCCACAAAAGAAATCTACACCCCAGAATAAAGTGACTCCTACACCAAAGGCCACTCAAAGCAAGTCAACTGAGGAATTCAAACTTCCTCAAACGTTCATCAAGCGCAAGATTCATGAAGCAAGAGTTCTGGACTTTCAGTACTTCGACAGTGATGGTTTCACCTTTCAAAACCATCTCAGATTTCATGGTTTGGAAGATTTTCTATCCTGTTCTCTCGATGCTTATCCAAACCTGATTCGGGCATTTTACTCCACTTTCAAAATGACGGATTCTGGTTTCAAAGCAACGGTGAAAGGCAAGAAAATTTCCATGATATACGAGGAGTTCTCGAACCTGTCGGGACTTCAGTACCATGGAAACTCTGTCGATGGCAGCACCGAAGCTGACGCTGCTGATGACAGCTGGGAAGAGACTCTGGAGAGGCAACAAGTCGTGCAGGACCTGATGGTTGAAGGCTTTGTGGAATCTGTTTCACTTCCTATCGGCCAGATGAAGGTTCAGCATCGTATGCTGATGTATGCTCTCACCCGGATGCTCGTCCCACGATCCGGCAATCATGCAGTTGTCCAAAGGTTGGACATAGTGTTGATGTGGGGTCTATGCAAGGAGCTCAAGATGAGCTGGGCATGGATTGTGCTTCGCCACATGCAGGAAGCAGCACAAGGCAAGCTGGTGCTTCCTTATCCACAGCTAATCACTAAGATTCTTACCCACTTCAAGGTCTCTCTAAAGGGTGAAGAAGTGTCCAAAACCACTATGACATTTGGCGAATCCATTGTGAACCAAATGCAGCTACGTAAGCTGAATGGAATCTGGAGTAGACCTCAAGCTACTGCTGAATCAACCCAGCAAAGTGTTGAACCACCTACTGCTGAGCCTGTTTCAGCTGGGTTTGAGGTCCTCTCTAAACTCCTTGAGTTTATGGCAGCTCAGGCGACTCACAACTCCAAAATGGAGGAGCTAAATGTAAGGATGGATGCTGCAATTCAGGAGATCCAAGCCAACCAGAATCAGATGGCACAGGACATAGCAGCAATTCAAGAACATCTGGGCATTAAGTTGTCCTTCAGCGATGTTGCTGAGATTGGAAGACAAGCAGCTGAAGAGCATATTCCTACTCATGTAGAGGTTGCTGTGACTCATGTTGAGGAGACACCTGCTGAGGGTAATACAGCGGTCTCAACCTCATCCCCTGCTAATAATGAGGATCAGCCAACCATAGATGTTTAGGACCTTAGTTTCTTTTTGGTGTTTGTTTATCTATGTTGCTTTTCTGTGTAATTTTTTTTTGTTGGTTGTACTCTGTTGTTAAATGAATATAAGTGTTTTTGAAGTTAATTGCTTGTGTTAATCGCTGCATTTCATTTCATTTCATTTCATCTTCATGACTTCAAATGCGTGCCATACTATGTTTGATTCTGTTTATTGCACTGATAAAAGTGTCTTCTGGTTATAATCATAATAAACTCTTGTTACTAATCCTTTACGTTTTTCAGAAATTCTTATGCTACCATCTCAGGGGGAGCAAATTTTTTTTCTTTTTGACTTATTTAACAAAAGGGGGAGAGAAGTTTTTTTTATATATAACTTGATTAGTACTAACACAGTGGTATCTTATCTTATAAATACTGTGTTCTGCAATTTGCTTGGGTATACATACTCAGGGGGAGCTAAACTGTTATTTCAGCATATTCCCTTGAAATGTTTCTCAAGTTTATATAAAAATTGCATGTTTGTCAATTAAATCAAAAAGGGGGAGATTGTTAGAAATATGGCTATGTGCTAGACATATGTTCTCTCGTTTTTGAAGTTCTTGACAAACATACACTTTTAAAAATAAACCTAACAGTGTGAATTGAGAAAATTTCAGGAAAAATCCGTTCAATCCTACAAGCTTGAAACATTGCTTGGAACTCAAGAAATCAACAAAACCTTGAAGACCTACAAGCAAATCGATTAGTAAAATCGATTCTGAAAAAGGGTTGATTGTTATTACACTGTCTGGAATTAATCAATCGATTGGCACAATCGATTTGCACAACTTTATGAAAGTTCAAACATGCCATCAATCGAATTGGTAAATCGATTGTTACACTTATCAGAAAATAAATTGTGCAAGTCAGAGAGCCAGTTTGCCACAAATCGATTTGGCAAATCGATTGTTTAATTCACTAAGACTGAACTGATAGTTTACATCGATTAGACCAATCGACTTGAACTCTTATTAAAAATGAAAATGTGCAAGTCAGTAGCTCACCTTGCAAACTAGTCGCTTTGGCAAATCGATTATTCAATCATTGTCTTATGTTATGTTTTTGTTTACATCGATTGACCAAATCGAATGTGAATGTTCCAGAACCAAACCAATGCAAATAAATCGATTAGGCAAATCGACTTACCAAAATATATTTCAAAAAGAACTTGGTCTGGAACATCCATAATCGATTAGCTCAATCTACTCACTTACTTCTGTTATATTGAAGTTGGCATCAATCGACTTGGTAAATCGATTGCTTAAACCAACTTGTTGTAATGAGCTTCAGACTTAATTTTTCAATCGGTTAGGCACATCGATTGGTGAAAATCACTGTGTCTCTGGAACCAGTGAAATCGATTGACTAAAGCGATTTGCACAAAAAGTTTTAGAAACAGAGACGACTGTAATGGCTGAATCGATTATATACATCGACTGTTTTGATCTCGTTGTTTGAACAAAACATCCCAAGTCGATTATGCACATCGATTCAGACATTCACTTTTATCATAGTCTGGAGAACTCATTTAAAAGAATCGATTAGTTAAATCGATTATGTTGTGCAGTTTCAAGATTCAAGAAAAACAAGATTCGCGAAATCGATTGCATAAATCGATTAGAGTACTTTATAACTTTAATGAATGGATTGGCTAAATTGATTCATATGTTGTTTTTCCTGAAACTATATAAACTGCTTTGGTATTCTTATTCCATAGAAAACCAATAACGAATAACAGATTCATTGAACAATACTATAACTTTTGATAATTCATTTTCAGAGCTACAACACGTGAGATAACTCTTTCACAACCAGTATCAATTGGAAATACTTTCTCAATCATGGACAATCAACTTGTGATCATTGAAGATTGGAAAAGACTGATTTGAGAAAGATTACTTTTGGAAGAAGCAAGATCAAGATATTTGTATATTTGATTTGCTTCATGGTTTGTGATACTCTTTTGTAACAAATTACTTTGCGAAAATCCAGCTGCGACTGGTGGCGTTCTTCGGGGTTGAGGGCTGTCAACAAGAAGACGTTTGACTGAATTCTTGGTCAAGTTTATGAGACTTAAACTTGGGAATTCAGGGAAGGGAAGATAAAACGAGTAGAATAGTTTAAGATTGGTGCGAGGCACTGTGTGAAAATCTGTAAACTGATTCTAAAAAGATTCTATTGGAAAGGCTGAGATCTTGTTGGATCTTAGGACTGGATGTAGGCTGTCAAGGGACAGCTGAACCAGGATAAAACTTGGTGCAATCTTTCCTATCCCTCCTCTTTAATTTTCAGCATTGTTTAATTGTTTGTTTTGCATGCTCCTTAAATAAATCCTGTATGCGATCTTAAGTTTCCGCTGTGCTTGAAAATTGTATGATTGGTGCATAATTAGAATTGGGAATTATGTCTAACTAGTTGGAGTTGATCTTAATTCTCTTGTTATTAATCAAAAAGAAGTCATAGTTTTCCAACAAGTTTATTTAAAGATTTACGTTATAAATTTGATGAAATAGCATTATATTGAGGATGATAATTAATTTTATGTGTTTTGTTTGAAATTTTTGATGAATTTTTTGAAATTTTGCATAAAAAAAGGATAAAATTGTTGACATTTTAAAACATAAAAGATCAAATTGTCACTTAAAATAAAAATAAAGGACCAAATCGGGGGAAGGAAAAAGATAAAAGACTAAAACGTTAACTGAAATTAAGTTAAGGGACTATATGTGGTATTTACCCATTTAAAAATTATCCAAATATCATAAATTAAATCATAAAATTTTATAAACCAAAATATTTTCTAACTCAAAACATTTCAAGTGAACACTCTTTACAATACACATTCAAATATCCATAATAATATTTTATGAAGTTGCAAGTCTTACGACAATATTATTTGAGATCAGTAAAAACAATTTATAAGTTGCAAGTATAATTATAAAGACACAATTAATAAGATATAATTCTTAGTTATAAAGTCACAATTTTTTAACTATTAATCATAATCAAATTCTTAAAAAGTTTACAAACGTTTATCTTTTGATTTGATTATAAATATTGTAATGGTTCAATGATATTAATAGATATTAAAACATAAAGGAAAATAATTAATTAAACTAAATATTAATATAATAAATAAATAATATATTTATATAAGTGCGGGTGCGGGGCGGGTACTATAGTACCCATACCCATACCCGCTTAATTTTGCGGGTAATTACCCATCCCCGTGCCCATACCCATTATGCGGGTTTTTACCCTACCCATTGTGGGTCTTTTTTGCGGGTACCCACTGGGTCTGGGTCTAATTGCCATCCCTAATCACAATCATCAAAATATTACAATTAACGATCAAGCGTCGCAAAATTATAATTTAATTAAATTAGAAACTGAAACCAAATTCTATCAAATAAATTTAATCAATCATATTGAAATTCAATTTAAGCAATCAAAATATCAATATAATCAAATAAACAAGAATAGAATCATGAATAGAAATTGACAGTTTAACCTGAATCTCAAGGTGTTGATGAAACTCTGAACTCGTGGATTAATCTTATAAAATTAGCCTTCCATGAAATTAAAATAACACTATTTATTTCTTGTAGTAATTTGAATCCTAATTTTTCTGTCCTTAGAAAAGAAACAAAACTGCCAATATATAGTACTTGATATTGGACTTTAGGGTTTATGGTTTAAAAACAAGTGGCCCACTAATTAAAATTTTTACAAAAATTCATATTACGAAATTTTCAATTTTGGACCAGTAAAGTTCGGAATTGGTCTTTCCTTCCAACACACAAAAGTTGTAGCTCAAATTTTTATCTTTCCACCGCCTGGTCATATGTGTCAACCCGATATCCAGAGCTCAAGTTATGACCTACACAACGAGATGGAGTCAAAATGTAAATAATAAAATTAAAATACAAATAATAAAATTATAATTCAAATTTGACCTAAAGTTTAGAAACAAGCTAAAAATATTAATCTAAGCTATAAAGAGCTTTTAAAATACCAAACTAAAAACCTAAAAACTTGTGCCCAAATGCTATGATCAATAGGTCTTAAACTTAATCTTGATGTTATAGACCTTATGACTTGACTTACCATAGTTGTGAATCGACTCACACAATTCAAGGAGGTTTTGTAAGTTGACTCACAGTCTTGCGAATCGACTTGCACAAGTTGTAAATAACTCCCACAATTCAAAGAGTTTTTTTAAGTTGACTCACACTCCTTTGAATCAACTTGTTGTACTTCAAGATGAAACCCTAGACTTTCAAGAGACGTGAGAATTGACTCACTAGTTTTTTAAGTCAAATTACATGAGCTATAGAGTTAGTGTTTCATAATTATCAAATATTTATTTTAGTTATGATGCATTGTACTTTTGTCAACTAACTCATGCATGTCTCATTGTAACTAACAACACTTTAACCTATTCATCAAATTTCATGCATTCAAGATCATAATCTAGATTAAACATTTTTCCTTCATTGTAACTAAGAACATTCCCCCTTGATGCATATTTCGGTAACTCCAAGTATAATTAGTAGTTGCTCAAATCATGGTCTTGGCAATATCTTTGTACATTTTCTGCTACATGATCTTCTACATTGCAGTACTCGAGCTTGATTTGTTTAGTCTCCTCTACTTCTCTAATGCATTGTTATTTGATTGATACATATTTTGTTCTATTGTGATGTACATGATTCTTTGTGATTGCAATCACTACAAGAAAAACACTATTTTGTGGCCAACTTTATAAATATTTTGTGGCCGAATAAAACCCTCACAAATTAGTGACTGCAAAAGCCCTCACAAATACAAAAATTGAAATTGGTCTTTATTTGTGGTTGAAAAATCTCTCACAAATTCTTAAACATTTAACTGGATTTTATGGCTGCCTAAGCCCTCACAAAATCACAACGTTGTGATTTTGTGAGGGCTTAGGCAGGCACAAAATCCAGTAAAATTTTTAAGAATTTTGTGAGGGCTTTTACAGCCGCAAAAAATAAATTTTGTGAGGGGCAAAGCCGTCACAAATGACTGAAGTGACATTTCCATTTGTGGCTGCATAGGCCGCCACAAAAGCAAGTGTACATTAACATTTCTGGCTGCAAAGGCCGCCACAAAGGAAGCATATTTACGTTGGACTTTCTGGCCGCCCAGGCCGTCACAAAGGATTAGACCGTTACCTTATGTGGCAGAAAAGGCTGCCACAAACTACAATAGTACCGTTGGCATGTTCTGGCCGCCCAGGCCGTCACAAATGCCTAATATCCGTTGGTCATTGTGGCTGCTTTGGCCGCCACAAAGGATCAAGCATACCCTATATATATTACTCCACTCCTCTTTCATTTTTTCACTTCTAACTTCTCTATAAAACCTCCTTCTAACTATTTTCTCCACCTTCTCTCTACACAAAATATTCATCAAGCTTGATTCAATTTTGGTAAGTATATATTATATTATATATTTAGTTTTTTAATTTTATTTTTTGATTTGATTTAAGTAATTAATATTATTGAATTTTTTGTTGACAGTGGTTGTTAATTACTTCGAAGACTTGTAAACATCCTACGTGAGTGAAAGCTTCAAGTCAGACGCTACTCAGCATCAAGTTAGTATTTTATATATTTTAAATTTAGATTAGTAAATATATATGTGTGTTATTATAGATTTATTTTTAAAAAAATAAGAATGATGTTGTTTACATAATATATGATAAATAAAAGTTTCAAACACGGTTAAAATATATTGATTTTAATATAATTATTTTTTAAAAAAACATTATTAAAATTGATGATATTATTATTTTTTGTTATAAATAAGTCTTGATACATATTAATATAGTTTATTGATTGTTAGTGTTGATATTTTTTGTTAGTCTTGATTATTAAAAAAACATTGTTTAAAATTTTATATAGATTTATATAATGATATAGTCTTGATAATAATTTATTATATTGTTTGCAAATTAATTAATAATCCCCTAATTGACATATATGCCAAAGTTATTGATTTTAATACACTCACACACACACACACACACACACACACACACACACACACACACACACACACACACACACCCGCACACACACACACACACGCACACACACGCACGCACACACACACACATATATTTTGTTGATCATAGAGGCCAAGTCTGATGAAAAGTGTTTGCGTAATCGATTTGCCAATCGATTAACTCAGTACGAGCTTGGTTCTGTGAATTACCAAGTCGATTACTCAATTGATTTGCAAATCGATTGTCCAATTGATTTGTCAAAACCCAGAACACAGGTTTTAATGAAAACCTTTAAGTAATCGATTTCCCAATCAATTCACTTAGTGAAACCTTTATTCTCTGGTTTAGACAATCGATTGCCCAATTGATTTATCACTTGATTGATTACATGATTGATTAAAGCATGTTTTATGATTCCATTGGTAGATATTATGTGAGAACTCATTATGATTAAGTCTACCTAATGGACACTACTAACACTAGACACATTTACACATCATTCTTCAAGCTGGTAGTATATCCTCCATTTTTGCATGATTTCTTGAGTTCCAAGTTTTGTCCAAGTGTGTAGTGTTTGATCATGTTCCTGAAATATTTCTCAATTTAAACCATTAGATTAATCAAATAATGCATGTATATTGTATGTTTGGAATTTATATCAAAATCATGATCAAGGAGGCATATGTCTAGCATTTTCCCCCTATATCAAAGTCATGATCAGGGAGTCATATGTCTTACAATACAGTCAATGCTCTTATAAAAAATCAACATTTCAACATCGTCTACACGTCAAGAATGGACATATCCTCTTACTGAAGAAGCGCATGATATCCTTTAATAATGATAGCCTCTGAAATTTATCTTCTTAAATCAAGATACGTTGAATAAATTATGAAAGTATATATGAATACGTCTTAAAGGATGATTTGCTTTAAATGTTGATTCATGAACTCCATTGTAACAATTTCAACGAATACATTTATTAGTATTTGAGTAAAACCAATCAATATTAAAATAGAGTTGAGAGAATGAAAAAGACAATGTGTTAAAAAGAATTTTTGTAAAATCCTAGAACACATCAAAAGAAAAAAATGAATTAAAAATTATCCCAATAGAGAGTTAATAGAATTGATGTAAATCAGACAAAGTGTTTTATACACTTAAACTGATATAGGATTTGAAATATAATATTCTCTCAATGAGAGTTAGAATCATAGAAAAAATTTGTGTAAATTCAAGCACATACTGGAACTGATGTAAATCAGCTCGATAGTGGCAACAACTCTTTCATCTATAAGATGTACCTGAATAAATATAAAAATACTCATGAAAGGCTTCTATTAAGTTGAGAAGGGTGCTTATGAAAACTTCCTAGGGAGGCATAAGAAAAATACTCAAAGTCTAAAGTGGTAGAGTAAATAATACTTGTATGCTATTGCTTAAGTATTCGGTTAAGAATTCTATTGTACTAAGTCAAAATTTCTCTGTAAAGGAAAGACTAGCTGTAGCAACAATCTATTATGAACTAGTATAAAATCCTTGTTTATTTTCTCCCTCTATTATTCAAATCTAAGTTATTTATGGTTCAAATTTACTTTTAGTAAACCTCTTTTATGATTGTAAGTTGAATGATTTGATATAAAAACATTATTTTGGTTAAGCAACTCAAGTAATTTTAAGAGATGGTAAAACTCAATCCTATCCCTCTTTCTTGTGTTTTCGAACACCTTCAAAAATTTAAATAGAAGCGTTCGTGTGTTGACATCTTGAAGCTTCAAGGAAACAAATCACCATCACCACAAGTGCATTTTCTCTATTCAATCGACATGAACAGTCGCCTCAAAATGACATATGTGCTAGTTGTCGGCTACTGTAACGAGGCACAACAAAACCTAGACATTTTAGGATTTGTCTAGAGGAGGCATACTATATATTATATATATAGTTCTCATTTCTACCTTTTTATTGTCTTAGTGGCCCTACACACTACAAGACATTGTTTTTATTTAATTAAATCATTATTTATTGAAACAATGATTAAATTAAATATTAACTTTCTGATTTAATTATTCTATCGTGTGTCCTTATAAGCTTTCACTTAATTGACAATAATATTAACATAAAATTAAATATTAAACTAATAATAAATATTATAAAAATTGAGTGACATCTAAAAATACATCATTGTTATCCAATTAATGACAAAATCAATTATACAATTTTAACTTTACCACAACCACTATTTACCATGTACTAATAGTCCCTTCCTCCAAATGTCACAATGTGTGTGATCTTTGCAATGTCCAATTGTATATATCGATCTTAGAGTAGACGCATAAATACCAATGAACCCGTTATCACATAATATTTCATTCCAACATGGTCATGCATTTCCCTTGTCTCACTCAATTGATAGGTGCAAGACACAACTTCTGTTATATAGGAGGGAAAAATCTAATCTACGTAAGTCACACCTTTCAACATGGTTTATTGAAGGTCTAATAACCACCTTTATGGTTGGTGTGTTACAAACAATGTTTGATGACCTTAAAGCCTACCACTCTCCTTATAAGGATCATAGTGGCTTCAAAGTTGAAGGAATATTCACTATGATCGCATGAGAATCACTAATGACACTTTCACAATAATTATATGTCATTTCTATGGTAGGTCATTCCAGTATAACTGTTACTCATAATATTAATACTTATATGACAACTTGACATCTCAAACACATGACCCGTAAGATGTGATCACTCGTCTTCTCACATAATAGTCTCAATGTATTATTGGCATCTTAATTAACCATAATAGTTTAACTACGAATACTTTAAGAATAGTGTTCTAATGTAGGGATGACAATTAGATCCAGACCTAGTGGGTACCCGCAAAAAAAAACCTACAATGGGTAGGGTAAAAACCCGCATAACGGGTATGGGCACGGGGACGAGTAATTACCCGCAAAATTAAACGGGTATGGGTGTGGGTACGGGTACTATAGTACCCGCCCCGCACCCGCACTTATATAAATATATTATTTATTTATTTATTATATTAATATTTAGTTTAATTAATTGTTTTCATTTATATTTTAATATCTATTAATATCATTGGACCATTACAATATTTATAATCAAATCAAAAGATAAGCATTTGCAAACTTTTTAAGAATTTGTTTACGATGAATAGTTAAATAATTGTGTCTTCATAACTAAGAGTTATATTTTATTAATCGTTTCTTTATAATTATACTTGCAACTTCTTATAAATTGTTTTTACTGATCTCAAATAATATTGTCATAAGAGTTGCAACTTCATACCTTACCCAAACCATACCCATTGCCATCCCTAAAATAAGAAAACTAATAAAGGTATGGCCATTTTTCAAACGATTGTTTTGATGTTGGTTTCACTTAAATTGGACTTATGGTAAAGAAGAACAATGCAAAATGATTAATTTGATAAACAAAGAACTCAGATATTTTAGAGAGAAATTCATATAGTTAAAAATTTGAGAAATTGAGTTTGTTTGACTAACTAGAGCATTATTGTGTTTCCTCTCCCTTCTTGGAGGCGACGGCAAGTAGCTCCTTTTATTAGGATTCACATATATGGGTCAAGTCCATTGGTCCCCTTATTTATTTTATGTATTACTATTATAATTTTTATTTTACTAGAACAAACTTAATAGTTACTTAATCTCTCTTTTTATTTTACTATAATAAAATGTAGTTGTCAGGGTTTAGGGTTCAAGATTCAGGGTAAAGAGTTTAGGGGTTACGGTTTACGGTTTAGGTTTAGGATTTAGAGTTTATGGTTTAGTATTTAGGGTTTAGGATTTAGGGTTCGGGGTTAAATATTTAGGGTTATCTTCATTACAAATTCTAACTACTAAATGAAGATAATAATAACATTTAATAAAATAGTGTTGTCTAATAATTATGTAATTAGTACTTTATTTGACAACTCTATTTTTTTAAATGTGATTACTATCTTCGTTTTATAGTTTTACTTCATAACAATTAGTGTGTTAGTGTACAAGATTTGATATTAAGAATTTAGGTTTCAAGGTTTAAGTATATTATTTAGGGTTTAGAGTTCGGGGTTTAAGGTCATCTTTGTTGCGAAGTATAACTTCAAAAGAAAGATAATAATAAAATCTAATAATATAAAGTTATCAAGTAAAGATATAATTATTATTTATTTGAGAATAATATTTTATTATATGTTATTAGTTTTTTCGGTAAGGAAAACAAATACAAAACGAAGATCATAATAACATTTAATAAAATATAGTTGTCCCATAAAGTAATAATTATATATTTATTTGACAACTCAATTTTGTATATTTGAATAATTTTTAAATTTAATCAAAAAATAATATTTATTTATCGATCTATTTTAGTTAAAGTGTGGGTAATGGGTATGGGTACAGGCACTTAGATACCCAGAGGGTAAGGGTACGGGTATTAAAGTTGATACCCAAGAGGGTACATACACGGGTATGAATATTTTTTTAAACTGCGGGTATGGGTAAGAATACTATAGTACCCTACCCAAACCCTACCCATTGCCATCCCTATTCTAATGTTCAATAGAGTGTCACGATCAAGGGACACTTGATGTTCAATAGGATTTTTTTTTAATGTTATATATTTCATAACATAATAAATGACTATTGAAATATATGATGCAAATGATAATCTATTTAAAATAGATTGGCAATAGGGTCTACACCAACACAAACTCCAAATTTTGTCATGTGATGCGAAAATGTTCAACTTTAGTGGCTTAAGATGAGTATTGATTTAAATTCTTGTTATGATATGATAGATATTTAGGGTCACTGAAATCTTATGTAAGCAACAACGCATGGCCAAGAGATTCTTACATTTTGTACAATATATATAGATAATATTGAGACAAGATGGAATCAACCTCTCTGTGTAGATGATGGACGTGATGATACATATAACAACCTAAAATTATAGATTAGAAATAATTAGAATTTAAAATTTAAATTTACAATTATAGTTTATTATTATAATTATTGTTGTTAATATAATTTTTTATTAAATATTATTTTAAATATGTAAATGTTACAACTGATTTGTCACATAGGAGCATAAGGTTAAATTTTAAATTGATACACACTTTTTGAAGGGAGTTTTTTTTTTCTATCATGTGCCTCGTATTGCAACAAACGTTTAATATATTATTATGAAAAATAAAATAAAATGTTTAAATATCAACATTTTTAGGAGTTGATATGTTACATATAGATATTATTAGTTTGTAAATAAAATTACAATTAACAACAATATCTTTAACCCTTTCATGTATGGTAGCTTATACAAAGAAATATATAAAACAATTAACAATTTTAATTCAACTTTAACTCAACAGCGAGTAATCACACTCTTTTACTCTTTCATGCATGTTACGTTTATTTTAGGAATTTGGGATGTGAAAAGAGTTAAGTATTTTGAATATTTTTTTATAAAAATATATTTTTTCGAAAACCTAACTCTATTAACATTGAGATTTTATGAAATACAATCTTAAATTATGAATTAATTTATTTACTATTTTTTTTTTGAATTATCGTTTGTTTATGATTGTTTGAATATGTATTATTTAAAAGATTATTTTATTATCGTTCTTGAATGTTTGTTGGTATTGTATATTTAAAGATAATTGTTAAAATGAATTATTTTTATTGTATGTGTTTTAGATGAACTTATGTTCCACACATATGAGCGTTGTACCCCACACTAGATGAAGTGGTGTTTCAAATGATGAGATGATATTTACTTCAAGAAAATAGTACATCTCCATATAACAATGAGACGCTATTGAATTGATTAATTTATTTTTTGCATAGCAAATATTTGTAATTTATTTTCAAATTTATATAAGAGAATAACGTACTATAATAACTAATGAATTATCCAGAAGAAATAATATTGTAAAATCCTTAAAATAAAATCTTACAGTTGAAATTTTTTTAATAATCAAAATATTAAAAATTGAACATTTAATAACTAACCTCGAAAATACGATTTAGACACAATTTCTAGTTATTTTTTATCTACTAACCTAATTTAAGGAAATTATTCTTCCCAAAGAAGGCAAGACTTCTCAGTTCAACGTCCTGAACGATCTCAGTGTCCGAACACAATATTTTAATGAGATACTAAATCCTAGTCAATAATACACAAAATTTTAAAACAAGTATTCGGTGCGGTAACCAAAAAATCGATCATGACACCCACCACTACGCCAAAAATAGCCTTTTACAGCGCTTTTTCTAAGCCTCCAACAGCGCTTTTTCAAAAAAACAAAAAAGCGCTGTGGATTCGAGCGATGTAAAAGATACAACAGTGCTTTTAGAAAAGCGCTGTAAAAGGCACCTTTTATAACGCGCACTTATTATGCACCTTTTACAGCGCTTGTTACAAAAAATGCTGTAAAAGGCATACCCATATTTCATATATCCGGTGTACCTTTTATAGTGCTTTTTGCAAAAAGCACTGTAAAAGGCATACCCATATTTCATATATTTGTGGTACCTTTTACAACGCTTTTTATAGAAAGCGCTGTAAAAGGCATACCCATAATTCATATATTTGGGGGTACCTTTTACAGCGCTTGTTATAAAAAGCGCTGTAAAAGGCATACCCATAATTCATATATTTGGGGTACCTTTTACAGCGCTTGTTATAAAAAGTGTTGTAAAAGGCATACCGATAATTCATATTTTGGTGTGCCTTTTACAGCGCTTTTTAAAGAAAGCGCTGTAAAAGGTGTTATTTTTTTTTTAAACCCTGTATTTATTTTAAAAGCGCTTTTTAGCTTTTTATGGCATTTTTTTTATAAAGCGCTGTCTTTTATCTTTTTATCCAAAATTAGTTTGAACCAGTTCACACAACACAACACAACCAGAATCAGTAATTTACAACATGATACATATATATTACCCTGTAACAGTAATTTACAATAAGCAGTTCACACAATATGATACATGTATATTACCCTGTAACACAGTAATTTATAACATAAGTAACTAAATATACATTGAACCTAATTTACAACATATTCATATTCATGTTTATATATTGTCCTATGATCATATACATATAATAACTATGCACCATATAATATTCAGATCCCTTGCCCAACAGCATGCTATTTCCTAGAAAATCAAATAATTTTCATTTCAAGCACATACTCACACCATTCCTCCTTTAATTTAGGGATGGCAATTAGACCCAGACCCAGTGGGTACCCGCAAAAAAAAATCCATAATGGGTAGGGTAAAAACCCGCATAATGGGTATGGGCACGGGGACGGGTAATTACCCGTAAAATTAAGCGGGTATGGGTACGGGTACGGGTACTATAGTACCCGCCCCGCACCCGCACTTATATAAATATATTATTTATTTATTTATTATATTAATATTTAGTTTAATTAATTGTTTTCCTTTATGTTTTAATATCTATTAATATCATTGGACCATTACAATATTTATAATCAAATCAAAAGATAAACGTTTGCAAACTTTTTAAGAATTTGATTATGATTAATAGTTAAATAATTGTGCCTTTATAACTAAGAATTATATCTTATTAATTGTGTCTTTATAATTATACTTGCAACTTATAAATTGTTTTTACTGATCTCAAATAATATTGTCGTAAGACTTACAACTTCATAAAATATTATTATGGATATTTGAATATGTATTGTAATGAGTGTTCACTTGAAATGTTTTGAGTTAGAAAGTATTTTGGTTTATAATATTTTATGATTTAATTTATGATATTTGGATAATTTTTAAATGGGTAAATACCACATATAGTCCCTTAACTTAATTTCAGTTAACGTTTTAGTCTTTTATCCTTTTCTTTCCCCCAATTTGGTCCTTTATTTTAATTTTAAATGATAATTTGATCTTTTATGTTTTAAAATGTCAACAATTTTATCCTTATTTTATGCAAAATGTCAAAAAATTCATCAAAAATTTCAAACAAAACACATAAAATTAATTATCATCCTCAATATAATGCTATTTCATCAAATTTATAACTTAAATCTTTAAATAAACTCATATTTTTATCTCTAACAACATCAAATATAGAATGACAAATATTAGTTTATTTGAAGATTTGAGTTACAAATTTGATAAAGTTTATTTTATATTAAAGAATATAACTAAATTTATGAGTTTTGTTTGAAAATTTTGATGAATTTTTGTAAAAAAAAAGGATAACATTGTTAACATTTTATAACAAAAAAGATTAAATTGTCACTTAAAATTAAAATAAAGGACAAAATTGGGAAAAAAAAAGATAAAAGACTAAAACGTTAACTGAAATTAAGTTAAATGACTATAGGTGTTTTTTATCCTTTTTAAATTTAATCACAAAATAATATTTATTTATCGATTTATTTTAGTTAAAGTGTGGGTAATGGGTACGGGTACGGGCACTTAGGTACCCAGAGGGTAAGGGTACGGGTACTAAAGTTGATACCCAAGAGGGCACGGGCACAGGTATGGGTATTTTTTTAAACTGCGGGTATGGGTACTGGTACTATAGTACCCTACCCAAACCCTACCCATTGCCATCCCTACTTTAATTCCATTAGATCTTGCTCAGAATATGATGGACTGGAATTTTCAAAGTACTGCAATATAAAAATTGAACATATTATATTAAGTTAGTATCAAATATATAGATAATTTATATATGAAAATCATATAATCAAAATACCGTACCGTTTCTGGGATAATAGTTTTATTCTTGTCAACAATCTCCTTCATGAATCTCAATACATAGTACCCACAGTCGATGTTGTTTGTTTGACGAGGGCACTTTATTGGGATCCATGTAATATTATTAGACTTTTGCCTTGACACTGTCGCACCTCTTTGAGCACGAAAAACTTTTAATCCACTATCGAGTCAATAAATGTAATTATTTTAGCATGAACAAACACTTAATTATATATATGTGTAACAAAAATAAATGAATATTACTTACGTGTCCAACATAGTCTTTATTTCGGAGTGTTTGTTGTAATCGCCATGCACGGGATCCAAATAGTATATAACTTCCGAGACCGTATTGATTGCAAGTAGCACCCAATGTGCCCTACAACAACAAAAAATTGGTTAAGCAATTTTGTTTATACACAACTAATAAATTAAATTCTTATCAATTAAAAAGATAAAATTACGTACCCTGAATTATATGGTGCGAAGAACAATTTATCCTTTTCTTTATTTCCTAAAAACATATCTATAATGTATTTCTTTACATTATCTGGATCGAGTTTCCACATGGACATCTTATACGGAGACAAGAATGAGTATTTATTTGACAATTTCCTCGTGCACGCGACCTTCTCATGCAAAAACCTTCAATGAAAATTTTAAACTAGATTAATTACCAATACATTTAATTAATTACCAATAAATGCAGTTAAAAGTATTTTTTACCTTATGAACAAGCACATTACAGTAGCACTGAGCTCCTTATGTTTGAGAAGTTCGTATACGTGCTCCTTGCCGAGCAATTCCTCATACTCATCTCCGAATATATCTTTATTCATGTGTATCATGCGCGAATCGTCGCTGCTGCACAGGTTCTTTTTTACTTGGATGTCAAGACACGCCCCGTATTTACGAAGGCGTGGCTGACTTATTTTAGGAGCAGCAGCAGCAGCGACTGATTTCCCCCGATCCAGTTTTTTTCTTGTTGCAAGTTTGACAGCTTTATTGGCCTCTGGCCTTTGTAATTTGGCAGCTCTATTAACCTCCAATTTTTGAGGTTTGTTGCTTTTTTTTGGATGTGCGGGTGGTTTATTTATTTGGACCTACTAAAATGAGGTTAAATGTTAGTTTATTGAATCTGAAAAAATTGACAAAACTTATGTAATAAATGTGACAAACCTTTTCGGGAGACGTAACTAATTCGTTTCTGGGAGGGCTTTTAACGAGGGAAACAAGGTTCGTGGGCCATGCCACGTAACTACCAATAACTTCGCCCAATGTCTGCATATCTCCGTCGTTGTCCGGTATCGACAATAGTGCAATTGGTTCGAAAGCAACAGTAGGCGATACTTTGACATGGCCCGCAGGGATCGGAGTATTGTGCAATACTTCTCCCAAAGTATTGTACAATTTTCCTTTTCCCACCTTCCGATGAGTGGGCAAGGACAAAAATAGGAAACATGAAGTGACACCCTAAATCAATAGTTAAAACATAAGTACAGTTAATATATAATATTGTTTAATGCATAAGTAATTACATAAGCAAGTAAGTAATTAATTACCTCGGGAATAATTTTCAAACCGACATTGCAACTCCCGCTTTCACTCTCCATTTTTATTTCACGTTGGAACTGATCCGGAAGTTGCTTGTCTTTATTCGTATTCACTAAGAGTGCCACTTGCTCTGATA
Organism: Cicer bijugum; assembly: GCA_037974875.1. Taxonomy (NCBI): domain Eukaryota; kingdom Viridiplantae; phylum Streptophyta; class Magnoliopsida; order Fabales; family Fabaceae; genus Cicer; species Cicer bijugum. Next base: position 3,381,814 of record JBBPBT010001132.1, read on the forward strand.
GGATTATGAGCTTCTCTAATACTTCCTCGTTGGAAGGTTTTTGGCGCTTCTCTTGAGGAAAAGGGCTTCTGGGAGTTACGCTAAATCCCTTCCCCCTAACTCGACCGGAATATTCAGGAACATTAAAAACTTTGCCCAGAATGTCCCTGCAACTAGCCTTGTTGCCCTCTTCATTTTCAGAACTTTGTTCGATGGTCTCCTAAAATACATGTAACATTAAAATAGTTAAGTTCATTAGCATTTTTAAAATACAATATTAAAAAGTATTCAAGTGATAAATACAATATTGAAAAATATTAAAGTCATAATATACTTACACAAAGTTCTATTACTTTTTGAACATTTTTGTTATCAACCACTCCATCCTTATTTACACGAGCTTCCTTCCACAAGATATGACGACCCAACGGTTGATCGGATTGGGTCTCTTGTCGCTATTCGTTAAAACAAAATATTAGTTAAAAACTATAGTTTATAATACAAATTCTCTCATTATTGATGTTACATTGACTTACAAGATTTTGGTCTAGACGTGCATATCCCATACGTGATCTTCTGTATGGGTGCGTCGGATTGCTTGCCCTCTCGCGATTTGCCTTACTAATATTCTATATATAAAAATAGCAATTATGTAAAAATTTAAAATACGCTACGAATATGAATAATAAAACACACAAATGCTAATAAATTAATCACTTACGACAAATGCGGGGTCAGAACGTTTGGAAACTAATGCTTTCCATTCATCATTTTATATATAATGTTGATATATTTTTGGAGGTTCAGTAGTTGTGTTTCCTTCTCTATCTTTTAGATAGAAATTTGAGAGATGCGATCTAAATCTCCGATGGATTTTCCCAGCAACTCTCAAAACGTAACTCTTTCGTCCCTCATCAAGGACAAAAGTTGTCTGCAATGAAAAAAATTATAAGTAAAGTATTTCAATGAAAATATTTATAAATGACAAAAGATTGGACCAAAAAATTTACTTGAATATCATTCCATATTATATCTTCGGCATCCTTCAACGCCTTATCTCTCCAATCGTAAATCGTAATTGGAATATTTTGTCGAACAACAACCCCAATGTAACTTACAAACATTGCGCTGTTGGGGTCAATTGGCTGACCACTCTCATTCCAGCCAACCTAATAAACTCATATAGTAAATACATGCTATTAAAAAAAGCTAAAAAAAAAACACAGCAAACAGAGTATAGTATAGTATAACCTCAAACTTGGTGCCATTGCTCCTTGCTTTAATCACCTTTTGCATTATAGTTGCACCACGTTTGACTTCATTTTCATAAGCCTTAGAGGTGCCAACTTCTTCATTTTGACATTCTATTTCTTTGTTTGAATCCATTTAACTACAACAAGTTCAACATGCAGTTTAGTATAACATCAACAAGCTCAACATGCATCATGCATTATTCTAAACCAGCTCAACATGTATCAGTATATATATTTTAAACAAGCTCAACATGGATTTTAATCATTACAAAAAATGAATAACATCAATACCTGAATAATGGTTCGAAGAAAGATGAAATGCGAAGAAAAGAGCGAACGCATAAATTTCACAGCAATAAGGTTCACAGAAAAACATTTTGAAGAAATACGTAATGAGGGTTACGTATTTCAATGAAAATATACGGTTTGAAATGATCTTGGATGGAAATAAGGCTCGAAATGAAGGAGATGATTGTGGAAATACAGTTCGTAATGGACGGGATTATAGGGTTTACAAAAGAAGAGAAGAACGATGAAGGTTGAGATGATAGTGTAGTTTACGTAATGAAGAGGAAACTGAAGAGGTTACTGTTATATATATAATCATTTTACAGCGCTTTTTTATAACCCTTTTACAGCTCTTTTGCAAAGAGCGCTCTAAAAGGCCTAAGCCTTCTATAACGCTTGTTAAAAAAGCGCTCTAAAAGGCCTAAGCCATTTACAACGCTTGTTAAAAAAGCACTCTAAAAGGCGTCCTTATTTAATTTTTTAAAAGACTCTTTTACAGCACTTTTCCCAACAAGCGCTGTAAAAGACCTCATTGTTTTAGTATGTTATATAATGTTTTTTTAAAAGCCTTTTACAGCGCTTGTACAAATAAGCGCTATAAAAGGACTCTTTACTTTTATTTTTAAAAGTGTCTTTTACAGTGCTTATTAGAACAAGCGTTGTAAAAGGACTCTTTATTTTTATGTTATATGAATGGTTTTTTTAAAGCCTTTGACAGCGTTTTTTCAAAGAAGCGCTGTAAAAGGCCTTATTGTTTTTTTATGTTATTTTTGTGTTTTGTTATGTTATTTTTAAACAAGCTCTGCAAAACCCACATAGTAGTAACTGGTCACCACCAAAATCTCCTCCTCTTCATCAAACTCCACCTCAAAGTCCTTTTATGCATCTTCTTCGCAAACATCAAAGCTTACTCTTTCACAATTCAATCTCCACCTCAACACCCTTTTTATCTCTTTACATTCCCTTTCATTCTTAAATCGTAACTTGATCTTCAGGTTCATTGCCATGTTGCAAAAAATGGGTTTGTTAACAATGTGTCTGATGTTTTTGTTAACAATGGGTCTGATGTTTTTGTTAACAATGGGTCTGATGTTTTTGTTAACAATGGGTCTGATGTTTTTGTTAACAATGGGTCTGATGTTTTTGTTAACAATGGGTCTGATGTTTTTGTTAACAATGGGTCTGATGTTTTTGTTAACAATGTGTTTTTGGGGATTCCCATGATGCGTACAAGGTGTTTGAAGAAAATCCTGTTAGAGAAAGTCATGTTAGGTATCTGATGAATATTATTTTTAAAGCCTTTTACAGCGCTTGTTCAAATAAGCGCTGTAAAAGGTCTCTTTATTTTATTTTTCAAATAGTCTTTTACAGCGCTTTATAAAGAAAGCGCTGTAAAGGCTTTAAAAAATCCTCATGACTAACAAAAAGACTATGCCATAATTTTTAAAAGGTCTCTTTATTTTATTTTTCAAAGAGTCATTTACAGTGCTTTTCCCAGTAAGCGCTATAAAATGTCTCCTTATTTTATTTTTAAAAGGGCCTTGTACAACGCTTTTTTAAAAAAGCGCTGTAAAAGTCCTCAGCATGTTATTTTTGTGTTTGTTTTATTTGGGTTCAATATTGGATGACTGTAACTCAGACATTTATTCCAATCAATTTTCCAATAATTCAGATTACATGCATAGTTCTTAAGAATTGAAATTGTCCAAATTTACATAAACATGCACTTCACCAAAGACCCTTATCCCCCACCCATCAACCAAACTATCCACAAGCCAAAAACTTAAGTCCTAATTGAATCACTAGTTATTCTTGCCTTTTTAGACAACAATAAAACAAGAATAGAACCAAAATAATTCAGATTATAATACCACAATAATTCAATAAAACCACAATAAAACCATAATAGAACAATAATTCAGATTAGAACCAGAATAGAACCAGAATAGAACAATAATTCAGATTACAATAATCCTAATTACAACAATAAAACCAGAATAGAACAATAATTCAGATTACAACAATAATTCAGATTACATGCATGGCTTATATAAAACAATTAAACATGTACATTAAGACGCCCTTCTTCTTTTCCTGGTGGGATTCACATTTGTTTGTCCATTTACAATACGAAACGATGGATTAATCCAAATTCCCTCATCATGATCATCTCTAAGATATAAACCGTCATCAGTTGAATCAATTTCATGTGGTTGTTGTGATGTTGCAAATAAAAGATCATTACCAACTTCTTCATCATTATTGTTATCATCACTTATTTTATTGGTCGATAGGACAACAGACCATTTATCATCAGAAGGATCAGTGACATAAAACACTTGTTGAGCTTGCGACGCTAAAATAAAAGGCTCGTCTTTGAATCCCACCCTATTAAAATCCACAAGCAAGAGTCCTAACTCATCAATCCAAACGCCATTATTATTATCGATCCACTTGCAACCAAATATGGGAACACGAAACATTGTGTAGTCTAACTCCCATATGCACTTGAAAACCCCAAAATATGATAGATTTGCATATATTGGGTTTTTGTCTTTTGCACTGGAGACATGCATCGCTTCAGCTACGAGAGTGACTCCACTATTTTGCATAGTGGTCTGTTCATCTTGTTCTTTGGTATAAAATGTGTAGCCGTTAATAACATAACCAGTGTAAGAAAAGACATGTAAGCTCGGACCATTTGGTAGCCACCTCAATCTCTGTGAAATTGATCCGGGATCTATATCGAATTTTGACTTTATGTGATTTTTTAACCATGTTATAAAACTTCGATTGTGCTCTCGAGTTATCCAATTTTGATTCCTATTGATGTTCAAACGAGATAACTGATCCATGTGTATTGTAACATACGGTTGAACCTCATCATCATTGTGCAGAACATACAATTGTGCCTGCTTCCATTCTGTCCTTGATATAGTCAGCAGTCTCCTTCCAATTATCCCTTCTCCTGATATTCTTCCTGAATGACGAGACATGGGAAGCCCTATGGATTCAACATTGGACAGATATTCATTACAAAATTTAGCAGCCTCTTCAACAATGTATCATTCAGCAATACAACCTTCTGGTCCACTTCTACTTTTTACGTACCCTTTTAATATTTTCATATATCGTTCTATCATATACATCCATCTCATATAAGCTGGCCCACAAAGTTGTGTCTCCTTAACCAGATGAACAGTAAGGTGAACCATTATATCAAAAAATGATGGTGGGAAATACATTTCAAGCTCACACAAAGTAACAACAATTTCCCTCTGCAATGTCGGTAATTTCTGAGGGTCGATCGCTTTACTACAAATTTCCCTGAAGAAGAAACATAATCTAGTCAAGGCTAGTCGAACTTTTTCAGGTAAAATGGAACGTATACCTATTGGTAGCAAATGCTCCATTAGAATATGACAATCATGGGTCTTCAAACCTTTTAACTTGAGGTCTTTCATACAAACCAAATTTTTAATGTTCGAAGAGTATCCTTCTGGAACTTTAACTTCGTGTAGAAATTTACATAAAACAATTTTTTCCTTTCTAGATAGAGTATGAGCGGCTGGAGGTAGATATGTGCGATTTCCTTTCTTTACTAGAGCCAATTCATTTCTTATTCCCATATCGACCAAGCCCAATCTTGCGTTGATGCCATCTTTAGACTTTCCTGGAACATTGAGTAACGTACCAATAACACTATCAAATACATTTTTTTCAATATGCATCACATCGAGGAAATGTCTTATAAACAATGACTTCCAATATGGCAATTCAAAGAAAATTGACTTTTTCTTCTACCCAGTTTTGACCAACTCTCCCGCAAAAGGTTTGCAAAATTTATTGGTCAAACCTTGTACTTTTTCAAGTATTTGATATCTAGTCGGTGCTAAAGGAGCTTTACCTTCCTCTGATTTTCCATTAAATGCATTTCTCCACCCACGATACTGATGACTATAAGGTAAAAATCTACGATGTCCAAGAAACACATTCTTCTTACAATGTTTCAACTGCATCCAATTTGTACTCTCTTCGCATATAGGACATGCACACTGGCCTTTAATGCTATATCCTGATAAATTACCATATGCTGGAAAATCATTAATTGTGCCGAACAACATAGCCCTCAAATTGAAACATTCTTTCTTATACCCATCATAAACTTCCACACTTGTCTCCCACATACATTTTAAATCTTCGATGAGAGGAGTCAAGTATACGTCGATATCGTTCCCCGGTTGTTTTGGTCCAGAAATTAACAGAGACAACATCATAAACTTACGCTTCATACATAACCATGGAGGTAGGTTATATATTACCAAAATCACAGGCCACGTGCTGTGTGAGATGCTTTGAAGACCATGTGGATTCATTCCATCAGTAGAAAGTGCAAGTCTTAGATTTCTTGACTCTATCCCGAATTCAGGATACTCGTGATCAATTTTTGCCTATTGTGGGGAATCTGCATGGTGTCGAAACATTCCATCTCTAATTCTTTCATCTGCATGCCATGTCAAGTGTTTTGAATCTTCTTCATTGCGATACATGCACCTAAATCTTGGTATTATAGGAAAATACCACACGACTTTTGCTGGAGTAGATTATTTCTTCTTATATCGAGAGACATTGCATTTCGGACATGCCTTAAGTAGTTCATATTCATTTCGAAATAAAATGCAATCGTTAGGACACGCATGAATCCTTTCGTAACTCATGCCAATAGAACACAAAATTCGTTTAGCCTCGTAGGTTCGACTGGGAAGTTCATTATCATTTGGCAACATATCTTTTATGAGTGTTAATAATTCTGTAAAGCTTTTATCAGACCATCCATTACTCGCTTTTAAGTTGTACAACTTTAATATCGCCGACAGTCTTGTGAATTTAGTACAACCATTATATAATTCTTTCTCTGCATCACTCAACAAACTTTCAAACATTTTAGGACAATCTCGAAGATCTTCTTCAACTGCTTTTGCGATCTCATCAACTCGATCATACTCATATGTATCTGTATCGAAGTCAGTTGAAGCATATGTTGAACTATTCTCAAAATTAATGTTCCCTTTTTTTTCTCTCACCATGTCTTATCCAACATGTGTAGCTTTGATCAATTCCATTACATATTAGATGTACTTCTAATTCATCTTCTCTAACATGTTTTCCAAAACAACATGTTAAACAAGGACACACTACTCTATTTGGATCTTTTGCATTCTTCACTGCAAACTCAAAAAACTCCTTCACTCTAATTTCATACTCTTTTGACAATCGATTGGCTGACATCCATTTCCTATCCATATTATACCACCTATATAAATGCAGTTACAAAACTAATAAGCTTTCAATACAGAACTAATAAACTAATAAGCTTTCAATACAAAACTAATAAGCTAATAAGCTTACAAAACTAATAAACTAATAAACTAATAAGCTTACAAAACTAATAAACTAATAAGCTTTCAATACAAAACATATCAACAAGTTTCAAAAATAAACCAATATCAACATATCTAATAACAATTTCAATACAGGAAAGATTTCAAAACAGAACAGATCATGTGATATGAGTTTTTGACAATTTTTGACAATCTCAAAACATAACAGATCATGTGGTATATATGTGTAGAAGAGATTTAAAACATAACAGATCATGTGATATATATGTGTAGAAGAGATCATAAAGATTTTTTGACAAAAACAAATTAAAAAATACCTGAGACAACGTAGATGGCTGCACATTATGTAGAGGATATTAGGGTTTTGAAAGATGTAGAGGATATGATATGAGGGTTTCCAACATATATAATTATTTGAAATATGCATTTTACAGCGTTTGTGAAAAAAGCGCTGTAATAGGTAGTTAAATTCAATGAAAGCGCATGTATTTTACAGCGCTTGTGAAAAAAGCATTGTAATAGGTAGTTAAATTCAACGAAAGCGCATGTATTTTACAGCGCTTGTGGAAAAAGCGCTGTAATAGGTAGTTCAATTATTTGAAAGCGCACGCCTTTTACAGCACTTGTGAGAAAAGCGCTGTAAAATAATACGCGAAAGTGCTTCATTTTACAGCGCTTGTTTGACAAGCGCTGTAAAAGCCTTATAACGTTATGCGCAAACGTTATAAGACATACAACAGCGCTTCGTTTACAGTGCTTGTCATAAGAAGCGTTGTAAAAGACTCCATTATTTTTAAAATATATTTTCAACAGCGCTTGTGTTTACCGAGCGCTGTAAAAGGGACGCTGTTAAATGTCATTTTTGGCGTAGTGCACGTTCTTCTAAAAATATTCTTTATAAATATTAATAATATAAATAATAATTTTATGATAATCAATTACTTTAAATAATCAAAATTGAATTAACATTGATCAATACTTTCTAATTAATTTATTGGTTGCTGCCCTAGACATTATTTTCTTGTTTTCTATGTGTGATTGAAAGTGTAGCTATTTTTATTTGAGAATGTGTTTATATTCGGTGCAAGAGTTTCTCGTTTGCTGAATAAACTAGTTTCCTCAATTAACTCGTTATAAGTTGTCGATTCCAATTAAATTGTGTGGTTTGTTTACTTCTCTTATTGTTCTATAGAGGTGTTAAACTAACTAATCGAATGATTGGTTACAAAGCTGATGGGATCCTATTTAGAGGTCAAATAGGATAATAATAATAATAATAATAATAATAATAATAATAATAATAATAATAATAATTATTATTATTATTATTATTATTATTATTATTATTATTATTTTTATTATCTAAACACAATTGCTCATACCGTCCCTCGACTTAATTTCATATAAAATTTTAATGCTTTATTTTTTTTCTCAATTTAGTTTTAATTTAATTTTATTACAAAAATTCAAAAATATAAAGAATGAAAATATGAGTTTATTCAAAAATTTGATAAAATTTGCATTACATTGAAGATGATAATTAATTTTATGAGTTTTGTTTAAAAAGATTGATGAATTTTTATTAAAAAAAAAATAACGTTGTTAATATTTTAAAATATAAAAGATCAATAAATATTTTATGTCTAAAATCTATAAATTAATATTTTAAATTTTAAAAATTCTAATCATTTCTAGTCTTTGATTTTAGAATGTACATTTTCTCCCGTTTTTAAAGAAATTTCGTCTCCAAAATTTATGCCAAATTGAAGAAAACTAAAATGTTAGAATTGGTGCAACACAAAGAAGCTTATGTACTAACACTCACAAGATTTGGATACCGATATATGACTTCTTCTTCTAGTTTTCACGTAGCCTCATTTGAGATTAACCCTTCCCATACCACCTTTACTAACGGGATAACCTTATTCCTTAGAATTTTCATATTCTTGCCAATAACTCGAGTAGGTCTAGACTTAAAGGTTAAATCATCTTTTAATTGAACTAACTATAGAGCTATCATGTGTGAAACATCCGACAAATATGTTAGCAGTTGAGAAACATGGAATTGGTAAGCAATAGACATGAGTCTTTTTAGAATTTGGAAAAGACCCATGAAACAAGGGTTTTACTTTTAGACTTTCATTGACCACCTCAACATTAGGAGCGACTCTCGAGAATACATGTGCCCCTTTTTGAAATTCTATTATTTTTCTTAACTTATCACCATAACTCTTTTACCTAATTTGCGTTGTACACATCCTTTCCCTAATTAGTTGAATTCTACTATAGGTGTCTTGCACAAAATCAGATCCTAACAAAGACTTCTCACCAACTTCACACCAACACAACGGATATCTACACTTTCTTCCATAAAGAGCCTCATATGGTGTCATACCTATGCTATAGTGATAATGGTTGTTATATGAAAATTCTACTAGAGGTAGATACTTATCCCAACTCCAACCTTCATCTTTAACACAAGCTTTAAGCATGTCCTCAAGAGTTTGAATAGTCCTCTCTGATTGACCATCTGCATGGGGATGGTAAAAAGTGCTAAAACTCAGTCTAGTACCAAAAGCTTCCTGAATTTTTTTTCCAAAATCTAGAGGTAATCATATAGAGGTGGGTATAACGTGTAACTTTACTATCTCCTTAATGTAATGGTCAACTAGTCTATCTAAACTATAGGTTGCTTTAATTGGTAGGAAATGAGTTGATTTGGTCAATCAGTCAACTATCACTCAAATGGCATCAAAACTCATACGTGTCTTAGGAAAACCCATCACAAAATCCATAGACATCCTCTCCCATTTCCACTGAGGATGATATTCCAACTCAAAATCATAGTCCATAAGAAACTCCATCCACTTTCTTTGTCTCATATTTAATTCCTTTTGATTAAATAAATACTGAAGGCTCTTATTATCACTAAAACCCTTAAATTTCTCTCCATACAAGTAATGCCTCCAAATCTTAACAAGAAAGACTACGATTGCTAATTCAAGGAAAAACTACAAAACTTGGTGAGAGATAAGGAAAAACTAGAAAACCCCTCTATAAATTTCCAATAGTAACCCGCCAATCCTAAGAAACTCCTTACTTCAGTCACTAGTTTAGGTTGGGACTAACTTAATATCACATCTACCTTACTAGAGTCAACTATTACTCCTTTACTAGAGATGGTTTTTCCTAAAAACTTCACCTCATCAAGTTAGAACTCACATTTCTTAGGTTTTGCATACAATTTATTATATCTGAAAATATATGCAATACTATCCTCACATGTTTCTCATGCTCAACTAAGCTCATAGAGTATATTAGAATATCATATACGAACATCACCACAAACCTATCTAAGAAAGGTCTAAAAATTTGATTCATATAACCATAAAAAATAAGGGGCATTGGTAACTCCAAAAGGCATCACTATATACTCATAACGTATGTATCTTGTGCTAAAAGTGTTTTTATGAATATCTTCGCTCTTGACCTTAATTTGATGGTACCCAGATCTCAAGTCTATCTTAGAAATTACTGAAGCTCCTATCAATTGAGCTAAGAGGCCATCTATCCTAGGCAAGGGATATTTATTCTTAATGGTAACTTGATACAATTTTCTATAGTCTACACACAAGCTCATACTCCCATCTTTCTTCTTCACTAAAACTATTGACACTCCCCATGGTGAAACCCTAGGCCTAATGAATCCTTTTTCCAATAAATCTTCCAATTGTTTCGTAACTTCATCCAACTCTAGTGCTGACATCCTATAATGTGATATTGACACAACACAACACCCTACCACTAAATCAATAGAAAAATACAATTCTCTATTTAAGGGTAAACTAGATACATCTTTACAGAACACATCAATAAACACACAAACTACATGCAACAAGATTAAATTATCCTCAACCTCTACCTCAAAAGAAAATAAGAGCATGTATCCTTGAGCTCCCTCAACTAAATAATTATGACAAGCTAAATCATACATGGAAAATTAGGACAAAGGTTTATCAATATTCATTGATTGAGGTGCAACAAAGATAGATTTATCAAAACAATTTATAACTGCATGAGTCGACGACAACTGATTGATTCCTAGGATAACATCTAACCTAGACATAGGCAAACAAATCAAATCAACAATACAAAGCACATTTGGATAAACAAGGATAGAATTCAAACAACCAGTGGAGGTAATATGAAATTTTTTTTTCTGTACGGGTAGTAACACAAATCAAAAGGTAGACAAGAAATAGTCAACTGTAAGGCTTTCACACAAGACCAATTTTATAAAGGAATGTGCCGCTCTTGAATCAAATAATGTGATAATCTTTTTATTCTTAATAAAATCTATACCTTATATCAAACCATCTAACTCTTTCACATATTCTCCTTGAAGTATTTAGACTCTCATTTGGTTTTGTTGTCTAGAATGGGATTGCTCCACACTTTTACAACAACTAGAAAAATGTCCAACCTTTCCACACTTCTACTCAACCATTGATGCAACAGGATATGATTGATCTCCATGATTGAATCCACACTTTTCACATTCCTTATTCTTACTAATTGATGCTTGTCCTTGGTTGTCCTTTGAAATTCTATGGATAGGGCATAGATTCTTCTAAAACTTATTGTCCTTATTGTGGAACTTCTTTCCATAAAAGTTAAACTTATCCTTCAGTTTCTCAGCTTCCAAGACTTGCATCTTTTGCTCATCCATCCTAAACTTGCTTACCAAAGTGTGGTAGTCATGATTCTCTAGAATTAAGATAAAGCTTTGTAACTTAGACTTTAGTACTTGCTCCAATTTGATTTCCTTACACTCGTCTTGTGGATTGTCCCTAAGATAACGAGAATACCTTGATAGAGCTTCAAATTCGGCTATTGATAGCGTTTCAGCAAGTGTACTGAATCATTGCAAGTAATAATAAAACGGTAGTACCGAGTGTCGAACTCAAGGATTGCGTTTTACTATTGAATTATATTTAATTACTAAAACTGAACAAAAAGTTTCCAAATTGATTAAAATAATATTTAAATTAAAAACTGTAATAAAACAATAATATAATTGATCTTTTATAATGAGAAAAATGTCAGGGATGAGTTTCACTTTGAATCCAACCTTGGTGTCTAATTTGATCCTAGTTACTGAATTCCTTTATTGAATTATTACCGAATTCTCTTTATTATATTTGCCCTAATGTCTTAGTGACATAACCTTTAATTCCAAAGTAACCCCTAATTCCTTAGTGGATTTAAGATTAGAATTAAGCATTATCGTATAGAAATTCTCTTGTAAATTATTGCTTTGCAACTAGTTTAATTGGTTTCATGACCTGCATCTATCCCTAGACTACAAATTCATGAATTTCTCATCTCAAGCATTTGTAAAGTTCACTTCCGTTTCAAAATACAAATCGTAGAACATTTTAATGTTGATCAAGCAATAAAAAGCATTAAGCACAGAGATGAGAAAAACAATTCAATAAACTCATTCATATAACTAGAAATCAAATCAGAAAAATAAGGGTTTCATCTGGTTACACTCATCCCTAACAAATAGGGTTTAGTAACTCATGACAGAGATACAAAAGATAAGGATTAAAGAAGAATTACAAGAATGATTCATGGATGATTCTTGATAAAAACTGCTTCAATGGCGTTAGAAACGGCCGTCTTTGAGTTTCTATGCTAGGGCACAAGTCTCCCAACTTCCCAAGAGTCAAAAAGATCCCTAAATAGTAAAAAAAAAATTGCGTTTTTATGATTGCAGATGCGCGTCACGCGCCCCAGGCGCAGGATTTGCGCTCCAGGCGCGTATTGGCAGTGAACAATGGCTGGAAATGCGCTTCAGGCGCGCAGGGCGCGCTTCAGGCGCACAGCATCTGCTGTCTGACATATTTTGCATTTGTCTCATCTTTCGAGTCTGAATTTGGTCCCGGTGTCTTCATGAAAGGTGTAGATATGGATGTTAGCTTTCATTAGCAATTGGATTGACTCCAATTGAGAATCTAGAACTCCAGATATGACTGAAATACTCCATATAGGTCATGTTGATTTCTCACCAAAATTCAGCACTGCACTAAAAAAAATTAACAACGCAAAACTACGAAAAATCTCTACTTAATTAAGCAAATAAGAACAAAAACATTTCATTAAATCAAATAACTAAAATCAACAAAATATATTAAATAACTCATTAAATTAACTAATGATTAAAGATAAATAAGACTAAAATCAATAAAAATTATGTATATGATGAAGAGTCATCAGCTACATACTCTACAACTGACATATCACCCTGGCAAAGATGAAGAAACTCTATTTCCTTGTGAATGCAAACACTGTGCGAAATGTACTTTTCTAAAAAATCATCTTGAAACCTTTTCCATGTAAAAGGAACTCCTTGTGTCATTAGACCTCTTCTAGCACAATTTCACCAATGCACAACATCATATTCTAAGATATAAACGACAAAGTTCACTTTTTGACCATCAACGCACCACGTAACTCAAAAGATTTTCTCTGACTTCAACAACCCCTTTTCTGTCTTAACTAGATCAAAATTGCCTCGAAATGTCAGATTATTTATGCTTTCATTACTTGCTACCTCTAATCTAATTGCTTCTACACCAATTAAGTCACTAAAATCGAACTGCTTTTTCATTTAAATATAAATTATCAAAAAGTTATCAACTTTGGCAACATAATTCAAACCATTTTCTCATGTTTGTACCTTCATGACTTAGTATCTCATTAAAGTGTTATTCATGACTTATCCCCTAGGTATCGGGCTCGAATCCCACGGAAGGCAAAAACTCGCTATTTCCAATTGAGTGGTTAGGGGGGGGGGGCGAGAAGACCGTGAGGTAGCACAACCGGTAACGGGAATGGCCGGGGTGTTACACAATAATTCAAATACCTTGAATTACAAAGCACTAGATCGTCCAAGTCAATGTTCCCAAATAACTTGACAACCCTATACTTTTTAGGAACTAACCACCTTGACCCTAAAATCAGAGTTTTCTCTTGACAACCCTAGATTGAGGAAGGAACTAAACCACCATCGAGTTGTATACAAAAGATATGAACTTGAGTAGTTGCTTCTAACAAAGCTGATAATAATATTAACTCTTACACTATAAGAAAGGAGCACTCAAAATATTTCTAACTTGAACAAATGTTTCTCTCTTTGAACTCTAAGATTACTCTTTTCTGCTTTTCGATGCTTTTCTTCTTCAACCTTAAAATTTGGGCTTCAATTTAGTCCTTGCTTAATTCTGAATTGTATCTTGTTTAGATTGAGTTTGTAAATTTTTCAGATTCATTCGGTTCTTATTTTGTTTAGATTAAGTTTATAAATTCTTCAAATTGATTTTGTTCATATTTTCCAAAACATCTATTAACTTCAATTTATATAGGGAATTTAGAGATGATGTGCGAAGGCAACTAAGGATTCAGACAAGGAATCCTATTGAGATATACAAAAAAAGTTCATAAAAGAATTATTTAGTGAAGGTGCAAACATGAGAAGGGGGTTTGAATGATCTTTGACAAAGTTGATAACTTTTTATTATTTGATTAAACTGGTCCATACTTGGTGATTTACTTGAAGTAGAAGCAATAACAAAACTAAGCAGTGCATGAATAAAATGACACAAGTAATTTATCCTGGTTCACCACTAACTTGGCTACATTGAGTCCCTTCACTTAGAAATATTTAATCCACTAATTCAAAAACTTATATTACAAACCACTTGACCCTCCAAGCCAGTTTTCTCCAACATCCTGACAACCCCAGACTTTTGAGGAACACACCCAACTTGTCTCTATCAATTATTGTCTTCTCCACACAATCTAACAATCCCAAAATATTGAAGGCACACTAACACCACTGTTGAGTTTGAATACAAAGATTTGAAACTTGAGTAGTTGCTTCTAACAAGCTGATTGTAACAATGACTATCACACTCTAAGAAAAGCACTTAGAAAATATTTCTCATTCGAACAAGTGTTTCTCTCTTTGAACTGTAAGATGAATTTGGAATTTTGTGGAAGGATTGAAGGCACACTAACATTCAACTTGCACTCTCAAATGCACCTAATTTTATTCTTTACCAATGAACAATGGATACATAGCTTTTTGTGAAATCAAGCGATGCTTAGGTATTAAACTTATATTATTGTATTTGGTTATAATTTTGCATATACTAATTATGGATTTTCATTTCAATGAATGCTTAAGTTTTTTTAATTTGAAATTAGTATGAACTTCTGTATAATTTATATTATTAAATATGATTTAAGTAATTGATGAGCCTATAACGATAAAGAACAGTAAAACAAATTATAAGTCTCAATTTGAGGTGAGTACATAATGCTACAAAAAACACATTAATTCTTAATAAATTATATAAGGATTAGCATCGGTTAAAACTATCACGAAAACATCAACTAAAAATCCTTGGGCCAATAGAGGCAATTCTAATTGTCATATATACTTACTCTAGTGGTTGCCTTTAACGGTAGTAAAAAAGACTTTTATCGCTTTAAATTACTGCGATAGTTAGAAGTTTTAACCACCGCAGTTAACTCTTTCTAATGTAATGCAAAATTAGATTGATTCTAATATTTCTTTCTTCTGACACATTAATCAACATATTTAGTCCTTTGCCTTTGAGATTTGACTTCATAGCAATATCTCTCAGATGATTCATGCGAACTATGTATCAGAGGAAAATATCTTTTTTCGAGCAAAATATCCATTTTCGAGCAGATATATGAAAAACTTCAGACTTTGCAATCAATAGATTGCCAAAATAGATCGTTGGAAATTCTGATTTTCCATAATTTTGAACAAATTTATAAGATACTTGAATATCATATGAACTAATTTATCATGCTGGAATTCTCTAGTTGAGGGATCCAATGATGATTTTCATGAGAGAGTTTTAGTTCTTTATTAGAAGTTCAATCTTACTCAAAAATTATCTTGCTCAAGACCCTTGCTGATGTGTTTTTTAGGATTCACATCAGATTAAGATATTTGACCATAAAAGAAATAAACTTTAAGTTGACTCTAACTTCATGCTCATGTTGTTTCTTCCAAAAGGTGAATGATCGTTTGATACATTATGATTAACACTATCATCAAATGCAGAGTTGTCATTCATCTTGATTTTGACCAGAGTTAATTGTGTGTATCCTCCAAACATTTTCTTTGATAAAAGACATCAACCTTTTATCATTCAACCTTCAGAGTTTAACATTTAAGTGTACGGTTATATTAGCGATTACTTCTTCTAGTAAATTATAGCCACGTTTAAACACACAACATATATCGTTGAAGTTTCAATACACTTCTCCCAATTTGATAAGTCTCAACATTGTTCAAATGCACCCAAATATTTCTATTATTTTGCACTAACAATTATATTGTGTTGACTAATACTTCTTTGCATTATTAAATAAATTTAAGTATTAGCATATTGACTATTCTCACTAGTTAACTTACTCTGCTTCTTTGGAGCACAAATGTTTGTCCAATTTGTCATTGAAGAGTTTCAACGACACAAACATAAACTTGATAAAGATTTATCACAAAGACATAAAGAAAACTTTCAAAAACATTTATGCAGATCATTGATTCTCAATTGAGTTTCTAGTTGCATTGTAGACTAATCACATGATAAAATATCTTGGTTGAAATTTTTTACTGCATTCAATGAACACCGTTAAAATCCTTTTCCATTTATGTTTTTTGCTTTGAGCATTCAATTATCTCAAGACATAGATTTCATTTTGCTACTCAAAATATCATTGAAGAGTGATTACTAAAAAAAATTATTGCAACACAAATAATCAATTTTGAAAAAGTATAATTGTAAGATTGATTGCAAAGAAAACTACTTCAAAATGAGTCTTGTTAAGAGATAAAATTGTAATTAGTGAAATTAGATTATCTACTAATGTATTTTATCTATTATTATATAGCAATTTTAATCTACAACTACTATAGTTTTTGTCGACCCATGATTTCGAAAGAAATAAAAATTTCAATTTCAAAAATAGATTAAAGTAGGATTGAACCTAAAATATACAGAAAATCAAACCATTTAACTGATATTTCCAACAGTAAAGAATCTTTACTTTTACACTGTAAAATGTTCAATCGTGATACCAAGGTCTGCTACCAATAGAAGGTGTTGGAAAACACAAAAAAGATGGATTTGAATTGCGTTGGCCATTTTTGAAAATCAAATTCGATTGCTAACCATAAAGATGTTTGCTTTATCAAAACATTCAAATTGTGATTGTAATTTTGTGTAAAATAAAATTGAGTAATAAAAGAACTTTAATCAAATAAAAGAGTTAAGAAAGAGAAGAGAAACAAGAATTTTATACTAGTTTACAATAACAATTGCTACATCTAACCCTTCTCTTACAAAGATATATAGCCTTAGTACAATCGAGAAATTAATCCACTATTAAATCAAAAGAATACAAGTATTATTTGTTCAGCCTCTTCAAGATACAAGTATTCTTTTCTCTACCTCTCTAGGATTTTAATATTCTTTTCTCTGTCTCTTCAAGCTTTAAGTATTATTTCACCTCTTCAAGTACCTATTTTTGATTTAAAGATGTATTGGCAATATCAGGGTTATGTACATATTCACGTATATGTCTGAGTTGACACATTATATTTTTTCAGATATTTAATTCTCATTAAGAGGATAATAAAATTCAATTCCTATATCAATACATGTGTATAAAAATAACTTGATTGATTTGCATCTTCTAATAACTCAATATAGAGAATTTTTCATTCATTCTTTTTGTTTGATGTGTTAGTGGCATTTTCAAAAATATTCTTTGAGCATCTACCTTTCTCTTTTGATAAAATAATCATTTTGAATATTTTTTTCTTGTATTAAATTCTAATGCTCATAACGTTCAAGTTTGGATGCATTCTTTTGGAATGATGAATATCATTAAGAGTATTATGATCGTCATCATGATCAACTTCGTTGATTATCGTTCTTCATAATATCTAGCATTATTAGCTGAACGTCATTAAATTGGATTTCGAAAAATTTTTTCAACTTGAAAATGTTTCTACATAAATACTAAAGAATATATATGTTGGCAATAGTGTCGTTGGAGATCTTCACATGTAGCAATAGCACACTGATACGTTAAAAGATTTGTACTACCCTAGGATATTGTAGTGCCGCAAGGACATCTGTATTGTACAAACCAAAGGATATAATTCATTTGCATGTTCTGATAACATGTTGACCAATTGAATTGACTTTTCTAGATGATAACTTTATCCATGGAAACAAAACTTCTTAGAATTTCCAATGACATTTTCTTCAACATAAGATTTGACTTTTATCAGAGTGTTGACTTTCTCAGAGGCTTGATTCAAATATTACTCTTGTTCTTAGAATCAAATTATCAACAAAGTTCTTGACTCATAGTTGGGTTTTGTTAGAGTTAGACGACATATTTGCGCTATTTTCTTTTGTGATCAGAGGATTATCCATTGACATATGTATCTTTTGCTTTGACTTGGATATGAAAAATCAGAAACATTCCTTGCAATGTCTCTCATTAATATATAATGACTTGCTCTTTTAGCAGTTATAATTACTCATAAATTACGTAATAGTATTCTTCGTGTTAACAAACACTCATATTGTTATATCTAACTTACTCATAAAGTGTGCTACTTTAAAATAGTTAGTCATTTATATAGATCTTATCTTTTAACTTAATCTCCACGCTAGCAAATATAGTAAAGGTATAATTGTTCTTATTATTTCTATTATCATCAAAATATCCATTAAAGGATTGTAATTAAAATCACTTTTGCACAAACAGGTTGTTTGGTGTTTTATTTTGATCGAATTTCCAAACCATTAACCATAACAGTCCAACAGCACATACATCCAATGCATCACGATCTAGAATTCCTACTTCTATTGTCCTTGCCTGGCATTTGAGCTATAAAACTTAAAGTCAACATGCATTTGCAATAAATAACATGTGCTATCATCAGCCTCAACGGTTTCAAACTGGTCAACGTCATTCCAAAACATTAACTTTTGATATAATGTCGAAGGGATCACACTCAAAATGTGTATACAATCTCTACCAAAAAATTAAATAAATCTAGATTTAGATGGTATTACTTCAAATAGGGTCACTCTACTAACTAAATCTACTTACAAAATAAGCATAGCTAGACCATCAGATGGGAGTTCTTTTCCATTAAAATCTTTCACTATCAAATTTGTCTACATAAAATTAATTTCATTGTTTCCTAGTTTTTAAAACATAGCCCTAAAAATTGGATTTATAGATGCACCACCATCTATGAATACTCTACAAAATAGGCCTACCTTCAATTAGTGCTTTCGCATGCAATGGTTTAATTTGTTTTCGTTGTGATTTCACATTTTCTCCTAATGGGAAACATTATCAAATATGGTTGCTATGTTTTCTTCTGCTACACAAAAATAATCATCTACCATATCATTGGTACTCTCATCGTTTGAGCTGTCGTAAGAACTTTATAATAAGGGTCAAACTCTGTAGGAAAATAATGCGTATAATTTATCTGCATTTTGAAAACTAGGACAACTTCGTCATAGAAGGGATTTTCCTCATCTGAATATATCCTGAATGGTTGCAACCTTGTATAGCCCTCCAAGGAAGCTCCTTTTCCACTATCTAAGTGTAAAAATGAAGCATAAAAATCATCATGTGAAGCTATATTAGCTCCCCTTCCACCACCTAAGCGTAAAAATCAATCACAAGCATGAAATCACTTTAGTGAAGTTCCTAATTCAGGTCAAATTTCATTATTGTGGAAACTTGATTAAATTCAATGGTGGGACAAGTGCTATGACTATGCATCTGAAAATATGTAAGGAGCATCTTGATAATCAAGAACGCAAAAGGCAAACAACGTTTTCCTCAACAAAGCCAACAAAAGAGGAGTTAGGTGTTGTCTCTTCATCTCATTCATTGTTTGACCAAGAGGCATGTCGATGGGAGCATGTGAAGATGTTTGTAGGCGCAGAGCTTCCTTTTTAATTTGTGAAGAATGTGTTTTTTTTTTAACTTTAAAAATGTCTTACAACCACAGTTTGATATTCAATCCCGCTCTACATTAAGGCGTGCTATTTGGTTACTTTATGATGCAGAGAGAGAAAGACTAAAAATTTTCATCTCAAAACATTGTGGGAGGGTTTGTCTTATGACGGACACATGGACTTATATCCAAAATCTAAGCTACATGAGTCTAAATGTACATTTCATTGATAAAAAAATGGAATTTGTATAAGAGAATGTTGAATTTTTGTCAAATCACAAGCCATACTAAAGAGTTCATGGCTAAGGAAGTCGAGACATATTAATATTAAAATGCTTGGGAGTTGAATCGTGTCTTTAGCATAACAGTAGATAATGCATCGTCTAACAACATCGGAATTAAACTTATTAAGAAGTGGATGAATTCAAGGAATTGTTTGCTCTTGAACGGAAATATATCCATATGCAATGTTGTGCACATATCTTGAGTTTGATTGTAAAGGAAGATTTGAAAGATGAGGACATTTCTATCACAAGAATCCGGAAAACTGTCAAGTATATGAGATCGACTCCTTCAAGATTGGCAATGTTTAAGGGATGTGTTGAAAGGGATAATTTTTTTAAAAAATGTCTCATATGTCTAGATGTGGAAACCAGATGGAATTATACATATTTGATGATAAAAACGGTTGTGAAGTATAAAAAAATCAATTGGGAAGGTGAGACATTGTAAACTACTTTCTTGATTATTTTTTGAAGTAGATGGTGAGGCATTGAAGACGAAATTGTTATCTTCCTTGAAAACAATTTATCGAGAATGTGAAGGCAAGGAGGAAGGTTCTCAAAGTATGGGAGAATCACAACCATAAGAAGATGATAATGATATACATGGTATGGACTTCTACCAAAAATTAATTGGGAAAAGAATGATCCTAAGTCTGAGCTTGATAAATACCTTGGTGAAGAGTGTGAGCCTTATTTTGTCAAGTTTTACATTCTGAATTGGTGGAAAGTTAACTCAACTAGATTCCCCATCCTTTCAAGTGTTGCTCGTGAGGTGTATGCCATCCCTGTGTTTACTCTAGCATCGAAGTCTGCTTTCAGCACTAGAGGAAGGGTGTTGGATCCTCATCGTAGTAATTTTACACTTACGATAGTGGAAGTGCTTGCTTGCACTCAAGATTGGTTGAAAGGATCTATTTTCTCAAATCTATTTGATAAGGATTGATCCGCTGTCGCACACGAATCAAATACAATTGATAAAATGTAAATAGAGGTAATAACTTAAATCGTTTCACAAGTACTTATGTAAAAGATTTTTTTTTTAGAATTTTTTATTTAACAGATGAGCAAAACGATTAATCCACTTTTTTGAGATTCAGGCCTGCCACAGATTCTATCAATGAGTTTAATTTCTAATTTATGATTCTATTCTTATTTGACTATAGAATTGATCAAACAAGCGTAATCAATCCTATGTGAATTTGGTTTCTTTGATTGGATTAAGCATCCCAATCATCAAAATATTACAATTAACGATCAAGCGTCGCAAAATTATAATTCAATTAAATTAGAAATCGAAACCAAATTCTATCAAATAAATTTAATCAATCCTATTGAAATTCAATTTAAGCAATCAAAATATCAATATAATCAAATAAACAAGAATAGAATCATGAATAGAAACTGACAGTGTAATCTGAATCTCAAGGTGTTGATGAAACTCTGAACTCATTGATTAATCTTTTAAAATTAGCCTTCCATGAAATTAACATAACACTATTTATTTCTTGTAGCAATTTGAATCCTAATTTTTCCATCCTTAGAAAAGAAACAAAACTGTCAATATATTGTACTTGATATTGGACTTTAGGGTTTAGGGTTTAAAAACAAGTGGCCCACTAATTAAAATTTTTACAAAAATTCATATTACAAAATTTGCAATTTCGGCTGAGTAAAGTTTGGAATTGTTCTTTCCTTCCAACATAGAAGTTGTAGCTCAATTTTTAATCTTTCCAACACCTGCTCATATGTGTCAATCCGATATCCTGAGCTCAAGTTATGACATACACAGCGAGAAAGAGTCAAAATGTAAATAATAAAATTAAAGTACAAATAATAAAATTATAATTCAAATTCGACCTAAAGTTTAGAAACATGCTAAAATTATTAATCTAAGCTGTAAAGAGCTTTTCAAATACCAAACTAAAAACTTAGAAACATGTGCCCAAATGCTATGATCAAATTCCCCCACACTTAAACTTTTGCACTCCGGGCAAAACAATGCATGTGATTCCAAATATTTTTATGAATGCAAGTGGTGAGAGAGAAAAATATTTCAAGCTTAAGGCAATTATGAATAGTTTTGTTATCACACCCAAGGAAAATAAGAGGACAAGTTAACTAAAATATGGATCATAAGTGATAGAGTCCTGCCGAGATATAAAATTCTCTCAAAGTGTTTACACTCAAAGTGTTTGGGCTACTGTTTACAGTCAAAACACATCATGAAAGCTAGCACTACCATAGGCTTGACAAACCTCTATAATCTATATTAGGAACACATGCAGATAATTATCAAAAGGTCTTTATTTAGATTGTAATGTGACCAAGGTAAGGGTGAGATAATCCTAAGGAGACTAGGGCTGAAAATCAAAGAGGATAAATGAGTACTGATGAAGAGACAAAAAGAACATTAAGTAACTCAACAAAACATCATTAACTTTTATTTTCATACTCTCTTTGTTCATAACACAACCATTTTTCCTCATATATATATATATATATATATAATTTTTTTATTCTTTCGTTTTTTTTTTCTTTCCTTCTCTTTTTTTCATTTTTTTTCATCACTCTCAAACAAGTTGAGCAACCCTAAACTCATGTAAGGAAAGACTCCTTTATCTCTCAAGATTGAGGCAATTCATTTTTTTTTTCACTTTTAGGTTAGTAATGAGCTATATAACAAAAAAATGGGGTAATTACGCTCAAAGGGGCTTAAACAAATGGATAATTGTAGGGTAAGCTTATTTGGCTGGCAGCTTAATTAGAAACTAATGCCTGGATCATTTCAATATATGCATGTGGACAAGAGTCAAGTCAAATTATGGCGTAACTAGCAATCATGAGTGAGATAACACACAAGAAAAAAAAAAGGATGGAAAAATGTATTCCATTCATAGTAAGGCTAATCATAAAAGGATGGTTAATGACTTTTCACAAATAATACATAATTTAGCATTTTTATCCAATTTATTTTACAAAGAATGCAAAAATACTATCTAATCATGCCAATCCAAACAAACTCTCAACAATTACAACCATAAAATCTGTTGAAAAACATGCAATGCAATGTCCATTATTTTAGTTCTTTTATTTTTTTTATTTATTATTATTTTTTAGAATTATAATAATTAAAATCATAACAAATAGAAACCTAAATAATACCCCCACACTTAAATTACACATTGTCCTCAATGAAAGTAACAAGTATAAAATAAGAGTAAGAAAAGGGAGCTCCCTGTTAAACTTCAGTGTAGGTGGGCTGTTCAAAGGAGAGTTCCTCTATGGTAGAATCTTCAAGCACAAGGTTCTCATGGAATAGCTTGAGGCGTTGTCCGTTTACTTTTAACCTTTTTTCGGTGTTTTCACTTTTTATTTCCACTACACCATGAGGAAAAATGTTAGTAACAACAAAAGGGCCAATCCACTTCGATCGAAGTTTCCCAGCCATAATTTTCAAACGGGAGTTGAATAATAAAACTTTTTGGCCAATGGAAAATTTCTTCCTAGAAATCATCTTATCATGAAAGTACTTAGTTTTCTCCTTATAGATGCGAGAGTTCTCGTAAGCTTCGAGTCTAAGCTCTTCAAGTTGTTGTAATTGAAGCTTTCTTTCCAAACCTGCTTTCTCCATCTGAAGGTTACAACTCTTGACCGCCCTATAAGCACGGTGCTCTATTTCTACTGGGAGGTGGCATGCCTTACCAAACACAAGTCGATAAGGGGACATTCCTATTGGTGTTTTGTAGGTTGTCCTATGAGCCGAAAGAGCTTCTTCAAGTCAGTGGCTCCAATCTTTCTAGTTTGGCTGCACCATCTTTTATAAGATCTATTTGACTCCCCTATTTGAGACTTCAGCTTTCCCATTAGTCTGGGGATGATAAGGTGTAGAAACTCTATGCACAACCCTATACTTCCGAAGCAAAGCATCCATGGTGCGGTTGCAAAAATGAGTGCCTTGATCACTTATGATGGCTCGGGGTATTCGAAACCTGCAAAAAATATTTGATCTGATAAAACCTGCAACAACTTTAGAATCATTAGTCCTAGTGGGTATTGCTTCTACCCACTTAAAACATAGTATTTGGAAACACATCGCCTAATCACATGGTCACTACAGAATTTCCACAGATATGGATCATCCCACACATAGTGTTTGGAATCACTTTTAAGTTTGTGTATTTGTGTTCGGGATGAATCTACAAGAAAGACTCCAGTAACTAGATAATTAACTAAATCAGAAAGCCAAGGAGTTACCTCACGCGGCTATAGTAGTTTCTTATTAGGGAAGTCATCTTGAATGGAGATGGGGTCTTCATCCATTTCTATTATGCTCAAATGATCTGCCACCAAATTTTCAGTTCCACTCTTATCTTTAATCTCTAAATCAAATTCTTGGAGTAACAACATCCACCGAATCAATCTTGGTTTTGCTTCTGGTTTCTTCAACAAGAACTTCAAAGCTGCATGGTTATTAAAAACAACTACCTTCGAACCTAACAAATATGATCTAAACCTATGAAGTGCTAAAACAATAGCTAAAAGTTCATTTTCAGTGGTAGCATAATTAGCCTGTGCAGAATCTAAAGTTCTAGAAGCATAATAAATAACTTGGGCAGCCTTACCAACCCTTTGTGGAAGGACTGGTCCCACGACATAGTTAGATGCATCACACATAATTTCAAAAGGTAGGGTCCAATTGGGTGGCTGAATTATGGGAGTAGAGGTTAGTGCTGCCTTTAAGAAATCAAACGCCTTCTTGCATTTGTCATCAAAGGTGAAACTGATATCTTTTTGCAACAAATTCGACAGTGGAAGAGATATCTTGCTGAAATCCTTGATAAATCGCCTATAAAAACCTGCATGGCCTAGAAAAGAATGAATCTCGCGGATGCAAGATTGATAAGACAAATTAGAAATCACATTAATTTTGGCAGGATTCACTTCAATCCCATTTTTAGAGATCACATGTCCGAAAACTATGCGCTGTTCAACCATAAAATGCCATTTTTCATAATTCAACACAAGGTTAGTTTCAATACATCTATGCAAAACTCTATCTAAATTGTTCAAGCATGCATCAAATGAGGAACCATACAATGTAAAATCATCCATGAAAACTTCAATACAATTTTCTATCAAGTTAGAGAAAATATTGATCATGCAACGTTGGAAAGTGTCAAGAGCATTGCATAGGCCAAAGTGCATCCTCCTGTAGGAAAATGTGCCAAAAGGACAAGTGAATGTAGTCTTTTCTGGGCCCTCTGGTGCAAAACTCTATCTAAATTGTTCAAGCATGCATCAAATGAGGAACCATACACAGTAAAATCATCCATGAAAACTTCAATACAATTTTATATCAAGTTAGAGAAAATATTGATCATGCAGCGTTGGAAATTGTCAGGAGCATTGCATAGGCCAAAGGACATCCTCCTGTAGGCAAATGTCCCAAAAGGACAAGTGAATGTAGTCTTTTCTTGGTCCTCTAGTGCAACATGGATATGAAAATAACTAGAAAAATCATCAAGAAAATAATAATGTGACTTACCAGCCAAACGCTCAAGCATCTGATTAATGAATGGTAAAGGAAAATGATCTTTTCTAGTTTTTTGGTTTAGTCTCTTGTAATCGATGCATACTCTCCAGCTGTTCTGCACTCGTGTGGGGATAAGTTCATTATTTTCATTTTTAACCACTAGGAGTCCAGTTTTCTTTGGGACTACCTACATCGAACTCACCCATTGACTATCAGAGATGGGGTATATAATGCCTGCTTGCAAGAGCTTGGTCACTTCTTTTTTTACAACATCCAAAATTAATGGGTTAAGTCGCCTTTGGGGCTGCCTGACTGATTTTACCCCGTCCTCCAGTAGTATCCTATGCATACACATGAATGGGCTAATACCAGGAATATCAGTCAAGGTCCATCCGATTGCCTTCTTGTGTTTTCTCAAAATCTGCAACAACTTTTGTTCTTGTTCATCTTCAAGTTTGGCTGAAACAATCACAGGTAACTTGTCATTTCCTTCTAAATAAGCATATTTCAAATGTTCAGGAAGTGGTTTAAGCTCTAAAGTCGGTGGTTGTTCAATGGAAAGTACAACACCAGTGGCCGAAGCTAAGTCTGAAAAATCAATTATGTTAGTAGAAATATCAATATTAGTACAAAGATCAACTTGCAAGGCAGCTTCGATCTCAGCACATACAGAGCACAATTGAGTATCTGTACAAAGTTCACAAGTATAAGTATCATAAAAACCAGACAATGAAGAAAAATCAGTGGCAAACATATCTGAGTAAGTGTCATCAACCAAATCAACAAGCAATTCAATTTGAAAAATAGAATGCTCTTCCACGGGGTGTTTCATAGCATCAAAGATGTTAAATTTTACAATGCTATCACCAAATTCCATGGATAGAGTTCTAGCATGCACATCAATTTTTGTTCTAGCAGTTTTCAAGAATGGTCTGCCGAAGATGATAGGCGCCCTGTTGGACTTATTCTCTCCCTCAATGTCCATAATGAAGAAATCTGCAGGAAATATCAATTCATTAACTCAAACAAGTACATCCTCCACAAGTCTAGCGGGACGAGTATTGCTCCTATTTGCCAATTGAATGGTAACACCTGTACTTTGTAAAGGTCCAAGAGCAAGAGAGTTAAAAATAGATGTAGGCATAACATTAATGGAAGCTCCTAAATCTAACATAGCATTTTCAAATTGACTATTGCCTATGGTACATGGAATGGAAAAAGTTCCTAGATATTTGCATTTCTGAGGCATGGGCTGAATGAGGGCTGAAACATTTCGCCCCATGTTTACTCTTTCATTACCTTTTAACCTTCTCTTGTGTGCGCACAAATCTTTTAGAAATTTTGCATATCTTGGAATCTGTTTAATTGCTTCAAGAAGGGGAATGTTCACTTCCACCTTCCTAAGTGTATCCAAGATCTCGTTGTCCCTATTTGCCTCGTCCATTTTCTTAGTCTTCGCTGCCCTTTGAGGAAAAGGAAGTGGTATATTTTGCTCAACATCAACAGTTTCAGATATCGAAGTATCCTTGACAACCTTGTTATTTTTTTCTAGAGTTTCAGGTACCTTTAGTATTTCAACACCTTTCCTAGACTTCAATGTAATTGAACTAACATTGGGAGCATTTGGATTTACTACTGACTGTGCAGGCAATTGGTTTGACCCTTGAGTCTGTAATTGATTGATTGAAGTGGCTAGCTGACCAATCTTTGTTTCCAAATTTTGAATGGTGGAATATGTTCGTTGTTTAAATTGGAGATTATGGACAGCCATCTGTTTAACGTGGTCTTCTAATGAAGGTGCAGTGTTTTGCTGTTGAGGAATATTTTGTTGTTGCTTCCTAAGTTGTTGTTGTGCAGATGAATTCCATAGATGATAGATCATAGTTGGCTTGAGGATTGTATATATTTGCTGGATATACGTGAGGAGCATCAGCAATTGGGTCTTCTTGCAATGTAGGATATGAATCTGAGGAATGCTCTGGAGAAGTGCAAATACCACAGACAACTGCTTGGGTTTTAGCTATTGCCAATTTTTTTACTAGAGATGTAAGCTCATCAAGTTTTCCTTCTAAATTCTTATGGGAAGCTTGAATTTCATTCACACCCTTTGTGAACACTGTTGAATTGCTTCTAGTCGTAAACTACTAAGAATTAATGGACATGTTCTCAATCACTAGCAGCACCCAAAATGCTTCTATCCATAGATAGCAAGCCTTCATAAAAATATTGGATGAGCAATGGTTCAGAAATTTGGCGATGAGGACTACTTGACACTAATTTCTTGAATCTCTCCCAATACTCATGTAATGTTTCCTTGTCAATCTGCCTGATACCACATATTTCTTTTCTAATTCAAGCAGCTCTTGAGGCAGGAAAGAATTTTTCTAGAAACAATATCTTGAGATCATTCCAACTTGTAACAGAACCTGGTTGAAGGTAGTATAACCAGTCCTTGGCAGCATCTTGGAGTGAAAATGGGAAGGCTCTCAGCTTAATATGGTCTTTTGTGACTCCTTGAGGCTTCATGGTAGAACACACAATATGAAATTCCTTCTAGTGTTTGTGGGGATCCTCACCTGTAAGACCATTAAACTTTAGAAGCAAGTGTATTAAACCATATTTAAGTTCAAATGGTATAGTAACTTCAGGATATGTGATACATAATGCATTATAATCGACATTAGGTGCAGCAAGTTGCCTTAAGGTTCTATTTGTCACGCCCCAAATCTTTTATCCAAAAAAAATTACTTAAAAATATTTATTTTCTTTTAGAAACAACTATAATTTTTTTTTTTCTTATAAATAATTCATCATGTAAAAATTTGAAGATGCGTTAGAAAATGACTTGATATATTTTTTTTTAGAAGAAGATAATGTAATTCACTAAAATATTATTTATTTATTCGTTTACAAAATTAATATTACAGTTGTTATATCGATATTCATTTATGTTCCAAAATAAATTAAATTCTCTTTAAATGAATTACAAAAGAAACAATGTTGACTGAAATTAAGGACATTCAATAGGAGTAAAATCTCACTTCCACATTTTTATCAAAAGTTAATAATGACGAGTAAATAACTTTACAATGTACCACAAAAATTTTAGTAATATAAAACATTATTTTTTTAAATAAAAGTCCCATTTCCCCACGCGCGTGCACCAATCAAACATCATTCATGCAACTCAACTCTTTGAGATCATTAGTACCTAAATGTTGGTGTAAGGGGTCAGTTCATCCCACAACAAATAAATAAACCAGATAATAAAATAACAACCATAAAATATGAATATAAAATCCTTTTGTAATAAAAGATTTAAAGAAATTGATTATTTAATAGTTCTCAAAGATATATCAATAGTCATAAAATGTATATAAATAAGTAACAACCGTAGAGAAAATAATTAAATCAAAATAAAAATAAAAATAAAATACATATAAGTTATGCATGCTCCTAAATATATATGATCCGGATATAACCAGCCACACAGGCGTCCACACAGAAGTCACCCATACCAATGGGGAAAATTAAACCAGCCACACAGGCGTCCACAAAGATGCATATGATATGTTATGAAATGATAATGATGCTCAAAAAGTACATGACACCACTCACTTAAACAATTACAAATCACCAGTCACTTAGGCAACCACAAAGGTAACAATATTTAAATCACAAATCACCCGCCACTTAGGCATCCACAAAGATAACAATTTTTAAAACACAAATTACCAGCCACCTAGACAACCACAAAGATAATAATATTTAAAACACAAGTCACCGGCCACTTAGGCAACCATACAGATAACAATATTTAAAACACACATCACCAGCCACTTAAGCAACCACAAAGACAAAATATTTTAGAATAAACTTTTTAATCACACAGGACATCAAATTTATATGCTCATATTATGAAAATTAAAGAAATATAAAATCAAATACACATCATAATAAACATATTACTAATAACATCATTATAAAAATTATAACTTTATAATTAAATACTCTAAAACATGTAAAGCACTCAATCTTTTCACTACAAACATATTTATCAAGGTATAATAATAAAAATAATACTCTATAATTAATTTAATCAACATAGAGGTATATAAAAATAAAAATAAAAAAAATCAAGGAATTGTAATTAATTTCTTTACGACGAAAATAAAAATCAAACCTTTTCTTTTAAGACATCAAGACATCATATCAATATCTTAGAATCGCTAATTTAATATCTAGTATAACTCTGCATGGGGAAAAACCCTTACCTTAGGCGCTTTCTTTCTTAACGTCTCTAAATTTGCACAAGAAATAGCTCATGAGGCAATGATGAATTCAACACCGATAGATATTGGGATTTATGACTTAGAAAATTATTTTAGAAATGTAGGAATGACAAATAGGTGTGGCAGCAGGAGGCTTAATGGAAATGTAGCTATTTACGTTACAATATTACGATTTAGTTCTTGTCTAAAATTGAAGTGCACTTAATTCCAAAATTATGCTACCAATAATTACTATTTATTTAATTTTAGGTTGTTACAAAGTCAATTGAAATCATCTGTATGAGTTGGTTAGGATTAACTAATAAAGTTCACCATATAATGCACGGTGTCACAGTATTTATTTTAATTTAATAAATAAATTAAAGGGTGTCACATCACTCTTTTAATTTTTTTTATCTAATAGTTACGAAACCAAAAATAACATAAAATTATTTTTGTAGACAATTAAAATAAATTTTTAATTTAAAAGAGATGAATCCGAGATACAAAAAGGAGACTAGTCATCTCTTAATTGCACCAAAAAGAAATTCATAATTAAATTTACAATATTCCTTTAAAAATAAATTAAAGGTGTTAAAATGAGTTAATGCACATTATGCCAAGAAAACACAATAAATTGTCATAAAATCTTGTCATAAAGGAGAGTAAAACAATGAATCAAGTCACTAATTTTTTTTTGGATGGACCAAGAATATTTTCGAAACACTTATATATAAAGGTTGAGTTTTACTAACTCTATAATATCTCCTAAAATAAATACTTATTTGGTCGTAAATAAAACTAACAAATAGTATAAGTTTATAAATTCTAATTTAATTAAATAATTCAACTAATATATCAACTAAAATAAATCAAGCAAGACAAAAATACCACTCACACATAACAAAATAAAGGCAAACATATCTAAGACATCAATTTCATGATTATCAAAACTGATCAAATAAAAATGCACAATAGTTCATTTATAAAATAATCACATCATAAATCATCCTCATGTAATTGTCACGCCAAAACAATTAAATAAAAATAAAAGTTATAATTATTCATGTAAAATAGAGAGTGATTACTTTTAATTTATTTTCTTTACATATAGAATAGATTATTAATTAAATAATAAGTTACGAAAATTACTAAAAGACACATATATAATATATATGAAAATATTGGGGTGTTACAATACTTACCCCCTTAAAAATAGTTTCGTCCTCGAAAATAATATGAAAAACAAATGGACAAGTTGCATACAAGTATTCACACATTTCTTAATAAACCAAATTAAATTCTTTGGAATCCCCATTAGTGTTACAAAAATTTCTTAATTAACAAAAATTTGACTAAAATATAAAAACTTGTGTTGTATTAAAGTCACTTACTAAACACATGAACTCGTTAAAGCAAACCAATGAGGATATAAAAACAAAAGAGACAAAATTGGGAATATCATTTATTAAAATAGAACAAATTTAAAATTATATGTTGATTGCAATATTTAAAATATTAAAAATAGAAGAGGGATATCATAGATCCTTTCATAAAAATCATTTCTATATAACAAAAAATTGATTTAATTGTATTTACTTAATTATTTATTATACAATAGACTTTGACAATGCAATA
>JBBPBT010001132.1:3414110-3475691 GCA_037974875.1 Cicer bijugum
GAGATGTTACACAATTAATAACAATAATAAAGATTTAAATAATTTGTAAAATTCAAATTCAAAAACGATACACAATTAATGACATATAATTAAAATATTAAGTAATTAATAAAATTTATAAAATTTATAATTTAGAAAATTGAACAAATAACACAAACAACATCACAATTCATACAAAAATTAAGGCATTAAACCAAATATTTAAGGCATATATTTAATTACAAAAATTATGGATGTTACACAATTAACGATATTTAAGAAATTAATAAAATTCAACGATTAAAAATCAAACAATAACATAATTAATGACATATACTACGAATTTAAGTAATTTGTAACATTCAAATCCACAGAGATTACACAATTAATAACAATAATAAAAATTTAAATAATTAGTAAAATTCAAATTCAAAAACGTTACACAATTAATGACATATAATTAAAATATTAAGTAATTAATAAAATTTATAATTTAGAAAATTGAACAAATAACACAAACAACATCACAATTCATACAACATACACGACACATCCACCCACACGGTCCGAGAATTAGTGCTCTGATACCACTTGTAACGCCCCAAATCTTTTATCCAAAAAAAATTACTTAAAAATATTTATTTTCTTTTAGAAACAACTATAATTTTTTTTTCTTATAAATAATTCATCATGTAAAAATTTGAAGATGCATTAGAAAATGACTTGATATATTTTTTTTTTTAGAAGAAGATAATGTAATTCACTAAAATATTATTTATTTATTCGTTTACAAAATTAATATTACAGTTGTTATATCGATATTCATTTATGTTCCAAAATAAATTAAATTCTCTTTAAATGAATTACAAAAGAAACAATGTTGACTGAAATTAAGGACATTCAATAGGAGTAAAATCTCACTTCCACATTTTTATCAAAAGTTAATAATGACGAGTAAATAACTTTACAATGTACCACAAAAATTTTAGTAATATAAAACATTATTTTTTTAAATAAAAGTCCCATTTCCCACGCGCGTGCACCAATCAAACATCATTCATGCAACTCAACTCTTTGAGATCATTAGTACCTAAATGTTGGTGTAAGGGGTCAGTTCATCCCACAACAAAATTAAACCAAATAATAAAATAACAACCATAAAATATGAATATAAAATCCTTTTGTAATAAAAGATTTAAAGAAATTAATTATTTAATAGTTCTCAAAGATATATCAATAGTCATAAAATGTATATAAATAAGTAACAACCGTAGAGAAAATAATTAAATCAAAATAAAAATAACAATAAAATACATATAAGTTATGCATGCTCCTAAATATATATGATCCGGATATAACCAGCCACACAGGCGTCCACACAGAAGTCACCCATACCAATGGGGAAAATTAAACCAGCCACACAGGCGTCCACAAAGATGCATATGATATGTTATGAAATGATAATGATGCTCAAAAAGTACATGACACCACTCACTTAAACAATTACAAATCACCAGTCACTTAGGCAACCACAAAGATAATAATATTTAAATCACAAATCACCTGCCACTTAGGCATCCACAAAGATAACAATTTTTAAAACACAAATTACCAGCCACCTAGGCAACCACATAGATAATAATATTTAAAACACAAGTCACCGGCCACTTAGGCAACCATACAGATAACAATATTTAAAACACACATCACCAGCCACTTAAGCAACCACAAAGACAAAATATTTTAGAATAAACTTTTTAATCACACAGGACATCAAATTTATATTATCATATTATGAAAATTAAAGAAATATAAAATCAAATACACATCATAATAAACATATTACTAATAACATCATTATAAAAATTATAACTTTATAATTAAATACTCTAAAACATGTAAAGCACTCAATCTTTTCACTACAAACATATTTATCAAGGTATAATAATAAAAATAATACTCTATAATTAATTTAATCAACATAGAGGTATATAAAAATAAAAATAAAAAAAATCAAGGAATTATAATTAATTTCTTTACGACGAAAATAAAAATCAACCCTTTTCTTTTAAGACATCAAGACATCATATCAATATCTTAGAATCGCTAATTTAATATCTAGTATAACTCTGCATGGGGAAAAGCCCTTACCTTAGGCGCTTTCTTTCTTAACGTCTCTAAATTTGCACAAGAAATAGCTCATGAGGCAATGATGAATTCAACACCGATAGATATTGGGATTTATGACTTAGAAAATTATTTTAGAAATGTAGGAATGACAAATAGGTGTGGCAGCAGGAGGCTTAATGGAAATGTAGCTATTTACGTTACAATATTACGATTTAGTTCTTGTCTAAAATTGAAGTGCACTTAATTCCAAAATTATGCTACCAATAATTACTATTTATTTAATTTTAGGTTGTTACAAAGTCAATTGAAATCATCTGTATGAGTTGGTTAGGATTAACTAATAAAGTTCACCATATAATGCACGGCGTCACAGTATTTATTTTAATTTAATAAATAAATTAAAGGGTGTCACATCACTCTTTTAATTTTTTTATCTAATACTTACGAAACCAAGAATAACATAAAATTATTTTTGTAGACAATTAAAATAAATTTTTAATTTAAAAGAGATGAATCCGAGATACAAAAAGGAGACTAGTCATCTCTTAATTGCACCAAAAAGAAATTCATAATTAAATTTACAATATTCCTTTAAAAATAAATTGAAGGTGTTAAAATGAGTTAATGCACATTATGCCAAGAAAACACAATAAATTGTCATAAAATCTTGTCATAAAGGAGAGTAAAACAATGAATCAAGTCACTAATTTTTTTTTGGATGGACCAAGAATATTTTCGAAACACTTATATATAAAGGTTGAGTTTTACTAACTCTATAATATCTCCTAAAATAAATACTTATTTGGTCGTAAATAAAACTAACAAATAGTATAAGTTTATAAATTCTAATTTAATTAAATAATTCAACTAATATATCAACTAAAATAAATCAAGCAAGACAAAAATACCACTCACACATAACAAAATAAAGGCAAACATATCTAAGACATCAATTTCATGATTATCAAAACTGATCAAATAAAAATGCACAATAGTCCATTTATAAAATAATCACATCATAAATCATCCTCATGTAATTGTCACGCCAAAACAATTAAATAAAAATAAAAGTTATAATTATTCATGTAAAATAGAGAGTGATTACTTTTAATTTATTTTCTTTACATATAGAATAGATTATTAATTAAATAATAAGTTACGAAAATTACTAAAAGACACATATATAATATATATGAAAATATTGGGGTGTTACACTATTATTCGCATCAGCCATATTTTGCAACAAGTTATCAATTTTAGTATCTGACTCTAACTCGTTAACACTAGCAGCTCTATTAAGTCTACGACATAAATGAAATGTCCTATCTATTTCAGGTTCAAGAGAATGAAGATTCGTAGAACTAGCCCTAGTCATGCATCATCATAACAATGCAATACAAAATAACAATTCTGAAAATTCCAACAATGTCCTAAATGCTAAAATTGAAGTGAAAAATAAAAAACCGTATCAAATAAAATCCAAAAAATATAAAAATACCACCACAAATTTCTAAAAATCAAATAAAGACAATGCAATTTTTTTTGGAATTTTTGGAGAATATGAAAAATAAAAAAAAATGTCTAAATGAAGGAATTTGGGATTTTGACCGTCATTTCTATATAACAAACTTATACAGAGTCTTGTTCCTTGAATTTCAGATTCTAAAAAAACCGCTTAAAAACAGGGTTAATATTATTATTAGAGAGTCCCCGGCAACGACGCCAATTTGATCAGCTGTCGCACACGGGTCAAATACAATTGATAAAATGTAAATAGAGGTAATAACTCAAATCGTTTTACAAGGAATTCTGATATAATAATAATAACCGAATTGAAAATTGAAACTAAAAAGGGGTTTTTTTAGAATTTTTTATTTAACAGATGAGCAAAACGATTAATCCACTTATTCGAGTTTCAAACCCATCACATATTCTATCAATGAGTTTAATTTCTAATTTATGATTCTATTCTTATTTGACTATATAATTGATCAAACAAGCGTAGTCAATCCTATGTGAATTTGGTTTCGTTGATTGGATTAAGCATCACAATCATCAAAATATTACAATTAACGATCAAGCGTCGCAAAATTATAATTCAATTAAATTAGAAACCGAAACCAAATCCTATCCAATAAATTTAATCAATCCTATTGAAATTCAATTTAAGCAATCAAAATATCAATATAATCAAATAAACAAGAATAGAATCATGAATAGAAATTGTCAGTGTAACCTGAATCTCAAGGTGTTGATGAAACTCTAAACTCGGGGATTAATCTTATAAAATTAGCCTTCCATGAAATTAAAATAACACTATTTATTTCTTGTAGCAATTTGAATCCTAATTTTTCTATCCTTAGAATAGAAACAAAACTGCCAATATATATTACTTGATATTGGACTTTAGGGTTTAGGGTTTAAAAACAAGTGGCCCACTAATTAAAATTATTACAAAAATTCATATTACAAAATTTGCAATTTCGGGCCAGTATAGTTCAGAATTGGTCTTTCATTCCAACAAAAAAGTTGTAGCACAAATATTTATCTTTCCAACGCCTGCTCATATGTGTCAATCTGATATCCAGAGCTCAAGTTATGACCTACACAGCGAGAAAGAGTCAAAATATAAATAATAAAATTAAAGTACAAATAATAAAATTATAATTCAAATTCGACCTAAAATTAAAGTACCAATAATGAAGATCATGAGAATTATAAGTTCAGAAGATCTTGCCAATGCAAGTCTTAATATGTATCAGGAAAGGTAGCCTTTCCTTATGCTGCTAGTCAAGGAATTCCATGGTGAGATGGAAAATGTAATCATTTTTCAACATTCTCAAACTAATTGCTTCTAAAACTCAAATCAATTCCCTAACTACTAGTCAATGAATTATAAAAAAAAAGTCTTTAGGAATTAAACAACGCGGTTCAATTTGATACAAAAGCAGTTCAATTTGGTACAAGTAAAAATAAGTTAAAACTGGTTCAGTTCGGTTAGGAGTACTAAACCGGTTCACTGGTTTATAACACCAGTTCGGTTCAGCTTTACAAACTGTAATCCAGGTCGGTTCGATTATTTCAAATTGAAAACTAATTCGGTTCACTTTTCAAACATAATTGAACTTTGCCCACCACTATTAATTTCCATTTGGGTGATGTCTAAATTGGTAAGGCTTCACTGATGTAGGCTTTCTAATTTCCACATTCACCATCCCTACTAGGATAGTCATGGCACTTTCAACCTTGGCAATTCCTTGGTCAAAAGGACCAATGACGACCTTCATGTCAAGCTTTTGTTTCTAGGCAAACTTTTGCCTTCCTTCCATGATAGCCTTTTGAATTAAATCCCTGAAACGAACACCATCATTAGA
Organism: Cicer bijugum; assembly: GCA_037974875.1. NCBI lineage: Eukaryota > Viridiplantae > Streptophyta > Magnoliopsida > Fabales > Fabaceae > Cicer > Cicer bijugum. The sequence continues at coordinate 3,419,594 of JBBPBT010001132.1, forward strand.
AGTGTGGCCAAACATATTATGAATTTTACAATATCTATGATCTTGCCTATCTTCAGACTTTTCAAATTTGTGATCCTATGGCAATTTCAATTGTTTATCTTTTAGCAAAATGTTGAAGGTTTTATCTGTTTTAGTTATATATATCAAAACTTATACGTTTTCATAATCACGTTGTTTCCCTTAACAAGAATTATTGTTTATCTTATGGCAATTTCTTTTTTCCCTTAACAGGAATTATTGTTTGGCATGTTTAAGGAGGTCTTCCTTTTCAAATTTGTGATCCTATGGCAATTTCAATTGTTTATCTTTTAGCAAAATGTTGAAGGTTTTATCTGTTTTAGTTATATCAAAACTTACACGTTTTCATAATCACGTTGTTTCCCTTAACAAGAATTATTGTTTATCTTATGGCAATTTCTTTTTTCCCTTAACAGGAATTATTGTTTGGCATGTTTAAGGAGGTCTTCCTTTTAACTCTGCCAAATTTATTTCGCAATCATCAAAACTAGAAAAGTATTCGAACATGTCATAAAAGAGATAATTTATCTTTTCTCTTTTCTAAAACCTATTCTTGTTCTTATGTTTTTCATCTAAGATTTGTTCAATTTATCAAAATTTCTCATCTAATTGGCTAAAACTACCAAGTGTTGATTAACCAATTTCTTTATGATATAGAAATTTAAACCACTAGCAACCAATATTTTATCCACTTACACGTCTAAAATAGGTGTGTCGCATATGGCTTTCATTTGCTTAAATCTAGCCAAATACTCATCAATGGGCTCATGGCATTTATGTTTAACATTGAACAAATCAGTGAGGGTGACATTCAAGTCGCGTCTACAGAATTAATCATTGAAACTTATTTCCAATTAAATCCAAATCAACACATAATTAGGTCTCAACATAGAAAACCATGAAGAGAAACTTTTCACCAAATGAATAGGACAAAAATTTATTTCTAATCCTTCTTCCTTTTTTTATATATTTTGTAAGGTGGTTGTTGATTATCATCTACCTCAATACGTTGTTGTATCGTCTAACCTACTTTTCTTTTCCTTTATTCAATATGATCCTCAGGGGTAACCATGTTATTACTAATTTGAAAATATATAATTCTAGAACCTTGTAGAATTTGCATGAAATAATTTAGAAATGCTTTAATTATAAAAAATTGTGGGAAGTATCTAGAAGTCGATATTAATTAGGAAGCTCCTAGAAATATGTCTAGAGTTTTCTATTTGTACTTATAAATACCTACTTGTACTTGACATTAAGCATCAAACAAATTGAGAGTTTTCTATTAGAAATACCTTCCTTTCTCTAACAAAGTGGTATCAGAGCTTGGTTGTGAGAGATGAGAAATGGAAAAGACAAGGAAGAAGGATCAACAAGCTCTTACTCTCATTCATCAATGCTTGGATGATTCTATGTTTGAGAAGGTTGTCGATGCTACGAATTCAAATGAAGCTTGGAAGATTTTGGAAAAATCACTCCAAGGCATTAACAAAGTGAAGAAGATAAAACTTCAACCTCTAAGGGGAAATTTTGAAGCTTTGAAGATGAAGGATTCTGAATCAATTTCAGATTATTGCTCAATGGTGAAGACATTTGTTAATCAAATGAAACAATATAGAGACGAGATAGAATATGTTTGTGTAGCGGAGAAAACTCTTCGTTCCTTGACTCATAAATTCGATTATGTGATATGTGTTATTGAGGAATCGAAAGATCTTGACTCAATGTCCATTGAGGAATTAGAAGGTTCTTTGCAAGCTCAAGAAGAAAGAATAATGATAAGGCAAAAGGAGCCATTAGAGCAAGTTCTCAAGATCAAAGCTTCGTTGAAGGATGATAGAGTATTCAATAGTCAAAACGAACATGGACGTGAACAAGAAAGAGGACGAGGACGCGGTCATGGCCAAGGAGGAAGAGGAAGAGGTTTCCATCACGAATCAAACTATGAAGAAAGAAGTCATTCATCACCAAGAATTAGTGGAAGAGGAATAGGTTATGGCTATTATCAAAGTGAAAGGAGGTATGACAAATCTAAAGTTGAATGTTATAACTGTCATGAATTTGGCTATTTTCTTGGGAATTGTAAACAATGAAAAGAGGAAGAAGAGAGACAACCAAGAGACAACCACTCTTGAGTTTCATAACATAGAATGAACCAAAACTTAAGTTAATAGGGTTACAATGAGTATATATATAAAACAAATAGAAATATCTAAAATACCCTTATTACTAATATATAATACTATTATCTAACATCTCCCCTCAAACTCACGATGCATTAACTTTGAGCATCGAGAGTTTGTCAACTAAAAAACGGAAACGTTTAATAGAATGCATCTTTGTGAACAAATCAGCAATCTGTAGAGAAGAAGAAACAAACGGTAGAGTAACGGTTCCATGTTGAAGATGATGACGAGTAAAATGATAATCAATCTCAATGTGTTTGGTGCGTTCATGAAAGACCGAGTTGTGAGCAATTTGAATAGCACTCTTGTTATCGCAGTGCATTGGAGTTGGCTCAGAAAGAGAGATACCCATATCAGACAAAAGCCAACGCAACCAAATTATTTCAGCGGTAGTGTGACACCCTAAATCCCAAAATAATATATATAATAGTTTATATCATATTCCTATAAAATTTGCAGCGGATAAATAAAATTATATTTTCAAGAAAATAAAAACTTTTGTAACTAATTTAGGATATCACGTTTCTCAAAGTACACATGCAACAATTCAAATTTTATTACTCAAATAAAACAATTTAATCTCAATGAACTTGATTTAAATATAATTACTTGATTTAATTATAAAAACTTCCTAGTACTTCTATGGTTTTCATACAAAAATTTGATTCAAATTAAATAAGTAAAATACAAATTAAAACCCTTATTCCCGGTATCACCTATCAGAGCGGGGTTCCTCCCAAACTTGAACTTCAAGACTCATTAACCTGTAATAACTGCGATTTCGCAAACGCAGGGCCCAGCCAGTCAAACACAAACAACGAAGGAGGTGAGTTTTGAAGTCATGTTAATAGTATAATATGAGTAAGAAGAACACGCAAATAGTCATAATAGAACCGTATCATAATCACCTTACGATATATCAAAATATTTAATTAAATAGTATCATAATATAACATCAAAGTCACTCAAGTAAAATAATCATCTCATTATAATATGCGTCAAATCATCTAATTAATATTACCTTTGAAACACATCAATCACAACAAAACAATCACAAGTAAATGCAATGCTATGCATGAGCTTAGACTCTAGTTCACAATGTGGTACCATTCTAACTCTGAAGTACTTGGTTAGGAGGCCATAATACTATGCCACCATCCCGGTGGACGGACAATTCAAATTGGCCCGGTCCTCATAGATCCCCTCAACTCAAAACCCGAGACACATATACGTGACAATCGAGGTAAACGTGTGTTGCATGGTAGCTCCCGACATTTGGAGTGCTACCTCCAAGTCACCTAGGAATTCCCCATCGGAATACCTCCAAGGTCTAACAATCTTGCCTTAAGGCTCGACAGTAGACCGCCACGATCAGGCTCATTCAGTTGTACTTCCCCATAATCACTAGGCTTGTCAGGCCCTACCTATATGATGACAATATAATCTTCACTTCACAATTCACAATATTTACTTTCTCCTCCCGTTAGCTTAGACTACTCCATTAAGAGCACCATATTTAAGAATCATCACTATCTCATCAAGTATGAGGTACTTAAATATTTTCATCACAGTCTTATAATATCATTAATCATAAATAATCACGATCATCGTATAAACTCATCACAATTTTATAACATCACTATCATCAATCAAAAATCATCATTATCATCATGTAAGCATATATCAAACCATGCATCCATATTTTAGTATCACATCCATTAATTTCATCTAAGCAAACATATACACATAATTTCATTCGACATCCAACATCACAATAATAACAAATATCAACTACCACACAAGTATCAAAAATTAAATCAATCAACACCTTATAAAAATTTCTATTTCACATTTTAATCTCACAATTCTCATATTTTAAATTAATCAATTTATCTCTCAAAGGGCTACTGCCGTACGTAGCAAGCCCCGGATGAATCGTTGGGAAATACGGTTTTCCCGTTCATCTCACAATATATTATACTCATGAATTCAAACGCTCTCTCACCCCTTACCATATTTTGAAGCTTTCATACACGAATAAGATTCCACGAGCAAACAATATTTGTTCTTTGACTTTTTGTCCTTCAGTCGATCTAACTCGACAATTTATGGGTAAACGTCAAAAATAAATTATGAGAAAATAGTCTAAAAACTGATTTCGAAATTCGGTCAAAGAAAATTACCATAAATCAGAAAACCAATCAGTGGATAATATAGCCACTTTTCACACGGTCGTTTTGGCGTTGGTTTCACTAAAATCGGACTTACGGTGAAGGAGAACGATGCAAAATAAGGATTTCTGTAAACGGGGAAATCGAGTATTTTAGGGAGAAATTCGGGTTGTTAAAAATCTGAAAAATTGTGTTTAATTGAATAGATAAATGAGTAAAACAACATACTGAAATTTGGACGAAAATAGAGAAACTTTTTTGGGACAATTATGGCTTTCCAGTGTCAAACGATAGGTTGTTGTTGTGTTTACTCTTTGGTTCTACGGCTGCCCTTCCAACTTCCTTCCCTTCTTTTGTTTGTTTTATTTTATTAACAATTAGGGTTCATAGAGTCAAACCCATTGGTCTCTTTATTTATATTTTACTATTATTATTTTTATTTTGTTAAAATAAACTTATAATTATTTAATCTCTTCTTTTAATATTCCTCCAAACACCATTTAGTTTTCCAAACATTACTAATATTTTATAAACTAGAGTAATTAAAATAATCAATATAAAAAAACATATTACTAATAATCAAAACTCTCACATTCAAAATAATCTCTACAATTATACTTATTTCTCAAAGTACTCACATTATAATAATACCATCATATTAGAAAATAGTCAAAATTATAAAACAAATAAATATAACATCAATATTTTATATTAATTACTAAATCATAATAGATATATATATAAAATCACAATACCATAACAAGTATTTAAAAATAAACGAAATCAAACACAATATCAATTCTATATCAAGATAATTATTTATAAAAAAAATAACTAAAAATAGAAAGTAGTTATAAATAATTAAAATATAATTATCTGTATACTTAACATAAGTCAAGCGCCCATAAAAGTACTACATTAATTGGGTACATGTATATACACGTAAAATCGCATAAAATATTTTTCTTTAAAATATATATTACACTAAAATACTATTATTTTTAGAAAAATATACAAAATAATAAAATAAAATATTTATTATTTATATTGCTCATTAAATATAATATCTATCAAACCAACACATCATAGAAAGCATTCATATAACAAAATTTACTCACAAAATTTATCAACATATATTCTAAAATAATTTTTACATCAAATTAATTATTTAAAATCATATTTAATTAATAAAATAGTTTATTATCAAATTTAGGGTGTTACAGGTAGTGGATGCCATAGCACGATACTCAGCTTTTGTAGAGGAGCAAGATACAATGTCTTGTTTCTTACTCTTCCAAGAAATAAGAGAATCTCCAAGAAAGATACAAAATCCTGTGGTGGATTTACGATCTGTGGTGTCACCAGCCCAATCAGCATCAAAATAAGCTCGTAACTCTAATGAGGATGACGATGGACAGAGAAGGCTTTGAAATTGAGTTCCTCGAAGATAACGAAGAATACGAACAACTGCTGCCCAATGTACTGTAGTGGGAGAGACAACAAACTGACTAACAACATGAACAACATAAGCAATATCAGGTCTGGTAATCGTAAGATACACTAAGCTGCCAACCAAAGTACGATATAAAGTAGGATCTGGTAAAGGAACACCATCCGAGGGATGATATTTCACATTCAACTCAAGAGGAGTATTTGCTGCTCTAGTATCTGAAAGACGAGCCAGGTCAAGAATGTTGGCAATGTACTTGGATTGAGAAAGAAGGTAGCCTCTAGGAGAGTAGGCAACTTCAATCCCCAAGAAATAGCGAAGAGTTCCCAAGTCCTTCATCTCAAACTGTTTGGCTAACTACAATTTCAACTCATTGATTCCATTAACATCATCACCTGTAATAATCATATCATCAACATATAGAGAAAGTATAATGTGACCATAAGTGGTGGACCTTATAAACAATGCAGAATCATGTTCACTAGAGCGGAAACCAAGAGAAGTGATCACAGTAGAGAATTTCTCAAACCAAGCTCGAGGAGCCTGTTTAAGACCATATAGAGCCTTTTTTAACTTACATACTTCCCCTTGATTATGAGAAACTCCTTGTGGGGGGACCATATAGACTTCTTCATGAAGCTCACCATTTAAAAAAGCATTTTTGACATCCATTTGGGAAATATGCCATTGACCAATAGATGCAACTGCAATAAGAGTACAAATAGTAGTCATCTTGGCTACAAGAGCAAAAGTTTCTTCATAATTCATACCATATTGTTGAGAGAAACCCTTAGCAACAAGATGTGCTTTGTAGCGTTCAATTGACCCATCAGATTTAGTTTTGATCTTGTATACCCAAAGAGATCTAATAGCACGTTTTCCAGGAGGAAGAGGTACTAATTCCCAAGTATTGGTTTTGTGCAATGCAGATAGTTCTTCTGCCATAGCCTGCTTCCAAAGAGGATCAAGAACAGCCTCTTTATAGGAAGAGGGCTCAGACAAACTGTGAATAGAGGTTAAGAAAGAAACAAACGAAGTTGAGTAAGTGGAATAGACGAAATCAGGTAACTGGGTAAACTTACATTGACGAGAGGGGTAACGAGGAGGATCAACAATTGCAGGAGGTGGTTGGACAGCCGGGGGGCAAGAGGAATGTCATCATGTGGAGTATTAGTATTTGTCCTGCAATTCTCAACATTACAATCACTAAAAGCATAATCATTAGGATCAAACGGATCAATATGGGTTAGTTCAGAACTCTTAATAATTTGAGAATCAGAGGAAATAGAGTAAAAAGGGGTGTGCTCAAGAAAAACTACATTACGAGATACATAAAGTTTTCTTGCATGAGGATCATAACAATGATAACCCTTTTGACCATCCCCATAACCAAGAAAAACACACATGGTTGAACGAGAAGATAACTTACTGCGTTCTACTTGAGGGCGAAGAACAAAACAAGTAGAACCAAAAACTTTCAAAGAATAGTAATTAGGGGTAGAAGCATACAATTTTTCAAAGGGAGACAAACCTGATATGATAGAGGATGGAATTCTATTAATAACATGAACAACAGTAAGAACTGCTTCTCCCAAAAACTCACTAGGAACTGAAGCAGACAACAAAAGGGAATGAGCAGTCTCTATAATATAACGGTGTTTCCTTTCAGCAACTCCATTTTGTTGAGGAGTATCAGTACAAGATGTTAGGTGGAGGGTGCCATCATAAGCAAGTAATTCAGAAAATTTATTAGAGGTATATTCACCACCTAAATCACAACGAAAGCACTTCATAACAGAATTATGTTGAGTTTTGACCATTGCACGAAACATATGATAAATGTCAAAAAATTCAGATCAATTTTTCATATGATAAACCCAACAATAACGAGTGTAATCATCAATAAACAAAACATAATATCTAGATCCACCTTTGGTGAGAACTGGTGAGGGACCCCAAACATCAGAGTGAACAAAATCAAAGGGCGCATGTGAAACATAAACACTTTTACTAAACGGTAAAGCTGGAAGTTTAGCAAGTTTACAACCACAACAATCTGAGATATCACATGTTTTCAACTTTCCTAAAGCTCCAGTAGAAGCCAAATATTTTAATCTGGAAGCAAAAACATGTCCAAGGCGGGAATGCCATAAATAAAAACTAGAAGATAAGGAATTCAAGTGAAAACTAGATAATAAGTCGACAGTAGTTATTGAGGCTGCAGTATCTGGGAGTCGCAGGTCATCCAAAACATAAAGTCCCCCTTGTCTATGACCTGTCCCAATCAGCCTCCCAGAATGTGGATCCTGCACACAACAAGAAGTGGAAGAAAACGTAACTGAATAACCGAGATCACATATTTGACTAATAGAAGCAAGGCTCAAAGTAAGATTAGGAATATAATAAACATCAAACAGAGACATGTTAGATGTGGAGACAGAACCAACACCTGCTAGTGGCATAGGAGTGCCATCAGCAGTCATAACCAACACAGACGAGATAGGTTTCACAGACACAAAAGATTTATCATCGTATGTCATATGATGAGATGCTCCCGAATCAAGAATCCATATGGAAGGAGATATACCTGACATACTAGAGGAGTTCAAACCATTAGAAGAAGTGGCAGACATGACATGTGATTGAGTAGCAAGAAGTTTTTGAAGCTGTTCTGCAATAACTGATATTTGGGAAGCAATCTCAGATGAGTATACAGAACCAGAACTAGAGCCAATGGTAGGAGGAGCAGAAGCAACAACATTGGACAATGGTCCCCTAAAATTCTTCTTATGTGCTCTCCCCAATTTCGGACAATGTGCTTTCCAATGTGCTTGAAGAGAATCATCCTTAGCACCAGCCATAACAAATAATGACAAAAAAATACGACAAACACAATCACTGAGACAAAATAAATCTGGTCCTGTGCGAGCATGATTTCTCCCCTTAAAGACGTCGTTTCGCCGATCCGTCCGTTGAAAATGAAGACATAAATGTTACGAACCTGCTATCCAAAAACCAGCTCGATCCAATGGTTAACGAATACACAATCGATGTTTTTGTGAGACAGATTTAACAAAATCGGGAATAGGGTTACTCTTCTCTTTTTCTCTTTTGGTGGTTGCCTTTCCTATCAAAATAATCTCTCTCTTCTTTATAGTAGATCCCAAAATCAACCAAAGCTCTCTGATACCATGTTAACAATGAAAAGAGGAAGAAGAGAGACAACCAAGAGACAACCACTCTAGAGTTTCATAACATAGAATGAACCAAAACTTAAGTTAATAGGGTTACAATGAGTATATATATATAAAACAAATAGAAATATCTAAAATACCCTTATTACTAATATATAATAATATTATCTAACAGGAATGACGTAATGCTCTTAATCAAAAGGAAGAAAAGGCTAATCTTATTGACGAAGATGAAGAGTCAACTTTGTTGGTAACACTCAAAGAAGAAGATAGAGATGCTAATAGTTCATTGTACTTGGACTGCGGTGCGAGTAACCATATTTGGGGATGCAAAGGTAAATTTTGGAGCTTAATGAAAAGATGAATGGAAATGTTTCCTTTAGAGACTCATCAAAAGTGAAAATTGAAGGGAAAGGTACGATTCTATCTCTTCTAAAGATGGGAGCCATAAGTTGATTTGTGATGTATACTATGTGCCTAAATTAAACAGTAATATTTTGAGTTTGAGCCAACTTCTTGAAAAAGGATATGAAATTCTCATGAAAAGTAAACATCTTTGGCTTAGAGATCAAAATAACAATTTAATTGCTAAAGTTCTTATGTTGAAAAATAGAATGTTTATCTTGAACATAAGAACTATTGAAGCCAAATGTTTGAACATGAGTGTCCAAGATGAAGCATGGCATTGACATATGAGGCATGTCCACTTGAACTTTGGTGCACTTAAAATTATGGGAGATAAGAGTATGGTGAAAGAGATTCCCTCAATCAATCATCCAAATCAATTGTGTGAAGGTTGTCTTCTTGGCAAGCAAGCTAGAAAACGTTTCCCTAAAGAAGCCACATCAAGAGCAACTAAGCCAATGCAACTTGTGCCTACTGACTTGTGTGGACCAATCGATCCATCTTCATTTGGTAAGATAAACTATTTCATTCTCTTTTGTTGCTTTCAAGAGCTTTTGCTGCTTTCAAAATCAAAAGCTTTTGTTGCTTTCAAGAGCTTCAAAGTTCTTGTAGAGAAGGAGAGCGATCATGAAATCAAAACTTTGAGATCTGAACGAGGAGGCGAATTCACTTCGAAGGAGTTTCATGAATTATGTGCAACTCATGGAATTTGTCGTCTATTGACAGTTCCAAGATCTCCGCAACATAATGGAGTAACCGAGAGAAAGAACATAACTATTTTGAACATGGCAAGATGCATGCTAAAATCTAAAAGGATGCCAAATGAGTTTTGAGCTGAAGCAGTTTCTTGTGCAATCTAAATGTCAAAGACCAAACCCCTATAGAAGCATGGAATGGAAGGACACCTAGTGTTAATCACTTGCATTTCTTTGGGAGCATAGCATATGCACATGTGCCACAACAAGAAAGATCCAAACTTGATGATCGAAGCATCAAACATATCTTTGTTGGCTATGAACCACATTTTAAATGTTACAAGTTGTACAACCCATGCAACATTAAGGTAATGGTGAGTCGTGATGTAGGATTTGATGAAAATGCCTCATGGAATTGGGAGGATCAAGAAGAAACAAACTATAATTTCCTTCCATATTTTGAAGAAGATCAAGAGGCCACAACACCAATTCAAGATGCAACACCACCTTCTTCACCTCCATCTTCACCTACTTCTCTAGATGAAAGTTCAAGTGAGAGACCAAGAAAGACGAAAGATATAGAAGACATTTATAAAAGGTCAATTGAAATTGCTCTTGACCTTAAAGAGTTGTATTGTCTCTTCGCAGATAGTGAGCCATTAATTTATGGAGAAGCAGTGAAAGATAAAAGGTGGAGACAAGCTATGGATGAGGAGATCAAATCAATTGTGAAGAACAACACTTTGGATTTAGCAACTCTTCCAAAAGGCCATGAAGCAATTAGAGTCAAATGGGTGTACAAGGCTAAAAAGAATGCTTATGGAGAGATTGAAAAATACAAAGCAAGACTTGTTGCCAAAGGCTACAAACAAAAACATGGAGTTAACTATGAAGAATTTTTTGCGTCTGTTGCTCGCATAGACACTATTCGTTTACTAATCTCTGTAGCAGCTCAAATTAAGTGGAAACTTTATCAACTTGATGTAAAGTCAGCATTTCTAAATGGCTATCTTGAAGAAGAGGTCTATGTTGAGCGGCCAACGGGGTACATGATTAAAGAACATGAAGATAAAGTTTTGAAATTGAGGAGAGCGTTGTATGGATTAAAGGAAGCACCAAGAGCATGGAATAGTTGCATTGATAAATACTTCCAAGACAATAGGTTTGCTCGTTGTCTCAATGAATATGCTCTTTATGTCAAAGTTTGTGATAATGGAGATATTTTGATTGTTTATCTCTATGTGGATGATCTTATATTCACTAGAAACAGTCTAAGTTTATTTGAAGAGTTCAAAAATGCCATGGTGCTTGAGTTCGAGATGATCGATATCAAGCTCATGTCATACTACTTAGGCTTTGAAGTAAAGTAATTGGAAGAGGTATATTTATTTCTCAAGAAAACTATGCAAAGGAAGTTTTGAAGAAATTTAAAATGTTTGATTGTAATCCGGTGAACACACCAATTGAGAGTGGATTGAAGTTGTCAAAGTTTGAAGATGGACAAAAAGAGGACCCTTCTTTTTTCAAAAGCTTCGTCGAAAGCCTAAGATACTTAACATGTACAAGGGCTGACATTCTATATGCTGTTGAAGTAGTGAGTCGTTTCACGGAAGCTGCTACTACTATACACATTAAAGTCACTAAAAGGATACTCTGCTACCTTAAAGGTACACTTGATTATGGTCTACTTTACTCTTCTTTTAATGATTTTAAATTTTTTGGATTTTGCGATAGCGACTTTGCGGGATATATTGATGATAGAAAAAGTACTAGTGGCTTTATATTTTCATGGGAGACTGTGCTTTTTCATGGAGCTCAAAGAAGCAACATATTGTCACACTTTCAACTTGTGAGTCAGAGTATGTAGCAACAACATCTTGCACTTGTGATGCCATTTGGTGAAGGAGATTATTGGAGGAACTTCATATGCCACAAAAGGAAGTTACTGATATTTATATAGATAACAAGTCTGCACAAGCACTTGCAAAGAATCAAGTGTATTATGATCGCAACAAGCACATAGACACAAGGTAACATTTTATTAGAGAATACATTGCCAAGAAAGAAGTTGAGCTTAAATATGTGAAGACTCAGATCAAGTTGCATATATTTTTACAAAGCCATTAAAATTTGAAGACGTTCAAAGGCTAAGAGCAAGACTTGGAATGAAGAAGAAAATTTCAAATTAATGGGGATTAATGTTATTACTAATTTGAAATTCAATAATTCTAGAACCTTGTAGAATTTGCATGTAATGATCTAGAAGTGTTTTAATTATAAAATATTGTGATAAGTATCTAGAAATCGGTATTAATTTAGAAACTCCTAAAAATGTGTCTAAATTTTTTTGTTTGTACCTATAAATATTTACTTATATTTGACATTGAGCATCTAGCAAATTAAGAGTTTTCTATTAAAAATATCTTCATTTCTCTAACAAACTACCCCTATTTCCTTATTCAATCTCGCTATTTGGGTGGCCAAGATTGTACAAGCATTGTTAGTAGTGTATATCTATAGCGTTAGGATTTAACCCATTTGTTGCGTGAGCATATGCCTCATCTCAAGATTAGAATCAACAATTTGGTGGTGTACACTTGCCAGAGTGTCTTGAGATAAACCCCCAACATTGGGTTGTTTTTACCTTGTCGTGTTTGGAAACACATGATTACTCTATTCATTATTCTGCCTGGAAAAAGTCATGGTAAGCACAAGATCCAGTATTGGGCATCTATTTAGATTCACGTCCAGTGGTATCTTTAGCCTTTGCTCAATGTAAAGTGTTGTAGATTAAAAAAATTTAAAAAGGAAAGAAATTGCTCTCACTATCTTGCATTTTATTAGAAATAAATTAACAAAACAAACTAATATTAAAATATAATTGTTCTATAAGAACTATAAAGCCATTTGACTTTTTATTTCCCTTGATCTTTTCTTTAGTTTTCAAGTTTGGTCCTCATCAAATGGCTATACCTCATACACAATTTGTTATGAAATTTTCCTATTTATTACCATGTCAAAAATGAAATGAAATGGAATAGAATGTGGAGTTGAGACGAGAATATTATTTTTATGAAATAAAAAAATAATAAAAAATAAAAAATAAAAAAAGTATTTAATGCATGAAAACATATGCAGAAAAAAAAATTGAATTTACAAAGTAAAATATGATGAACATGATTTAATGCGAGAAATGGAATTTCAAACAAAATGGAAACAAAATATTTATAGATGTTCTGCAATGTGATGGTATGTGGATGAATGATGGTGATCCGTTGTCGCACACGGGTCAAATAAAATTAATAAAATGTAAATAGAGATAATAACTTAAATCGTTTCACAAGGACTTCTGATATAATAATAATAATAATAATAATAATAATAATAATAATAATAATAATCTAATTGAAAATTGAAATTAAAAGGGGTTGTTTAGATTTTTGATTTAACAGATGAGCAAAACGATTAATCCACTTATTTGAGTTTTAGACCTATGACATATTCTATCAATGAGTTTAATTTCTAATTTGTTATTCTATTATTGTTTGACTATATAATTGATCAAACAACCATAATCAATTCTATGTGAATTTAGTTTCTTTGATTGGATTAAGCATCACAATCATCAAGATATTACAATTAACGATCAAGCGTCGCAAAATTATAATTCAATTAAATCAGAAACCGAAACCAAATTATGTCAAATAAATTTAATCGATCCTATTGAAATTCAATTTAAGCAATAAGAATATCAATATAATCAAATAAATAAGAATATAATCATGACACTAGTAGAATTTTGCCTTTTTAAGTCGGTTAAAATGTATATTTTAAGTCGGTTTCGTGTTCGAGTTAACAGCAAACGACTTAAAAAATATGGTGTTTTTTAACTCGTTTCATGAACCGACTTAACAAAGTTTCATCATATTAAGTCGATTCAGCTTAACCGACTTAAACATCGTAAATTCAACATAATACATCATCTTTTTAAGTAGGATATTTTGACCAACTGACATAATAGATATAATTAAAATAATAATATTTTTTTTATTTTTTATTTATATAAATTTCTCATTTTGTTTTCATGCTACTAATCCATGCAATATTTCGTATTAAATTTCAAATAAGAATTTTGCACTTACAATCACAATTTTATATAACCATCTAATAATCAAAATATACAATATCACAATATCTCATATTTATACAAAAAAAATAATAATATAGAGTACAAATAAAATGTATGGAAAAAAATAATTAAATATCCATTAATAAAATTACAAAGTCACAATGTAGCAATATTCAATAGACATATATTAGTATTGTCATTTTCTTCGATTAATTTCAAAATAAAATCCACACGATGTTTTTGATTTTATTCACTTTGATCCGGGTGAATTGATCTCGAGTCATCAAATATCTGGAAGAAAAAAAACACACAATCAATATCGGTTGAATCATAATTTTTTTTTATCATATGAATATTAAAAAATACAATCAATAACAACTTATAATTTTTTATCACACAAATATAAAAAAATACAATCAACAACAACAGGTAAAAAATTACGTATTTGCATCCATGAAATAACTATGTTAAGATGTTCAACATATGTAACATTACATAGTACGTAGTCACATTCATAGATTTGTCATGTTTAACAAATAATCATGCCATATCTGTTTTGTATAACTATGACAAATCCTAAATGATTTCTTATTTCTTCAAAATGTAACCGGTTCTCTTTAAAAATTAACAACAATAAAAATTTTCTTAGAAGTAAGTTGTAAAAATTTATCCATACTTATAACTAACTGCTAAGGTAAAATAAAAAATAGTTAGAAAAAAAAATGAATTTGACATATATTTTTTTCCTTGAATATGTATTATCTAAATGTATACTAAAAATTTTATCAACGTCACAAAAATTATATATCAATAATATAATTATAAAAAATTATTCATATAAATTTATTATTCAATAAATTGAACAACCATACCTGAAATGGTGGCGATGAAACGCGGTTGCGAAGAAGGTGCCAATGAAATTGGCATGAAGAAGTGGACGTAACCATGGAGTTTGGTCAATGGATGTGGAATGGAGTAAATCCATTTGTAAATATGATAGAAGATAAAATGTGATTCTTTACATTCCCTTTAAATCATATGCACGGTATTGCGCTTAAATCGGATATTAATATAACCGCATTAAACAATTTTTAAATATTTACAAAATTTCCACCGCCTCATTTTGTTAAGTAGTTTGTAACCGATTTAGCCACAAATATCTATTAAGTCGATTCTCAATATAACCGTATTAACCATGTTTCATATATTTACAAAATTGCTACTGCCTCATTTTGTTAAGTCATTTATAAGTAACCGATTTAGCCACAAAGTATATATTAAGTCGATTCTCAATATAACTGTGTTAACCGTATTTCACATATTTACAAAATTGCCACCGCCTCAAATTGTTAACTCGCTTATACGTTAAACCGATTTAAATATACTTCCGCCTCATTTATTAAGTTTGGTGGCAGATACACGACTTAAATCTGCCGTATTAAAAGCTCCATTTTCTACTAGTGAGAATTTTGAGAGTGTAACTAGAATTTGAAAGTGTTGCTGAAACTCAGAACTGGTGGATTAATCTTATAAAATTAGCCTTTCATGAAATTAAAATAAAAATTGTTTATTTCTTGTAGCAATCTGAATCCCCATTTTCCCGTTCGTAGAAAAGAAACAAAACTGTCAATATATTGTACTCCATATTGGACTTTTGGGTTTCAGGTTTAAAAATAAGTGACCCGCAAATTAAAATTATTACAAAAGTCCAATTTACAAAATCTGCAATTTAGGTACAGTTATGATCTACAGAGCGAGCAAGAGTTAAAATGTAAATAATAAAATTAAAATGCAAATCGTAAAATTATAATTCAAATTCGAACCAAACTTTAGAAACATTCTAAAAATATTATTCTAAGCTATAAAAAGCTTTTAAAATAACAAACTAAAAAGCTAGAAACATGTGTCCAAATGCTATGATCAAATTCCCCACACTTAAACTTTTGCACTCCGAGCAAAGCAATGCATGTGATTCCAAATATTATTATAAATGCATAGTGGTGAGAGAGAAAAAAATGCTAGCTTAAGGCAATCATAAATAGTTTTGTTATCACAGCCAAGGCAAATAAGAGCACAAGTTAACAAAAGAATGCATCATAGGTGATAGAGTCCTCCCAGAATATAAAATTCTCTCAAAGTGTTTGGGCTATTATTTACACTCAAAGCATGTCATGAAAGCTAGCACTACCTTAGACTTGACAAGCCTCTATAATCTATATTTGAAACACATGCACATAATGACCAAAAGGTCTTTATTCCGGTTGTAACGTGGCCAAGGTAAGGGTGAGATAATCCTAACGAGACTAGGGCTGAAAATCAAAGAGGATAAATGAGTAATGATTAAGAGAGAAAAACAACATTAAGGAGTAATCTTTATTTCTCTTTTTTTTTCATAACCCTCAAATTTTAAAAAAAAAACAAGTTGAACAATTCTACACTTATGTAAGGAAATACTTCTTTATCCCCCAAGATTAGGTCAATTCATTGTTTTTCACTTTTAGACTTGTAATGGACTTTATAACAAATAATGGGATAAGTAGGTTCAAAGCGGCTTAAACAAATGGATAATTGTAGGTTAGGCTTATTTGGCTAGTAGCTTAACAAGAAACAAATGCCTAAATCATTTCAATATATGCATGCAGACAAGAGTCAAGTCATGTTATGGCGTAACTAGCAATCATGAGTGAGATAACAAACAAGAAAAAAAGATGGAAAAATATATTCTATTCATAATAAGACTCAAAAATCTCACAAAGGTTAATGACCTATCATAAATGATACACAATTTAACATTTTAATCTAACTTATTTTATCAAGAATGCAAAGATATTATCCAATCACGCTAATCTAAACAAACTCTCAACATTTACAACCACAAAATATGATGAAAAAACATGCAGTCCAATGTCCATTTTTATATATATTTTTTTATTTTTTTATTTTTATTTTTATTTATTTTTATTTTTTTTATTTTTTTTTATTTTTTGAAATATAACAAATAAAATCCTAAATAATAAAATTATAAATAATACTCCCCCCCCTTAAATTACACATTGTCCTCAATGAAAGTAACAAGTATAAAATAAGAGTAAGGAAAGGGTGCTTCTTGTTCCAACGTTAGAGTAGGTGGGATTTTCCAAGGAGAGTTCTTCTATGGAAGCATCTTCAAGCACATAACTCTCATGGAATACCTTGAGGCGTTGTCCATTTACTTTGATCACTTTCTCGGTGTTTTCACTTTTAAGTTTGTGTATTTGTGTTCTAGATGCATCTGCTGGAAAGATTCCATCAACTAGATAATTAACTAAATCAGCAAACCAAGGAGTTACCTCACACAACTGTAGAAGTTGCTCATCCATTTCTATTTTGTTCAAATGATCTGCATCCAAATTTTTAGCTCCACTCTTATCTTTAATTTCTAAATCAAATTCTTGGAGTAACAATATCCACCGGATTAATCATAGTTTTGCTTCTGATTTCTTCAGCAAGAACTTCAAAGCTGCATGGTCAATAAAAACAAATAACTTCGAACCTAGCAAATATGTTATAAATGTATCAAGTGCGAAAACAATAGCTAATAGTTCATTTTCAGTGGTAGTATAATTAGCCTGTGCAGAATCTAAAGTCCTAGAAGCATAATAAATAGCATGGGCAACCTTACCAACCCTTTGTGCAAGTACTGCTCCCATTGCATAATTAGATGCATCACACATAATTTCAAAAGGAGGGTCCAATTAGGTGTCTGAATTATGGGAGTAGAGGTTAGTGTTGCCTTTAAGAAATTAAACGCATTCTTGCATTTGTCATCAAAGGAGAACTGACATCTTTTTGCAGCAAATTTGACGGCGAAAGAGCTATCTTGCTGAAATCCTTGATAAAGAACTTGTAAAAACCGGCATGGCCAAGAAAAGAAAGAATCTCGCAGATGCAAGTTGGGTAAGGCAAATTAGAAATCAAATCAATCTTGGCAGGATCCACTTCTATCCCATTTTTAGAGATAACATGTCCCAAAACTATGCCTTGTTCAACCATAAAATGACATTTTTAATAATTTAGCACAACGTTAGTTTCAATACATCTATGCAAAACTCTATTTAAATTGTTCAAGCATGCATCAAATGAGGAACCATACATAGTAGAATCATCCATGAAAACTTCAACACAATTTTCTATCAAGTTATAGAAAATACTAATCATGCAACGTTGGAAAGTGCCAAGAGCATTACATAGGCCAAAGGGCATCCTCCTATAGATAAATGTGTCGAAACTGCAAGTGAACGTGGTATTTTCTTCGTCCTCGGGTTCAATACGGATCTGAAAATAACCAAAAAAACCATCAAGAAAACAATAATGTGACTTACCAATCCACCGTTCAAGCATCTGATCAATGAATTGTAAAGGAAAATGAAATTTTCTAGTTGCCTAGTTTAGTCTCCTGTAATCGATGCATACCCTCCAGCTTTTCCATTGACTATCTGGTAAGGGGTATATAATGTCTGCTTGCAAGAGCTTGGTCACTTCTTTTTTTACAACGTCCAAAATTAATGGGTTAAGTCACC
The DNA here is from genome assembly GCA_037974875.1 of Cicer bijugum. Classification (NCBI taxonomy): domain Eukaryota; kingdom Viridiplantae; phylum Streptophyta; class Magnoliopsida; order Fabales; family Fabaceae; genus Cicer; species Cicer bijugum. Next base: position 3,438,401 of record JBBPBT010001132.1, read on the forward strand.
TTTCGGGTTGCCTGACTGATTTTACCCCGTCCTCCAGTAGTATCCTACGCACACACATGGATGGGCTATTACTAGGAATATCAGTCAAGGCCCATCCGTTTTCCTTCCTGTGTTTTCTCGAAATCTGCAACAACTTCTCTTCCTGTTCTTCTTCAAGTTTGGCTGAAATATTCAAAGGTAACTTGCCACTTCCTTCTAAATATGCATATTTGAAATTTTTAGGAAGTGGTTTAAGCTCTATAGTCAGTGGTTGTTCAATGGATGGTTCAACACTAGTGGCCGAAGCTAAGTCTGGAAAATCAATTATGTTGGTAGAAATTTCAATATCAACACAATGATTAACCTGTAACGCAGCTTCGATCTCAACACACACAGAGCACAATATAGTATCTGTAAAGAATTCACAAGTATAAATATCATCAAAACCAAACAATGAAGGAAAATCATTAGCAAACATATTGGGGTAAGTGTCATCAATCAAATCAGCAAGCAATTCAATTTGATAAATAGAATGCTCTTTCTAGGGGTGTTTCATAGCATCAAAGATGTTAAATTTCACAATGCTATCACCAAATTCGATTTATAGAGTTTAAGCATGCACATCAATTTTTGTTCTAGCAATTTTCAAGAATGGTATGCCTAAGATGATAGGCACGCTGTTGAACTTAATATCGTCATCCATGTTCAGAATGCAAAAATCTGCAAGAAATATCAATTCATTAACTCGAACAAGTACATCCTCCATAAGACCAGCGGGATGAGCATTGCTCATGTTCGCCAATTGAATGGTAACACTTGTACTCTGTAAAGGTCCAAGAGCAAGAGAATTAAAAATAGATATAGGCATAACATTAATGGAAGCTCCTAAATCTAACATAACATTTTCAAATTGACTATTGCCTATGATGCATGGAATGGAAAAAGCTCTTGGATCTTTGCATTTTTTAGGCATGGGTTGAATGAGGGCTGAAACATTTCGCCCTATGTGCACTTTTTCATTACCTTTTAGAAATCTTTTAGAAATTTTGCATATGTTGGAATCTGTTTAATTGCTTCAAGGAGGGGAATAGTCACTTCCACCTTCCTAAATTTATCCAGGATCTCGTTGTCCCTGTCTACCTTGTCTATTTTCTTAGTCTTCACTACCCTTTAAGGAAAAGGAAGTGATATATTTTTCTCAACATCAACAGTTTCAGGTATCGAAGTGTCCTAAGCAACATTGTTATTTTTCACTGTAGTTTCAGGTACCTTTGGTGTTTCAACAACTTTCCCAGACCACATTTTAATTGCAGTGATAATGGGATCATTAGGATATACTATTGATTGTGCAGGCAATTGGTTTGACCCCTGAGTCTGCAATTGATTAATTTAAGTGGCTAGCTGACAATCTTTGTTTCCAAATTTTGAATTGTGGAATATTTTCTTTGTTGAAATTGGAGATTTCTGGACAACACTCTGCTTAACAAGGTCCTCTAATGAAGGTGCATTCTTTTACTGTTCAGGAATATTTTGCTGCTAATGCTACCTAGGTTGTTGTTGTGTAGATGAATTCCCCCATCTTAGGTTGAGATGGTTTCTCCAACCAAGATTGTACGTGTTAGATGATAGATCATAGTTGGCTTGAGGATGGTATATATTTGTTGCATATGCTTGAAGAGCGTCATCAATTGGATTTTCTTACAATTATTAGGATGGCTAGTAATACTCTAAAACTAGTTAATATTGTTATTAAAGAGTCCCCGACAACGGCGTGAATTTGATTCGTTGTCGCACACGGGTCAAATACAATTAAAAAAAATGTAAATAGAGGTAATACCTCAAATCATTTCACAAGGACTTATAATATAATAATAATAACCGAATTGAAAGTTGAAATTAAAAAGGGGTTTTTTAGATTTTTTATTTAACAGATGCGCAAAACGATTAATCCAATTTTTCGAGTTTCATACATATCGCAGATTCTATCATTGAGCTTAATTTCTAATTTGTGATTCTATTCTTATTTAACAGATTCTATTCTTATTTTAGCATAATCAATCCTATGTGAATTCAGTTTCTTTGATTAAATTAAGCATCACAATCACCAAAATATTACAATTAACGATCTAGCGTCGCAAAATTATAATTCAATTAATTTAGAAACCGAAACCAAATTATGTCAAATAAATTTAATCGATCCTATTGAAATTCAATTCAATCAATTAGAATATCAATATAATCAAATAAACTAGAATAGAATAATGAATTCGAAATTGATAGTGTAAGCTAAATCTCAAGGTGTTGATGAAACTCTGAACTCGATGATTAATCTTATAAAATTAGTCTTTCATGAAATTAAAATAAAAACTGTTTATTTCTTGTAGCAATCTAAATTGTAGCACCCCGATATTTAACAGCACGAGTGTATTTTTTTTTTCAAAATTAATTCATAAAAACAATGAAATAAAGAAGGAAATATATACTTTTAGATAAATATTTAAGTCGTAACACAACGACAAAAGTCAACAGTATTTGCAAGCAGCAGAATAGTTTTTGAAATCAAAATCCAAAGAATTCAAACATCAAAATACAATATGACTATGAGGTCTATCAGACATAGCTCATACCGCTTGGGTATTCTCGGCAGACACATGTATGAAAGCACTGCCCCAAGAATTTTAACTCCCCACATCACATCATAAAGTGGTACATGGAACCCATCAAAATAAAATGTCATGTTGACAATATTGGTATAGGTACAGTCTTCCAAATTAAAATAAAAACAACCCAAAAAGGAAAGATGTAACACCCCAATTTTTAATAGTGCGAGTTTATTTTTTTTTTAAACAAAGAAATAAAACAAAGAAAATACTTTTGGATAAATATTTAACCGTAACATAACGACAAAGTCAACAAATATTTACAAGAAGCAGAATAATTTTTTTGAAATAAAAATCCAAAGTATTCAAACATCAAAATACACGGGGGCTATAAGGCTTATTGATCATAGCTAATACCGCTTGGGTATACTCGGCAGACCTGTATAAAAGCACTACCCCAAGAATTTTAACTTTCCCCACGTCACATCAAAAAATGGAACATGGACTCATCAAACAATTTAAGCATTGATACAATCTTCTAAAATAAAATAAATACAATCACAAAAGAAAGACATCTAATCCTTATACAACCACCTAATTTGATCATGCTACAAAAACTACACAACCCGGGTGATCTCCACGCGCCCCGCAAGATCCTCCTCACACAGCTTCAGTCAGGTATGACTAACTACGTTCCCATCTCCAGGGTACTAACCAGTAGGATGATCTTGTTTCTCATCTAAGGGCAAAGCCCATATTTCCACAATAATTGTAAAGGTCACCAACCGAAATTAACAAATATCACATAGCAAAATTCTTATATTTTCAAATGCTCAAAAGAACCTTTTGTCTTAGCATACTCCTCGAAAGGGTTTTCATATGTCCAAAAATGCATAAACAATGTTGAAAAATGAAGTTTTGACAAACTGCAATGTCGTAGCCGAATACAATTGAGAAAATGCAGATTTTCAATTCTAAAATGGCTCAGAATCAATCAACACTACAAACATTAATATTATCAATTATGAACACATAATTAACACCAAATTAATCTCCACAAATTCACACCTCAATCACACATCGAATATTCATTAAATCTAATATGAACACATAAATACATCAAAACTTAATCAACCAAACTTCATACCTCAAAGCAATAACGATAAATCATAACAACAACCGAATATGTATATACAATCGTCAAAGTATAACAAACATGACTCGCATGCCAAGCACCCTAATGCAATGCACATATGCCAAAATGCATGATTCCGGAATTTCAAACGAAAACCCTCCTCGAAGGGCGTAAATCATAATTGTACCTCCTATAATAGACCAATACTAATTACCGAGGTACCACCTATCATGGGTCAGCACGATTTACTAAAAACCGTAAATCATAATTGTACCGCATATCACACACCAATACTAATTACCGAGGCGCCACCTATCACGGGTCAGCACGATTTACTAAAAAGCGTAAATCGTAAATGTTCCGCCTATCACAGACTAGTACTATTTACCGAGGTGTCACCTATCACGGTCAACACAATTTACTAAAAAGCGTAAATCATAAACATACTGCCTATCACAGACCAGTACAGTTTATCGAGGTGCCACCTATCACGGGTCAACACGATTTACTAAAAATGTATAGTCTATCACAGACCTACACAACGCGAAAATCCCCGCAAAGATAAGATGAACCAACAGATCACATGGCATCATCTTGTGGCCCATCACGGTCACCACTATAACCATGGCCTCATCGCGGTTACCATGTAGTATGAAATGCAAGAGCTTACTCTGACTCTTTTCACCACAATCATTAAGTAAATGCACCTATTAAAAGATTCTCCATTTTTAATACTCATTTAACACTAATGATTTTTCAAACACAACACAGAGCATACTCAAACATATTTATTCACACCAATTCAAATTTCCACAACCACACATAAATCACATCTCCAACTTTTCATCCACACCTAAATTGAATTAAATTCATTTTCCACCAAGTCACACATAAATTTCTTCTAAAAAAATTCATAATATTAATTATGAACACATCAATTTCACCAAACATAAATCACAAAAATTTCCAAACATTAATCACCCATATTCAATCTCCAAAATTTTCAACCATAAATCACCACAACAACATTAATATATCATAGTTCTCCCCACCGCTAACTCGGTGCCAACGGTGTCGATTCCTTTTTGAGACTCAAGGAGCTAACTACATAAACATGAATATTTATAACAATTTGTTCACAATAAAACTAATCCAAACACAACAAAATTCCCGAAATTAATTATTTCTCACACACCTAACTTTTAAAATTAAATAATCTACATTATTTACTTAAACTAAATAAAACGAATATTGTCCAAATTTCACATTCACATACTCGACTATTAAAGTACCGAAATATCTGAGTTAATAAAATACTATAAACCTATTTTCTTTTTAAACTCAATCAAAGAGTAATTAAAAGAGTAACATTTTAAACTCTAATCATTTTTAATTTGAATCTACCTTTTTGCTCAAACTCCTGAACTTAGTTAAAATTTGAAATTTTTCATAACTTTGACAACTCTAAATTTTTCGTAAAAATTCAACTTCAGTTCAAATTCATTACGTAACTCAAACTCATAAAATTTAATTACCGCCAATTCACAGCAACAACAATCAATTCAATTCCACAACACACATATAACGCCTCAATTAAATTTCAAAAATTCAAACATAACTCACCTAATGTCAAAACTCCATATTTTTACACATTACCCACCAAATTTCATCAATTCATTTTCTATAAAATCTGCAAATAAATCACATCTCAAAAATTCATAATAATAATTATGAACGTATAAATCACAACAAATATGGATCACCTTAAACCATACCTCAAATTTAAATTTCACTAAATCGCACATAATCGCATTAAATTCATTTTCTACAAAATCACACATCAAATACATCAAATTTCTTTTCCACAAAGTCACAAATAATGTCCTAAATGCAAACTAAAAGCTTGGAAGGAGCCCTTACCTCCGTTGTAGCTTTAACTAGCGATTACAGCACCGCGATTAACTTCGGTAAAATTTAAGTTCGTGACGTCGCTTCAAAAACTAGCTCATTAGCACCGCAGCGTGGCAATGAGCAACTTTATCTTCTATCACTTCTCAAATGGAAGCTTAGATCTAGTAGATAAATGTGGATATATGTTTTATGGTTTTGGTTATGTTTATGGAAACAGAAGAAAAATGGAGAAGAAACTCACTGCCTAGGAAAATGGATTTTGCTTTCTCTCTCCTTCTTGTCTTGCCTTCCTCTCATTTGTGTGTGTGTATATATATATATATATATATATATATATATATATATATACTAACTTACTAAATAATATCTCTCCTTCTTGCCTTGCCTTCCTCTCATATATATATATATATAATATATATACTAACTTACTAAATAATATATATATAAATTCAAGACACATGTTACTTACTAATAATATATATTATAATTGTAACTAAACTAACAAATATCTAACAACTCTTATACACATCTATTCTTCAATTATTTTTTTCAAAAAAAAATATCTATTTTTGTCGTAACTCAATTGACAGATAAATTTTCATCAACGAGTGGTATTTTTAACAAAACTTTCCACTATTAAATTCTTCGCAACGTAAATAAATTATTTTCCGACAAATAATTTTAATCTAATTTCCAAAAAATATATTTTTGACATTTAACTCACTAAATACCAAAAATTGGGCTAAAAGCCTAAGAAATTCAACACAAAATACTCTAAAATTGTATAATTTAGGATATAAAATTTATGGGTCTTACAAAAGACATCTAGTCCCTATACGTCAACCTAATTTGATCATTCCACACAAAAACTATACATCACGGGTGATCTTCACGTGCCCCGCAAGGTCCTCTTGACACAGCTCCAGTCAGGTGTGTCCAACTACCTTCCCATCTACAGAGTACTAAGCGGTAGGATGGTCCTGGTTCTCATCTGAGGGCAAAGCCTAGATTTCTAAAATAGTTGTAAAGGTCACTAACCAAAATTAACAATTAACACATAACATTTAAGTTTTAAATGAACGAAATAACCTTTCAACTTAGCATGCACCTTAAAAGGGGTTTCCATATGCAAAACATGCATAAACAAAGTTAAAAAATGAAGTTTTAAACAAAATTGCATTGTTGTATTCGAATACAACATCTCTGAATTCGAATTCAAGGTTGTTTCATAATTCAGCATCAAAAACAGCGTGTATGTATTTGAATACAACCTTCTGTATTTGACTACACATAAGTCAGCAACAAAAACAGCATTTCAGTATTCGAATACACATCAGCAAACAGCAAAAAAAAAAAAACAAAATTCAATTTTAAAAGGGTTTCCATATGCAAAACATGCATAAACAAAGTTAAAAAATGAAGTTTTAAACAAAATTGCATTGTTGTATTCGAATACAACATCTCTGAATTCGAATTCAAGGTTGTTTCATAATTCAGCATCAAAAACAGCGTGTATGTATTTGAATACAGCCTTCTGTATTTGACTACACATAAGTCAGCAACAAAAATAGCATTTCAGTATTCGAATACACATCAGCAAACAGCAAAAAAAAAAAACAAAATTCAATTTTAAAAGGGTTTCGGTATCAATCAACACTTACACACAAATCCAAACAATCACACTTGGCAATTATAACACACTCACCATGACAACTTGTGTTTCGAAAAGGTTTTACAATCAATCACACTTACACACAAATCCAAAACATTCACACTTAGCAATTATAGCACAATCACCATGAGAACTTGAGTTTTGAAAAGGTTTTGCAATCAATCACACTTACACGCAAATCCAAAACATTCACACATAGCAATTCTAGCACAACCACAACAACCACTTGAGTTCGAACACTCAATCATAATCTTGAATCAAACATGACTCGCGTGCCAAGTAGCCTAATGTAATGCGTATATGCCAAAATGCATGGACTCGAAATTCCAAACCAAAACCTTCTTCAGAAGGGGCATAAATCATAATTGTATCGCCTATCACATGCCTTATACTAATTATCAAGGTGCCACCCATCACAGGCCCGCACGATTTTCTAAAGTGTCGTCTATCACAGGCCTTACATTAATTTCTAGAGTGCAGTCGCTCACAGATCTGCACGTTCTAGAGTGCAATCTCTCACATATCAGCATGATGCGATAATCCCCATAAGGATAAGATGAAGCAATAAATAACATGGAATCATCTCGTGGCCCATCCAGTCACCACTATCACCATGGCCCATCCGGTTGCCATGTGCAATAAAATGCATGAGCATACTCTGACTCTATCCATGACAATCATTAAGTATATGCAGATATTAAAGGTCAGTGTGCATGTCCTATACATGAAGAGAGTTCAGATTGGATGCGGTTGAAACATTGTAAGAAGAACGTATTTCTTGGACATCATAGATTTTTACCTTTTAGTCATCAGTATCGTGAGTGGAGAAATGCATTCAATGTAAAATCAAAGGAAGTTACTACTCCTTTAGCACCAACTTGATATCAAATATTTTGCAGCGCTTGTTCTATAAGCATTGTAAAAGGCTTTTAAAAATGCTCATATACAACATTTTTATTCATTTACAGCATTTTTTGTCCATAAGCGCTGTAAAATGCTCATATAGCCCTTTTTATACAGTCTTTTAAAGTGTTTTTTATATAGTCTTTTAAAGTGCTTGTTGTGAAAGCGTTGTAATAGGTTAGGTCTTTTAGGTCTTTTAAAGCATTTTTTGGACAAGCGTTGTAAAGTAGTCTTTAAGTAAACTGATAATAAGAAACCACTTCATTTTCCTTTTCATTACGTACTCTCCCTACGAACTTGACAGTATGAAAACTCCTCAGTTTCATCTTCATTACATACTCTCTATCTTGATTACTCCCTATACGAACCCTACTGACCATTTTCTTCCTCTTCACTATTATCCCTATGAACCATTTTCACTATTATCCCTATGAACCCTCTCCATATGAACCCTGCTGTGAACCCTCCTTACGTATTTATGCGCCATGTTCTCATTGTTCCTACTTAAGAGAAGTCATAACCTTAAACTCAGTGATCTTCGTTCGTACTAAGCTAGAAAGTTGAGAAAACTTGAACACGATCAATTTGACTAAAAGGTATTCAGTGAACATGTGATACTTTTGGTAGTTAATGAATTAAATCCTTTAGTGTTAAGGGACTGGGCTTCACTACCGTGTTGGTGGGGAACCATGATAAATTAGATTGTGTTTCTCCTTATCTATTTACTTATTGTTTTACTTATTCTTGGTTTTAACATCACCAATTTATAATTTGGTTTTAACTGGAGTTAATTTTTGAAAACAAAACACAATTCAAACCACATTTCTTGTGTTTCTTTTCAACAAGTGGTAACGGAAATGTTGTTGTTGGTGTTGAAATATCTGGAAAGGATCTCAACATTGATCAATAAATAACACAAGATGCATCATAAAGCCATAAATTTTATGATGAATGCTATAGCATTCAAAGAGTTCAAAAAATGCAACAATAAAGAAATAGAAAAAAGCATCTTCGATGCTCCAATCCTCAACTATGAAGGAAGTAATCAAGTGCATGATGCTAAGGCAAATCTTCTTGTTAAGAAGTAAGAACTTTTCTAGATGGAAGAAGATGAAGAGATTGAGAAAATGTTTTCTAGATTCTAAACTCTAGACTCTAGACTAAAGACTCTCCAAATGAGTTACACTACATCTAATCATGTCAAGAAGATTCTCAAAAGTCTACCTAGCAAGTGGAAACCAAAATTAAAAGACATTCAAGAGGCTAAAGACCATAACAAATTCCCTCTATAAGAGTTGATGAGTTCGCTCATATCCCATAAGATTGAGCTAGATGAAGATGAACCAAAGAAGAAGTAAAAGTCTATGGCTCTAAAATTCAAAAGAAATAAACCAAATTCCTAGGCTCTGCAAGCTAAGTAGGACTAAGAGGAATGTAAACCACATGATTAAAATGAAGAATAAGATGATGATGATGAAGAACTATCCTTCATCTCAAAGAAAATCCAGTGCATGTGGAACAACAGGAAGAAATTATTTCCCACACAAGCAATGATCTACAAATAGTAGAGAAATAAAAAAAAATTAGAAAATAAGAAAATCATTTGCTATGAATGCAAAGAATCAGGACATTTCAAATATGAGTGCCCTAAGCTTGAGAAGAGAAAATCTCAAAGAAAATACTTCCATAAAAAGAAGAGTCTAATGACTACCTAGGATGGTTGATGAATCCTCTAATGAAGATGAAGAACACGCAAACATGGCTTTAATAGCATATTTGTGTTCTGACTCTAATTATGACAATGAGTGTTGATGAGAAAATTGACGTACTATCAGATCTATCTCTCAATGAACCTATAATTATGTTAATTGAGTTTCATAAAAAGAATGATAGTTTCTCCTCAAAACTAAAAAGTCTCATAAAAGTTCATTCCATTTATTAGATAAGTATAATTCCCTTAAAAAAATGATTTCAAAAACATAAAAAAAAATTAAAAATAAATAAATAAATAAATCTAACTCTAAAGGATAATGTCTCAAAACCATGATGGGAGAAAAGTCTATGTTCCAAAACCTGGACCTCAAAGAATGAGTATTTGGAGGAAAATAAAAGAGTAAAATCATAGGGTGTGACACAGTAGATAATGGTTCCCTTCTGTAAGACCCTAAATTTTTAAATCCCAAATTAAGCTATTTAAGGGTATTTTGTGTTGAATTTCGTAGGCTTTTAGCCCAGTTTTTGGTAATTAGTGAGTTAAATGCCAAAGATATATTTTTGGAAATTAGATTAAAATATTTGTCGGATAATAATTTATTTACGTTACGAAGAATTTAATACGAGGCAATTTTGTTAAAAATATATCTAATTGCAGAAAATTTTATCAGTCAATTGAGTTGCGACGAGGATAGATATTTTTAACAAAAAGTGGTTTGGAAAGTGATGGGTGAAATGGTAATTTTATGGTAACAGGAAGGAAAAAGAAATAAAGGAAAACAAAGAGAAAAGCATTTCCTTCGCTCTTCTTCCTCCTCCCAGCCTCACGACCCAGTCTTCTTCTTCCATCTTTTTCTTTCATTTTCATTGCTTCCTTTCGCTTCAAGAAAAGGAACCAAGGCTTGGCGGGTGAGAAAACAAGGATTTCTCAACTTCATTCTACCTATTTGATTCGAAAACGAAGAAAAACGGTGTTAGGGGTTTTATAAAACCGTTAAACGCGAACGTCCATGTTTCGTCTAGATCTAAGCTTCATTTCGCAAAGAGAAGGAAGGGAATGTTGCTCACCTCCATGCTACGGTGCTAGTGAACTAACTTTGGAAACGATGTTGCGAGCGAAGATTTTATCAGAATTACTCGCGGTACCGGAATCACTTGTTAAAGCTAACGTTAAGGTAAGGGCTCCTTCCCAACTTTTAGTTTGCATTTACGGACTTATGTGTGGTTGTGTGGAGAATAAATTTGTAGGGTTTGAAGTGTAATTCGGGGAAAATAAATTTAATGCTTTTATGGGTGAAATTTTAGAGTTGGGTTTTTGGCGATATTGATGAGTGTTTTGTGGAAAATGAATTTAATATTGACGAGGGTTTTGGCGATATTGATGAGTTTTTTGGCGATATTGATGAGGGTTTTATGGATGAAATTTTATATGTTTGAGTGGTGAGTTGTGATGATTTGTGGTTGTCGTGTTTGATGTGTTCATAACTAATACTTAAAATTTTTTATGTATTTGTGTGGATTTTGTGGAAAAATGAATTGATGTGATTTGGTGTGAATTGTGGATTGAATTTGAGAATATGTCTGAGTATGTTATGTGTGGAATTTGAAAATCATTAGAGTTAAACGATTATTAAAAATGGAGAATCTTTTAATATCTACGTTTACTTAATGTTTGTCGTGAAAATCATTAGAGTTAAACGAGTATTAAAAATGGGGAATATTTTAATATCTATGTTTACTTAATGTTTGTCGTCAAAATTGTTATAGTTAAATGAGTATTGAAAATGGGGAATCTTTTAATATCTACATTTACTTAATGATTGTCGTCCAAAATTGTTAGAGTTAAATGAGTATTAAAAATGGGGAATCTTTTAATATCTGCATTTACTTAACGATTGTAGTGGATAGAGTCAGAGTATGCTCGTGCCTTTCATAGTACATGGCGAACGGATGGGCCATGGTGATAGTGGTGACCGAATGGGCCATGAGACAATTCCATGTGATTTATTAGTTCATCTTATCCATGTGGGGATTGTCGCGTCGTGTAAGGTATGTGATAGACTGCACATTTTTTGTAAATCGTGCTGACCCGTGATAGGTGGCACCTCGGTAATTTAGTACTTCGGCTTGTGATAGGCGGTACAATTATGATTTAAGGCCCTTTGAGGAGGGTTTTCGTTTGGAACTCTGAGTCTAGGCATTTTGGCATATACGCATTTCATTAGGGTGCTAGGCACGCGAGTCGTGTTTGATTCAAGGTTACGATTGAGTGGTTGAACTCATGTTGTCATGGTGATTATGCTATAATTGCTAAGTGTGAATGTTTTGGAATTGTATGTAAGTGAAATTGATTGCAAAACCATTTCGAAACTCAAGTTGTCGTGGTGATTGTGCTATAATTCCTAAGTGTGAATGTTTTGGAATTGTGTGTAGGTGTGATTGTTTGGATTTGTGTGTAAGTGTTGATTGGTTTCGAAACCCTTTAAAAAGCTGAATTTTGTAGTTTTTCTGCTGATGTCTGATGTGTATTCGAATACTGAAGGTTGTATTTGAATACAAACATGTTGTTTTTGCCACTGACTTACTGTGTAGTCGAATACATAAGGTTGTATTCGAATACAGGCATGCTGTTTTTGCTGCTAACTGTTGAAACAACCTTGTATTCAAATACAAAGATGTTGTATTCGGATACAACAGTGTAGTTTTGTTAAAAACTTAATTTTTCAACTTTGTTTATGCATGTCTAGCATATGGAAACCCTTTCAAGGTGCATCCTAAGTTGAAAGGTTATTTTGTGCATTTAAAAACGTAAATGTTATGTGTTAATTGTTAATTTCAATTGTTGACCCTTTACAACTATTGTGGAAATCTGGGCTTTGCCCTCAAATGAGAATCAGGATCTTCCCACCGGTTAGTACACTGGGAATGGGAATGTAGTTGGACACACTTGATTGGAGCTGTGTCAGGAGGATCTTGCGGGGCGCGTGAAGATCATTTGGGATGTATAGTTTTTGTAGAATGATTAGATTAGGTTGACGTATAAGGACTAGATGTCTTTCTTTTTGGGTTGTGTTTATTTTAATTTGGAAGACTGTACCTATATCAATATTGTCAACTTAACATTTTATTTTGATGGATTCCATGTACCACTTTTTGATGTGACGTGGGGAGGTTAAAATTCTTAGGGCAGTTTGCACAAGTGTTTGTCAAGAATACCCCAAGGGTATGAGCTATGCTTGATAGGTCTCAAATCCCCGATGTATTTTGTTGTTTAAAAACTTTGGATTTCTGTTTTAGAAACTATTACCGCTGCTTGTAAATATTGTTGATTGTGGTCGTTGTGTACAACTTAAATATTTATCTAAAAGTATTTCTTTGTTTGTTTCTTTGTTTTATTACTTTGTTCTAAAAAAATAAAAAATACACTCGCGCTGTTAAAAATCAGGGTATTACATGTTCCTTCTATTAAAAATGTTCAACTTGTAAAAAGAATAATACATAACCTACTCAACATAAGTTAATTAAGTGACACTGGTTATGATGTTGTCTTCAATTAAAAGTCATGTAAGGAAATTAGTCAAATAGATGGACTCATACTATTTAATGGTCAGAGGAAAAACAATATTTACAAAATAAATTTATCAGATTTGAAAAAACAAGAAGAAATTATCTCATGTTAGTGAATAAAGAACAACTAATTTGGCACAAAAGGTTGGGACTTGAAAACTTAAGATTAATCAAAAAGATGAAAAGATTAGACCAAGTCAGTGGTTTACAAAATCTAACATTTGAATCAAACGTGTTATGTGAGACATGTCAAAAAGGAAAACAAACTTAATCATCATTTGCTTCAAATAATGTTGTTTCCACTTCTACACCACTTCAAAATTTACACCTTCATTTATTTTTTCCAGTAAGAACTGCCTCCATTAGAAGTAAAAAGTGTGGACTCGTCATTTTTTATGACTATTCTAGGTGCAAATGGGTAAAGTTCCTTAAACACAATGATGAGGCACAAAACATTTTTACTATATTTTGCAAACAAGTACAAAATGGAAAAGGTTTTTGAATTACAACTATTTGTAGTGATCATGGTGGTGAATTTTAAAATAAACCTTTTGAAAACTTATGTGAAGAAAATGACTTGTAGAAATGAAAAAGTAAATCTCTTCAGAAAATGGCGCACACCATGATTCATGAAATAAATGTTGTCAAACACTTTTTGATAGAGACAGTAAAAATTGCATGTTATATTCATAATAATATACATAAGACTTATTCTTAATAAGACACCGTATGAAATGTGAAAAGGAATAAAACCTAACATTTCTTATTTTCATCAATGTGATTGCATGTGTAACATTTTGAACACCAAATGGAATCTTTGCAAGTTTCATTTACAATCTCAAAAGAGCATTCTTTTTTAGGATACTATGGGAGGTATAAAACCTATAGAGTATACAATAAAGAGACATTTATTATCTAGAAATCAGTTCATGTCAAATGTGATGAAAAAAAGGATGGCCATAAAAATTCAAAGCTCAACGAATACTTTGCAAATTTTCATATATCAAAAATTGAAAGTGAGCAACAAAATTTGAAATTGAGCAACATAAATCAGTGGAAGCAACAAAATTTGCTTCTAAACAACCAGAAGATGTACTTGACAATACAAAGACAGGTAATGACGAACTTGAAAGTGAGCAAACACGAGAAGAGGAGTTAAATTGTGTTTGCCTAATTTGGAAACTCTTTTCTTAATTCTAATTATGATTATGGTTCACTAATTTAAATGTTTGGACTAATTAGAGGCAACAATAAACAGACAGAGCGAAAGTAAAAATAACACACCAGATTTTATCCTAGTTCACCACGAACTTGATAGCTACGTTTAGTTCCTTCACATAGAAGGATTTCTCCACTAATTCAAAACATGAATTACAACAGCACTTGACCCTACAAGTTAGCCTTCTCAAAATAACCTGAACCTACAATCTTTTTGGGGGCAAACCACACCTTGACCCTACAAGTCAAGTCTTTTCTACACAACCTGAAACTTATAGATTGTTAGAGGGAAACTAAAGCCACAACTAGGCTAGATTACAAAAGAGGTGATATTGTTTCTGTTTTGCTTCTTATAAGCATATTTGTTACAATTATTACACATTTATAAATAGTTGAACTAATGTTTTTCTAGAACCTGAAACCTTACACTCTAAACATTTAGAAAATATTGAGCTCGAGGTTTTCTGATTAGCTTTGGTTATTTAGGATCTTTGAGTTTGTTGTTGTTCGTGTTGTACCTTTCTTACTATTTACAGATGAAATTAGGGTTTGTGAATTTATTGTTGAGTTTCTAAATCGTATCTCAAATTCACCTTGGTCAACAGAGATTTCCTTCAATTTTATTTCTTAAAAATATGATTTGAAAATGTGACTGTTAAGCACTTTTTTATTTCCCAATCTTATCTGAGGAATTCTTCTAGAAAGATGTTATGCTTAACATTTTCAAATTGATTCACATGAGCCTTCCTTTATACGCTTGATTTGATTTGGGTGGGAACAATTATGGGCTTGTTCATGGATATTCAAAAGAATATGGTTAAGTCTAATTCAATATTTTCTTAATCTATCAGAGCTTTTGACCTTCCATCAAAGTGGTTGACTTTTTTCCATTAGAATAATTGATTTTTTTTCTTCATAATCATTGACTTGATTGTTGGAATAAGATGTTGTGATGCTTTAACAACTAGAGTTAGAGGCAAATGCAAATTTGTGTGACTTAGAATTAATGGCATGGGAAACTTCACATTTGTTGCATTATCAATGTCAATGCAACTTCAGAGTGTGATGTATATCAGAGGCATCACTCTAGAACGAGTTGCAGTCTTCAGAGTCATCAAAATATATGCTTTAGATGCAGACTTAAACAATGGCTTCAGACTTCATAGGCGTACTCAAAAATATTATTTGTCATAGGCACGCAAAAGCTATTGTTAATTAGAGCCATGCTGAAAGTTATTTTTCATCAGAGATATTTTAAAGTTGTTGTTCATCATTGGCATGCTGAAGTTACTGTTCATCATATGCATGCTGAAGTTACTATTCATCAAAGGCATGCTGAAGTATTGTTCAACAGAGGCATGTTGAAGTTATTTATTTCCTTGATTAGAAAAATATTTTTCAGAGTTTTGTGTTGTTACTTTGTTTTAATGCAATGTTGAAGTTTTGTGACAAATCAACATGACCTATATGGAGTATTTCAGCCATATCTGGTGTTGTAAATGTCCAATTGGGGTCAATCAAAATGCAAAGCAAATCTATGATTCGTAGCTACAACTTTCATGAAGATACCAAGCCAAATTTGGACACAAAAGAGGCGAAACATGCACTAAACTCCAAACATAAGATGTTGTGCGCTTGAAGTTCATTTTGCGTTGAATCCACTGCCAATCCGCGCCTGAAGAGCGCGACGCGCAGCAAAACACATTAAAATTTTTTTTCTCACCTTTTGTGTATCCTTTTTACTATTGGGAAGTTGGAAGACTTGTGCCCTAGAAGAGAAACTGAAAGACGGCCGTTTCTAACACCATTGGAGCAATTTTATCAAGCATCATTCATGAATAATTCTTGTAATTCTTCTTTAATCCCTATCTTTGTATCTCTTTCATGAGTAACTAAATCCTATTTGTTAGGGATGAGTGTAACAAGATGAAACCCTTATTTTTCTGATTTTATTTCTAGTTATATGAATGAGTTTATTGAATTATTTTTCTCATCTCTGTCCTTAATGCTTTTAATTGCTTGATCAACATTAAAATGTTCTACGATTTGTATTTTAAAATGGAAGTGGACTTTACGAATGCTTGAGATTCGAAATTCATAAATTTGTAGTCTAGGGATAGATACAGGTCATGAAACCAATTAAATTAGTTGCAAAGACAATAGTTTAACAAGAGAATTCTTATACGGTAATGCTTAATTATAATCTTAAATCTACTTAGGAATTAGGAGTTACTTTGGAATTAAATGTTCTATCACGAAGACATTAGGACAAAAATAATAAAGAGAATTTAATAATAATTCAATAAAGAAATTCAGTAACTAAGATCAAATTAGACACCAATGTTGGATTCGAAAGTAAACTCATCCCTAATATTTTTCTTATTATAAATGATCAATTTTATTATTGTTGTTAATTTTAAATATTATTTCAATCAATTTGGGAAACTTTTGTTGAATTGTAGTAATTAAATATAATTCAATAGTAAAATGAAATCCTTGAGTTCGACACTATGTACTACTATTTTATTATTACTTGCAAAGATTTAGTACACTTGTTGAAATGCTACCAAGTTTTTTGCGCATTTTCTGGGGATTGCTAAATCACTATTGAATTTAAATTATTCACTAAATTGAAATTTTTTGCTCTGCAAAAAAATTTTTGCTTTTATTTTAGTTTTAATTTTGAAAAAAAAAAATTTGTATTTTTATTTGTTGAGCTTACTAATGTCATGTGGTAGTGGTTTCTCCCATCTTTGTTTGAGATAAATATTCACTATATAGCATGGAAGATTATAATAATGATATTCTTGTACAATTATATGAAGAGTGTGATACTTGTCTTATATCTGGTATATGTTGCATGAATGAGGGGAAAATCTTGAGAGATACATTTTTAAAATATCACCCTCGTATCCCTTAGATGTATCCTCTTAGGTGTGACTTTTGCAGAGAATGACATAGGAATGAAACTTGTTTTGATGACTTTGTTGAACTAATAGAATATAAATATTTTTTGGTCAAAGATGCATAAAACAATGAGTGTTATATTAAAAAGATCAATTGGGAACAAATTCTACCTCCTAAAAATCTATCCAAAGAATCAGATGACAAAAACTTTCACATTATGGAAGTTTTGGTTGAATTCATGAAGAATATCATCATTTCAATTGAAAGATTTGAAAGTCAATGTAAGAGGTTATTTGAGCAAGTGGTTAAGTTTGAGAAAATGGAGGAGAAGTTGAAGAGTGAAGATAATTTCATTATTGTGGTAGAAGAAGATAAGCAAGAGGAAAAGAAAAAGAAAGAGATTGATAAAGTTCGAGATTCAATCTAAGCCTTGTTCATCAAGGTCCAATTGAGAAGGACATGGAAGCAACATCTTTTATTTATCAAGTTCATGGAATTGCACATATGCGACCTTGACAATAGTTGAGACATCAAGCTAATGACTTTAAAGAAGCGCTTCATGGGAGGCAACCCATAGGTAGAGGTAAATTTTATGTTTTGCAATCTTATTTTTGTTATTTGAATTTGTTTCTTTCTAATTGTGTGTAAACGTGCTCTATGATGAAGAATTATTAACAACTTGCATTTGGTCTTAAGTTTTCTGTTAGGGATTTTGAAATTCAAACTCTATTTCTTTGCTCATATCATTGCTCAATTCGATAAGTTTCACTAATACATGCATTGTTGATTACTCCTTGGTTGTCGAAGTCTCACTTGTTGATTAAATAAATAAAAAAACTAAATAAATTTTGTAGTGGCATGTTTTGCATCATTTAGATAGTTCATACTCTTTCTTATTATCCTAGCTATGAGCTTTTGAGAATAAATACTTTAATTCTTTGTTGTGTAATTATTCAAACATGTGTTATCTCTTTAGAACTTGGAGTAATTCTGACTTGCATCACTTGTAATTTATGCATACACTTAGGCAATTTTGTTTGGTCGTTTGAGCCTTTCTAACTATCCTATACAAATTTTATCATTTGCTATCCCATTTGAGCTTTGCCCTTTTATTTTAGTTACTAGCCACATTACAAGCCAAATACCTGACTTTAATTAAATCGCCTTACTTGGAGTTAGGTAGAAAAAAAAATTCTCATCTTGATAAAGATCTAAGTTTGGGTATGCTCATGGGATAACAACCTTTTAAGTTTGGGGTGGTGATTCTCACAAAAAAAAATCAAAAAAAAGAAAAAAAAAATTAGTTTGTGTACTTTGATAAATAATATCTTCTTGGTTCTATTGTCAATGTTTGAGAATCTCCAAAATGAAAAAGGTGAAAAAAAATAAAAACTGGTTCAATAATTTGAAAATGTATGCCTAACTTCAAGTAGTAAAGTCTATTATTCCAAAATGTCCTACCTTTACCTAAGCCCAATTACAACCCAAAAATGTATGCGTTTGTTGCATTGTAATTGCTAACTAGAATTTGTTTTCCAGCATATGGTAGTGTTCCTTGAGTTCGACACTAGGAATTGTAGTAATTAAATATAATTCAATTGTAAAACGCAATCCTTGAGTTCGACACTCGCTACTACCATTTTATTATTACTTGCAACAATTCAGTACACTTGTTGAAACGCTATCAAGCAGAAAACGCTGAACTACCAGAGACACGCAATCAGGAGCATATGTGCAAACTTTTCCAGCACATGCATTTGACTTATTTCATTTTGTTTCCTCTAACCTTTTTACTTTCTCTAGTCACTTCCTCTGGTGATATCCTACGATGGTATCCTCTAGTGATATTCTGGTGGTATCCCCTAGTGGTATCATCTTATCGTTTCGTCGGCTTTGATGTTCTAATTTCTCCATACTTAGTGAATTCATTGGTGCAATAAATTTTTCTCACAAAATAATTTTGTTAACATCAAAACACACAAGGAATTGTTTGAGGGATCAACTTAGTTCCAACAGAACTATCTACAAGTCAAAGTCATCAGGAACCAAAATTTCAATAGAAATACAAATCTCCACATCTAGATTCTTTGATTAGGAACCTAAATTTCATTATCACTCAACTATTGTGCATGAAATATCAACTAGAAGACTTCAAAATTAATGAGAGTTACATTCTTGACTTTTGTGATAATAATTTTGCTATATGCTTAAACAAAAATCTTTTTTTACATTCATAGGTAAAATATAGAAATTAAACATCCCTTCATAAGAGACTACATCCAGAAGGATATTGTAGATATTAAATTTGTTGCCATAATCATTAGTGGGCATACATTTTTACATAACCCATTGGTAAAGACAAATTTAACTTGTAAAAAAATTTAAACATTCAATTTATAAAGAAGTGATATTGGAATCTCTGTCTACATCTGCCTCTGGTAAAATAGACCTATTGGTTAAATATGTATGCTCTGCCTTTGATGAATTTAATTTTTCCTCTACCTTTAGTTGCTTAAAATTCAATTTATTTTAGATATGAATCATTTTCCTAAATTTATGAGTGTTAGGACTTTATGACACATGTTTTTTTTATGAGTTAATGTGTGCAAAGTAGTTATTGTTATTGTAATACCCCGATTTTTAACAGCGAGAGTGTATTTTTTTTTTTCAAAACAAGTTCATAAAACAAAGAAATAAATAAGGAAAATACCTTTGGATAAATATTTAAGTCATAACACAACGACAATTAAGTCAATATAATTTACAAGCAGCGGAATAGTTTTTGAAATATGAATCCAAAGTATTTACACATCAAAAAGTGGTTCATGGAACGCATCGAAAATAAAATGTCATGCCGACAATATTAGTATAGGTACAGTCTTCCAATTTAAAATAAACACAATCCAAAAGAAAGACATCTAGTCCCTACACATCAACCTAATCTGATCATTCTACAAAAACTATACATCCAGAGTGATCTTCACGCGCCCCACAAGATCCTCCTATCATAGCTCCAGTCAAGTGTTTCCATCTACATCCCCATCCACAGGTTACGAACCGGTAGGATTATCATGGCTCTCATCTGAGGGCAAAGCCCAGATTTCCACAATAGTTGTAAAGGGTCACCAACCGAAATTAACAATTAACACATAGCATTTAAGATTTTAAATGCACAAAATAACCTTTCAACTTAGCATGCACATTAAAAGGGTTTTCCATATGCTAAACGTTCATATAATGCTTGCCAAGTAAAAATGAAATCAAAATAGGTTTTTAATCAATCCGGTAATAAATCAACTAACCAATCAATTGATGAATCAATTGGGCAATCGATTGTCTGACTCAGAATAAAAGTATCTATTAAGAAAATTGATTGGGAAATCGATTTCTTAAAGGTTTTTAGTGAAACCTATATTCTGGGTCTAAATCAATCGATTGGGAAATCGATTTTCTTAAATAGCTGAGCCCCTGTAACTTGCCAAATCGATTGGCAAACCGATTTTATAAATAGCTGAGCCCCTGTAACATATGAAATCGATTTTGACTAAAAAGCTGAGCTCCTGTAACATATCAAATCGATTGGCAAATGGATTTGGACTAAAAAGCTGAGCTACTGTAATAGCCAAATCGATGGGCAAATCGACTAGTTCAATATATTTTCAAGATTAAAGAAAACAAGAAACGTAATAATCGATTGGGCAGTCGATTAAGCTGGTATTATCTTCTCACAGAATCGATAGGGAAATCGATAGGGAAACATGTACTCAAGGTGTAAATCAATCGATTGGGAAATCGATTTCTTAAATGGTTTTATTAGACATGTGTCCTGTGATTAAGTAAATCGATTGAACAATTGATTGGAATAAATAGCTGAGCTAATGTAATAAGCCAAATCAATTGGCAAATCAATTTTGATAAATAGTTGAGCTACTATAATGAGCCAAATCGATTGACAAATCGATTTTGATAAATAGTTGAGCTACTGTAATAAGCCAAATCAATTGCCAAATCGATTTGTTCAATATATTTTCAAGTTTCAAGAAAATAGGAAATGTAATAATCAATTAGGCAGTCGATTAAGCTGGTATTATCTTCTCACAGAATCGATTGGGAAATCGATTGTTTCTGAGGTTTTTCTAAAACTACATAACTGAATCGATCACAATTACACACAATTCCAAAACATAACACTTATCACTTATAACACAATCACTACGACATCATGAGTTTCAAAATAGTTTTGCAATCAAACAAACTATCACACAATTCCAAAACATAACACTTAGCAATTACAATGTAATTACCACGACATCTCAAGTTCAAACACTCAATCATAATCTTGAATCAAACACGACTCGTGTGCCAAGCACCCTAATGCAATGCGTATATGCCAAAATGCATGGACTCGGAATTCCAAACCAAAACCCTCATCGAAGGGCCGTAAATCATAATTGTATCGCCTGGCACAGGCCAAAGTACTAAATTACTAAGGTGCCACCTATCACGGGTCAGCATGATTCACTAAAAATGTAAATCGTAGATGTACCGCCTATCATAGGCCGAAGTACTATTTACCGAGGTGCCACCTAGCACGGGTCAACATGATTTACCAAAAATGTGCAGTCTATCGCAGACCTTACACGACGCGAAAATCCCCGCAAGAATGAGATGAACCAACAAATCACATGAAATCATCTCGTGGCCCATGGATAAGATGAACCAACAAATCACATGGAATCATCTCGTGGCCCATGGATAAGATGAACCAACTAATCACATGGAATCATCTCATGACCCATCCGGTCGCCATGTACTATAAAATGCATGAGCATAATCTAACTCTATCCACGACAATTGTTAAGTAAATGAAGATATTAAAAGATTCCCCATTTTTAATACTCATTTAACTCTAACAATTTTCATGGCAATCATTAAGTAAACGTAGATATTAAGAGATTCCCCATTCTTAATACTCATTTAACTTAAACGATTTTCACTGCAAACATTTAGTAAATAGAGATAATAAAAGATTCCCCATTTTTAATACTCGTTTAACTCTAATGGTTTTCACGACAAACATTAAGTAAACAAAGATATTAAGAGATTCCCCATTCTTAATACTCATTTAACTTAAACGATTTTCACTGCAAACATTAAGTAAACAGATATATTAAAAGATTCCCCATTTTTAATACTTGTTTAACTCTAATGATTTTCAAATTCCACACCGAAAATACTCAGACATACTTTCACATTCAATCCAGGATTCACCCCAAATCACATCAATTCATTTTTCCACAAAATCCACACAAAAACATCTCAAATTTCATAAGTATTAATTATGAACACGTCGAATACGACGATACAAATCAACACAACCCACAACTCAAACACAACAAATTTCATTTACTCAAAATCATACATAAATGATTTAACTTCATTTTCCATGAAACATTCATCAATATCACCAAAACCCCACATTAGAATTTCACCCATAAAAGCATTAAATTCATTTTCCCCAAATCAACACTTCAACCCTAACCAAATTCTTTTCCACACAACCACAGATAAGTCCCTAAATGCAAACTAAAAGTTTGGAAGGAGCCCTTACCTTAACGTTAGCTTCAACGTGCAATTTCGGTACAGCAAGTAAATTTGGTAAAATCTCCGCTTACGACGTCGCTTCCAAAGTTAGTTCACTAGCACCGTAGAGTGGAGGTGAACAACTTTCCCTTCTATCTCTTCCCGAAATGAAGCATAGATCCAGATGAAACGTGGGGTTTTGCGTTTAACGGTTTTGGAAACACCAACACCGTTTTTCTCCGTTTTTGAATCAAAGGAGAAGAAGGAAGTCAAAGAGATGAAGTCGAGTAGCAGGGAAATGTTTTTCTTTAACTAACTTGGTTTTTTTTCTTGAAGGAAAAGGAAGAAAAAAATGGAAGGTAGAAGGAAGGGGAAAGAATGGGAGCGCGAGTCTGGAGGAGGAGGAAGATTTTCCTTTCTCTGTTTTCCTTTCTTCTATTTTTCTTTCTTTCTATTTCTTTTTCTTTCCTTTCTCTTTTCTTTTCCCTCCAAACAAACATATATATTAATTATAACTTAACAAATATCTCAAAATATCTAGATATTTATTAAAATTACCATTTCACCCATAACCTCTCCAAATCACTTTTTGTTAAAAATATCTACTATCGTCGCAACTCAATTGACAGATACAATTTTTAGCAACTTGAGATATTTTTAACAAAGCTCCCCACAATTAAATTCTTTGTAAAAGATTCACCACAGTTAATTTAATTTATTTATCGACGAGTAATTTTAATCGGGCATCAAAATATCTTTTTGGTCATTTAAACTCCCAAAATATTAATAACTTTGGCTAAAAAGCCTCCGAGTTCAATACCAAAATACACTAAAATACATAAAGTATAATTTAAAATTATGGGTCTTAGAGTTATTCACTTTTAGAAACACAAATGTTTTATGAAAAACATCAACACTCAAGTCACTAACTACTTTCACGTATTTTCCCACACTTTTGATATCTGTTAAAACCTTAGAACCTCAACAAGATCCTTTTCAATTCTCTTATGGCTTCAACTTCTACATCTTCTTCTGTCTTTGGTAAAATTTCCTTTGCACCCACTATAACATGTAATATGGATCAACTTGACACTCTTTATGAAGTTCAAATTGGGTTTGACTTTGATGAGAATGGGTTTGACTTCGTTGAAGATTTTGCTAGTATTGGACGGATTGAGTATTTTAACCAAGATATATCTTCTGCTCTAGACATTCTAGTTAAAGAGTTTTGGAGGTTCACTAATGCTAACAAAGATAGAGAAATCTCAAGTGTGGTTTTAGTGCTACCTACCAAAGTTGCTTAATAAACCATTTTTGGAATTACCAGATGAAGGCATGATAATTGAAAATGGATATTAATCAAGAGTTAAGTCCTCTAAAATCAACATGGAACTTTTTGAAGATCTCAAGGTCAACTCCAAATCAATCAATTTAATGCTTAGATAAAAAATGATCTTCAATATTTTTATTGAATGTGTGGTGCCTAAAGGTGGCTCTATTGATCATGTCAGCAAAGATAACAAGGAACTGATGTGGAACATCTCCTAGAAGATCAAGACAAACTTGCTAAACTTGGTGCTAGAGTACATAAGGTCTTGTATCATCAATGTAAGACCCATAATTTTAAAGTACACTTTATGTATTTTAGTGTATTTTGGTATTGAACTCAGAGGCTTTTTAGCCAAAGTATTAATATTTTGGAGTTTATATGACCAAAAAGATATTTTGATGCCTGATTAGAATTACTCGTCGATAAATAAATTAAATTAACTGCGGTGAATCTTTTACGAAGAATTTAAGGTGAAATAGTAATTTAATAAATATCTAGATATTTGGAGATATTTGTTAAAATTAATTAATATATATATATATATATGGTTGTGTGGAACGAAAAGAGGAGGAAATAGAAAGAAAAGAATTATAAAGGAAAAAGAAGGGAAAGAAAGACAAAGGAGAGAAAACAACATTTTCCATCTTCTTCCTCTGCCTCGCGAAGCCACCATCATCCTTCTCCCATTTTCGTTTTTCTTGCTTCTTTTAAGTTCAAGAATTGAAACCCAAGGTTAGTGGGTGAGAAAGATCAAGTTTCCCAGCTTCTTCCTTCCTCCCGGTTTCGAAAACGGAGTTAGGGATTTCAAAACCGTCAAACACAAACCTCCTCGTATCATCTAGATCTAAGCTTCGTTTCGCGAAAAGATAGAAGGGAAAGTTGCTCACTACCACGCTACGGTGCTAGGGAACCAACTTTGGAAGCGACGTTGCAAGCGGAGATTTTACCGGATTTACTCGCGGTGTCGTAATCGCAAGTTAAAGCTAACGTGAAGCTAAGGGCTCCTTCCAAACTTCAAGTTTGCATTTAGGGACTTATTTGTGGTTATGTGGAAAAGAATTTGTTAGGGTTGAAGTGTTGATTTGGGGAAAATAAATCTAAGCACATTTATGTATGATTTTGAGTAAATGAAACTTGTTGTCTTTGAGTGGTGGGTTGTGTTGATTTGTGTTCGTCGTATTTGACGTGTTCTTAATTAATACTGATAAAATTTGATATGTGTATGGTTTGATTTATTGGAGAAATGAATTGATGTGTTTTGGTGTGAATTGTGGATTGAATTTGATAATATGTTCGAGTTTGTTTTGTGTGGAATTTGAAAACCATTAGAGTTAAACGAGTATTAATAATGGGGAATCTCTTAATGTCTATTTACTTAATGTTTGTTTTGAAAATCGTTTAAGTTAAATGAATATTAAGAATGGGGAATCTCTTAATGTCTTGTATACTTAATGTTTGCTGTGAAAATCGTTTAAGTTAAATGAGTATTAAGAATGGGGAATCTCTTAATTTCTTGTTTACTTAATGTTTGTTTTGAAAATCGTTTAAGTTAAAAGAGTATTAAGAATGGGGAATCTCTTAACATTTATGTTTGCTTAATGTTTGTTGTGAAAATCGTTTAAGTTAAATGAATATTAAGAATGGGGAATCTCTTAATGTCTTGTTTACTTAATGTTTGTTTTGAAAATCATTTAAGATAAAAGAGTATTAAGAATGGGGAATCTCTTAATATTTCTGTTTGCTTAATGTTGGTTGTAAAAATCGTTTAAGTTAAATGACTATTAAGAATGGGGAATCTCTTAATGTCTTGTTTACTTAATGTTTGTTTTGAAAATCGTTTAAGTTAAAAGATTATTAAGAATGGGGAATCTCTTAATATTTATGTTTGCTTAATGTGTGTTGTGAATATCGTTTAAGTTTAATGAGTATTAAGAATGGGGAATCTCTTAATGTCTTGTTTACTTAATGTTTGTTTTGAAAATCGTTTAAGTTAAAAGAGTATTAAGAATATAGAATCTCTTAATATTTCTATTTGCTTAATGTTTGTTGTGATAATCGTTTAAGTTAAATGAGTATTAAGAATGGGGAATCTCTTAATGTCTTGTTTACTTAATGTTTGTTTTGAAAATCGTTTAAGTTAAATGAGTATTAAAAATGGGGAATCTCTTAATGTCTTGTTTACTTAATGTTTGTTTTGAAAATCGTTTTAGAGTTAAACGAGTATTAAGAATGGGGAAGCTCTTAATGCCTTTGATTACCTAATGATTGTCGTTCAAATTTTAAGAGTTAAATGGATATTAAAAATGGGGAATCTTTTAATATCTGCTTTTACTTAAATTGTGTTTGTCCGTGAGAGACTGCACCCTGGTAAATTGTGTTTGTCCGTGAGAGACTGCACAGGTGTTTTTCCGTGAGAGACTACACCCTGGTAAGTTGTGTTTGTCCGTGAGAGACTGCACAGGTGTTTGTCCGTGAGAGACTACACCCTGGTAAATTGTGTTTGTCCGTGAGAGACTGCACAGGTGTTTGTCCGTGAGAGACTACACCCTGGTAAATTGTGATTTGTTGGTTCATTTTGTCTGTGTGGGGATTGACGCGTCAAGGTGATTCCATGTGATTTGTTGGTTCATCTTGTTTGTGTGGGGATTGACGCGTCAAGGTGATTCCATGTGATTTGTTGGTTCATCTTGTTTGTGTGGGGATTGTCGCGTCAAGATGATTCCATGTGATTTGTTGGTTCATCTTGTCTGTGTGGGTATTGCGTTGTAACTGTTAAGTGTTATGTTTTGGAATTGTGTGATATCATGGTTGATTGCAAAACTATTTCGAAACTCATGATGTTGTAGTGATTGTGTTATAAGTGCTAAGTGTTACGTTTTGGAATTGTGTGATAGCATGTTTGATTGCAAAACTATTTCGAAACTCATGATGTTGTAGTTTTGTGTTATAAGTGTTAAGTGTTATGTTTTGGAATTTTGTGAAAGCATGTTTGATTGCAAAACTATTTCGATGTTCATGATGTTGTAGTGACTGTGTTGAAATTGCTAAGTGTTAAGATTTGGAGTTGTGTATGAATGTGATTGAGTTGGTTTATGTAGTTTTGGTAGAATAAGCAGGGCAATCAATTTCACAATCGATTGGATGAGTTACAGGGACTTCGCTAATTTGACAAAATCGATTTGCCAATCGATTTTATAATATCTTTTTCAAAACCATTTAAGAAATCGATTTGGCCATACAGGAACTCAACAAAACTGACAAAATCGATTTGGAAATCGATTGGCTTTAATACAGGGGCTCAGTTATTCATTCAATCGATTTCCCAATTGATTGAATTAAGCCCAGAGTTCAAATTTCACTAAAAACCTTCAGGAAATCGATTGGCTTAATAGAAATTCTTATTTTCAGTTAGATAATCGATTGCTCAATTACTTCATCAATGGATTGGCCCGTTGTTGATTACTTGATTGATTTGAGACTTATTTTGATTTCATTTTCATTTGGTAAGCATTGTATGAACTTTTAGCATATGGAAAACCCTTTTAAGGTGCATGCTAGGTTGAAAGGTTATTTTGTGCATTTAAAAACTTAAATGTTATGTGTTAACTGTTAATTTAGGTTGGTGACCTTTTACAACTATTGTGGAAATCTGGGCTTCGCCCTCAGATGAGGACCAGGACTATCCTACCAGTTCATACCCTGTGGATGGGGATGTATATGGTAATGCTTGACTGGAGCTATGTTAGGAGGATCTTACGGGGCGCGTGGAGATCACTCAGGATGTTTAGTTTTTAGTTTGTTTTGTAGAATGATCAGATTAGGTTGACATAGAGGGAACATATGTCTTTCTGTTGAATTGTGTTTATTTTAAATTGGAAGACTGTACCTATACTAATATTGTCAGCATGACATGTTATTTTCGATGGGTTACATGTACCACTTTTTGATGCTTAAATATTTTGGATTCATGTATCGAGAAACTTTTATGCTGCTTGTAAATTATAATGACTAAATTATTTATCTAAAGGTATTTCACTTAATTATTCCTTATTTGTTTCTCTATTTTATTTAATTTCTTTTAAAAAAATACACCCTCGCTTTGAAAATCGGGGTGTTACAATCAACTTCGCGCGGGTCAGGTAAAATATGAACACATGGCATCCTCCTCTACTCCTGTGTTCAACATCCAAAATTTCATTAAAATATGGCTCATTACTTCAAATGATTGCATAAGACTAAGCAATGAAGTTAAATGGCTCACAACAACATAGGAAAGTGGTAACTCAAGAGTATCTAAGGATGAACCACTTTGGTCAAGAGATGCCTCCATCCTAATTTGGCCAAGAGGATCTCAAGAGTTTGAAAAGATATGGAAAATCGCAATCAAGGTATCTTCTATGATAGAGGAATGAGAAGATGATGAAAATTCAAATGAGGATGAATATAGCCTTAACTTGAATAAAATACAAAAGGTAAACTCTTATTGATTTTGTTAATGGTAGTTGTAATGAAATAACTGAACCTAATATTACTGCAAAACCATATTATCCCCTCACTGAACACCAAACACCTACTCATATCCCCTTTACACCCTTAAATAAGTTTGCCCATCAAACCTTTATTGTCTACTCTAGAAATGATTCATATGAGATGCTTGAGGCAACCTCATATGAGATGCTTGAGGCAACACTATGTAAAAGTATTTCAACCCTTAGGTATAGATTAAACCCTTATCTTCTTAATACTAAATTTGCCACCTCCACACTATCACCTTCCCACACTAACCCTCCCCAAACACTTACCCAAAAAACCAATCAAACCTCAACCAGCTCTTCCGCACTTGTTTCTGACCCACGCAATGACTGAGATAACAACTCAGGTTGTAACTGACTTAGTATATGAAACATCCTCAAATCAATTGGCTGCTTCTACCTCCACCAAACTTCAATCTAAACATGATACTTCCATACCCCTAGACCTATCCCTTCTTGTAGTCTATTTTCCTTTTGGCTCCCATAGCCTTGACTCATTCATTACTTCTTTCACAACTAAAATTAACAAGATTAGAAATTCAAATGCTCATAGTTTGGATCCTAATGAACTCTGAAATTAGTGGGACATTGTTGTTTACTTTTCCACAACTTGGATAAGGGAAAACATGGAGCGCAAAATTCATTAGGCTGCTCATTACTCTAGTGCTTTCAAACATACTATTGAGATCATCTACCTTTGGTCTTCCATTTTCAAAAAGCTCATGGAAGACCAGAACAGAAAGCAACTGATTGCTATTTCAAAATATCCATCATGTGAAGATGATTTTCCTTCAAGCTATGTTTATCTAGAATTACCAGTGGTTGCTCCCTTAGCACCATAGAAGTTAACTTTGAACGCCCTTCTACAATTCCTTATGCACTTCCATTTGACCCACCTCAGTTTGTAACGAAGGAAGACTTTGATCTACTGGAATTGCGAAAACACAATTATAACTATATACAAGGTATGAACATCTCAGTCCCACTTCACTTTTATAATTTTCTTGGATCATTGTGAAGATGGTAAGTTCTCTAACTCCACCAAAAAAGTGTAGTTTTAGTCTAATTATTTCAAAAAATGTTAAGTCATACATTCAACTACGATTATAGTGATAAAGTTAATCTTCTCCATGTTCAACAACATTGACATATTAATTTAAGAATTATTATTCATTGAAAATGTTATATCTTAAAATTCATTCATTTTCTTCTCTGTGGCTTTGGCCATAAAAATAATACAAAGCAAGAAATCTTACTAATTACAAAACAAGATATACTAACCATTAATATTTAAGTTACAAATTGTAATTAAAATAACATATTGTTAGATACTTTATTAACAAAAAAATTAGCAGTAATATACTAACTAAAATATATAATTCTACATACATAACAAAAATTCTTAAGTATAAATGTATAAGGTAAAACATTATAATTCATTGTTATTATGTTGTTATTAGTTCGAAAAACTTACACAAAGGTATGCTTTTGAATATTTTCATTGTTGAATTAGATCAAGTAAATTTATTCAATTTGTGTATTAGTTGTTTTCAATGTTAACCAAAGTTTCTTATAAATGAAGTGAGTACACTATTTGACTTAAGTCTTGATCATTAAATTAAATGCGTGTAATACATAAATTCTAAATGTTTTGATGTATTTACTTTAACTGACTAGTTCTATTTGTTACCTGAGTTATAGTTTTTTTCGATCATGTTATTGTGGTTGTTGTATTTATCCTCTTTTAAAATATTTCATCTAGATTCATTTTATGTGTTAGAACCAACCTTGGTTGAAGAACAATGAACCTTCATTATTTTGATGATAATAAAAATTATTTTGTGGGAACAGTTTATTACACTAATAATTTTAATTAAGTGTGTAGTTCTCTTGTCAAGAACCTTAAAGACATTATGTTGCATTCTCTGATGATTGGAGAAGATAAACAAGAAAAACAAGAAAATGCTTTGGAAAATCTATTAAGTTGTGACTGACTCTGATAAATGCGCTTTCAACGTCCTTCTGCTGAATCTTTTAATACAAACTCACTCTAATGATTTTGCGTCTGATAATCTTGTCCTAAATATTGACCATCTGGTTTTGGCTAGAGACAAATTTTCTCTAGGATTCTATATAGCAAGAGGTGAAAAGGATTCTTCATCTTGAAGATAGAGATTCAAATTTATGTGGAGGATTGTTCCATGTTTTTTAGTTTTAAGAGCATTTAGGAAGAAAGAATTGGTATACGTGTTTTAAAAATTGGTGACGGATCTAGTAAACATTCAAAATTGATAATAAAGAAATAAACTTTCATTTTATTTATGCAATGTCATTCTTTGTAGATTTTTTATTTGGAGTTTAAGAGGTGCAAACTCTCCTTCTGTGTTTTGTGTGTTAGAATGATTAAGAACATAGAAAGTTATATTTTTAGGGCAGTTGTATGTTTTGAATTGTTGAAATAATTCATTTTGAATCATTTTCAACAATTGCAAATTCATTCATGAAAAAAGTTGTAAATTGATTTTTAATTGAAGTGTTTGTTTTTCTTTGTGTTTATATCATTGGGGAATCATTAAGTGTTCCAGTATTCTTGATCACTTTGATTAAATAAACACTACCCCAAATTTAGCATTTTATAGCGCACCTTTTATAATGTTTTTTTTACTAAAGTGTTGTTGTATAATATTTTAAAATTAACAGAGGATACAATAGCGCTATTCTGACAAGCGCTTTTGAAAAAAATATTGTTGTAGGTCATAATGTTTATAGCAATTTGCTAAAAGCGCTTTTGTAAGGTCGCATAGCGCTTTCACATAACTTCTATAGTGTATTGTATACATGTGCTATAAACTATAGCACTCCCACATTATGTTTACAACGCTTTTTATATAAGTGTTGTAAAATATAGCGCTTTCACACAATTACGTGGTCTTTTATAGCGCTTTTTATATAACCATTGTAAAATGGTGCGTATTTGATAAAATCATTCCTCAGAAATTACAGACATTGCATAGGGAAATTGTTGTTACTTTGTGTGAGCTTGAAATGTATTTCCCACCCTCGATTTTTGATATAATGGTCTACCTTACTGCTTCTCTTGTTAAGGAGACACAACTTTGTGGGTCAGATTATATGAGATGGATGTATCTGATAGAACGATATATGAAAATATTAAAAAGGTATGTAAAAAGTAGAAGTCAACCAAAAGGTTGTATTGCTGAATGGTACATTGTCGAAGAAGCTATTGAATTTTGTACTGAATGTCTATCCAATGTTGAATTCATAGGCCTTCCCATGTCTCGTCATTCGCAGAGAATAACATGAGAAGGGATAATTGGAAAGAGACTAATGACTATATCAAGGACAGAATGAGAGCAGCCACAATTGTATATTATGCACAATGATGATGAGGTTCAACCGTATGTTACAATACACATGGATCAGTTATCTAGTTTGAACATGAATAGAAATCAAAATTGGATAACACAAGAGCAAAATTGAAGTTTTATAACATGGCTAAAAAATCACACTAACTCAGTTTGATTTAGACCCCGATTCAATTTCACAGAGATTGAGGTGGCTAGCAAATGGTCTGTGTTTACATGTCTTTTCTTACAACGGTTATTTTATTAACGACTACACATTTTATACCAAAGAACAAGATGATCAAACCACTATGCAAAATAGCATAGTCACTCTCATAGCTGAAGAGATGCATACTCAAGTGCAAAAGACAAAAATCCAATATATGCAAATCTATCATATTTTGGGGTTATCGAGCACGTAAGGGATTTAGATTATACAATGTTTTGTGTTTTCATATTTGGTTTCAAGTGGGTCGATAATACTTATGTCTCTGATCATATTGATGAGAAATGGTTTATTGTCCTATCAACTAATAAAATAAGTAATGATATTAATAACGATGAAGTTGTTGGTAATGATCTTTTCTTTGTGACATCACAACCACGTGAAATTGACTCAACCATGATGAGGTAATTTGGATTAATCCATTGTTTTGTATCGTTAAGGGACAAACAAATGTGAATCCCACTAAGAAAAGATGAAGGGAATCTTAAGGAGTTTAAGTGTTTTGTAAAAGCCATGTAATTTGAACTCATCAGGTAAATTATATTAAGTTCATGTAATTTAAGAGTTTGACCTGCCAGAACTGAGTATTTTATTATTTAGCTTGAAGTGTGTTTGATTTTCTACTTATACTGATTTTCTGCTTATCTTGAACTCAATTTGAACTTGAAAAAGTTGTGTTTGACTGGGCATTTTCCTTGAACTTGAATTGATCCCAATCTTAACTAATCATGTAATTTAACATTTAGCATTGATATATAGGTATTTAACTGATTATTTGGAACAAAAAAAAATCCAAATATAGCTATTTTACAGAAATTAAACTGAAATTAATTAAGCAATTAGAATTGATATATAGGTATTTAACTAATTATTTAGCATTTTACATAAACTCACTACAACATTTTGGTGCTACGGCAACGCCTAATTTTTTATGGTAAAAAAACTGTTCTCGTAGAGGTAAATAGACAACAGTTTTTATATTTCATTACGGTAGAACATGAAATTTTATAATTTCTACAACAACACTAAAAAACCGTTCTCGTTATTTATTGATATCTTTACACAACATTTATTCACCGTTGTTCTTTAGTTTTAAAAAAAACTGTTCTTGTAGGTTCCTGAAACAAAAAACACTTTTTTTGAGTTAATTTTTTATAGCGCCAAATATATTTCCTAAAACAAATCCTTCTTATTTTCCCTTTCTTGAAACCTTATCTCAGATTATCAGCAATTCTCATTTTCCCTCTCTTGACCCTATCTCAGATTTTCAACAACAAAGCCTTGTCACTTTCCCTCTCTTGAAACCCTATCTCCGAATTTCGGCAACCTAGCATCTCTCAATTTTTCACTTTCATTCAGCAGCTTCCCTCATTTTTCACTTTCAGCAAAATTCTTTTTCTCTCTCGTGTAAACCTCTGTTGTGTAACCCATCTTCGTCGCGTAACCCATTCTCCCTCGCGTAACGGATTCTGTCTCGGGTAAATTATTTATCGTGCAACTCAACATCGTTCAACATCGTTATATGGTTTCGTTCAAGGTCTGAGGATTATGTCTCGCATACAGTATTTTTTATATGTATTTTGTATCTTTGCCCTAAAACCCTAATTTTTCGAATCCTATTTTGCTATGCTATTAGGTTTAATTTTGCTACGAATTAGTGTTATAATCCACTTCTCGAGCAATTCTCATTTTCCCTCTCTTGAAACCCTATTTTGCTCTACTATTAGGTTTAGTTTTACTACGAAATGGTTGATTAATTTTTCGCTTATTTCACTGGAATTCTGTTTTATTTTTGCAGATTTCTCAAATTCACTAGAACCCTAATTTTTCGAATCCAAGTTCTCGCATCCTACCTCACAAGGTAAGAACTTGAACCCTCCCATGGTTTTATTTTGAAGAATTTATTTCTAGATAGTGCTAAATGAAGTCGTGAATGTTTGTGGGTGTTGATTTTATGCTAAAAATTTGAGAAAATCAAATAATAGAAAGTGAGAAATAAGAAAGCATACTTTAAGTTGTTAACAATGAGCCAGTCATGCTAGACATAGCTAAGCAGGGTGCATATAGTGTAAAGATAGTTTTGAGTAGATGTATTTCTTTTGTTTTTGCCAAATTGGCTCGTTGAGTAATTGTTGTATATTTGTGGGTTCATAGTCTATTGTTATGGGTCTTTTTCTGCTAAATTTGCTACTGCTATGAACTGCGATAGTATGATACATTTGCATTGATAATTTGCTCTAAATTATGAATTGGCAGCATCATGATTTTGCATTATGAGAATTTATTGACTAATTAGCTTCGTTTAGAAAAAAATTAAAACAGTTAGAAATCCTATAACTGTTTAATCCTGAATATGATTTTTAGTTGCATGTTAGAAATCAGTATTGCTACCATTAATTAAAACAGTAACAAGACTTCAAAAAGTAAGAGGAATTAAAACTGTATTGCTACCATTAATTAAAGCAGTAACATGACTTAAAGCAGTAAGAGGAATTAAAACAATATTGCTACAATTGGATAGCATAAGGGCCTCTTTGGACGCATCTAGATTTTGATTGAGCTTGTACTAACATCCCTTTGAAATTATTTGTCCTATATGGTAGTCTCCTCATAAACTCGATGGACAAGGAATGGACAAAATTGGCTAGAGAGAGTAAAGAGTATCAAAACAGTGTAGATTTTTTCCTAGATTATGCATACACCAAAGGAAAACCTCGTGGAAAAGAGATTTCGTGTCCATGTGCTGAATGTTACAACACCAATTGGTTCACAAGGAAGGTAGTACGAAATCATTTAATAGCATTAGGATTTCAAAAAGGATATGATTTTTGGGTTCGTCATGGTGAAGAGATAAGAAAACCCAATGATGTTAATGATGATCATGTGAATGATGAACAAGATCAAATTGATGCACTACTTTTTGAAAGATTTAGAGATGTTATACAAGAAGAATGTGAATTTAATGAAGGCCTCAACAAAGATACAAAAAAGTTTTATAATCTAGTCGAAGAAGCCAAACAAGAGTTATATCCGGGTTGCAAAAACTTCTCAAAATTGTCGTTCACAATTCGGCTATATTTATTGAAGTGTTTGTATGGTTGGAGCAATTAATCATTTAATGCTCTCTTAGAATTGTTGAAAGAAGCTATGCCTTCACTGAACATCCCCGATACGTTCAATAAAACTAAAGGCATGATAAAGGACTTAGGGCTGGATTATAATAAGATTGATGCTTGCCCTAATGATTGCATGATCTATTGGAAAAATTATGAGAATGAAACATCTTGCCATGTTTGTGGTGCTCCACGTTGGAAGGAAATTGCCGAAGGAAACCATCGAGTTGGAAAAAATCATGAATCTTATAAAGTTTTAGCTAAAATAATAAGACATTTTCCCTTGATTCCTAGACTTCAAAGGTTGATTATGTGTTCAAATACGGCTAGCTCATTAAGGTGGCATGAAGAAGAGCGTTTGAAGGATGGGAAGTTGAGGCATCCTGCATATGGGGAAGCATGGTAAGAATTTGATAAACGCCATCCAGACTTTTCTTTAGACTCACGTAATATAAGACTTGAATTATCCAGCGACGGATTTAATCCCTTCAGAATTATGAATGTATCTCATAGTACCTGGCCTGTGTTACCATATAACTTTCCACCTTGGTGTTGCATGAAGGTTGAGTATTCTATGTTGTCTTTTTTAATACCTGGACCACAATCGCCAGGGAATAATATTGATGTGTACCTTCAACCATTGATTGAAGAGCTAAAGGTGTTATGGGATTTGGGAGTAGAAACATATGATGCAGCACTAAAGCAAACATTCCAAATGTGAGCAAGTCTCTTATGGACGTGACTTTCCTGGGTATGCTATGTAAAGTGGGTGGAGTACAAAAGGGAAACTTGCATAGTCGAAAGATGTGTTATATGGTTCATCGTGCTTTTTTGCCTATGGATCATAAATATAGATCAAATGCAAGGGATTTCAATGGAAGAACAGAAAATAGGCCACCACCAGAATTGTTAAAAGGGGAAGATATCTTTGATTTGTTAGAAGGCTTTAACAATGCATTTGGTAAGATGCAAAAGAAATGTAATGATGGTCCATGGAAGAAAAAATTTATTTTTTTTGAGTTGCCATATTGGAAGCACAATATTTTACCCCATAATCTTCATGTTATGCACATAAAGAAAAACATATTTGATAATATAATTGGAACTTTGTTGGATATTCCAGGAAAGACAAAAGATCATGAAAAAGCTCGTTTAGATTTACAAGACATGGGCATTAGAAAGAAACTTCACCCTAAAGAGTTAGATCAAGGTAAAAAGATAGTGTTTGCAAAAGCATGTTTTTCCATGCCTGCAAAGGAAAAGACTACTTTTTGTTCTGTACTAAAAATGTGTTCAACTTGCTGAAAGAAAAGTAAGTGGATATAAGAGTCATGATGCACATTTCATGTTGCATTACTTGCTTCAAGTAGCTGTGAGAAGTGCAATGTCTAACCAGGTTGCTCACCCTTTAATTTGTCTTTGTTCCTTTTTTCGATGTTTATGTCAGAAGGTGATTGAGGTGGCTGATTTGGACATTTTGCAAACAGAGATTGTAGAAACACTTTGCCAATTGGAGACAATTCCCCCCCCCCCCCCC
>JBBPBT010001132.1:3475874-3491917 GCA_037974875.1 Cicer bijugum
CCCCCCCCCGAGTTTCTTTGATATAATGGTTCATTTGCCAATACATTTTGTGAATGAGGTAAGATTAGGAGGGCCTGTTCAACTTCGGTGGATGTACTTTACAGAAAGATATTTAGGAAAGTTAAAGAGTTATGTTCAAAATAAAAGTCGTCCTGAGAGTTCTATTGCTAAGGGTTACTTGGTTGAAGAGTGCTTGACATTTTGCTCGCGATACTTGCATAGTGGTGTGGGGACAAGGTTTAGTAGAATGACAAGGAATAGTGATACATGTGACCTTGGTCATCCTATTGGGGGAAAGAAAAAAGGTGAAGGAATTTATTTGGACTGCAAGTCTAGGAGTCAGGCCCATCGTTACATTTTATTCAATTGTGATGATGTCCAATGTTTTATAAGGTAAATAAGTATGCTTGTATTTTTAGGTTTTTAACACATTAAATAATTGTTTTACAATTACTATAACAATGTACTTTTATTTGTAGTGAGCATGAAAATGAAAATGTAAATGTGAATAAAAGAAAAAGGTGGAGCAAAGCAAAAAGTCAAGGGTTAGATTTTGTCAAATGGTTTAAGAAGTGTGCCTTGTTAAGCGATGTATCTGACAAACTTAAGAAGCTATCAAGAGGACCAAATAAAATTGCAAGACATTTTTCTAGTTATGTAATTAATGGATACAGGTTTCATACAAAACATCGTGATGCTAGACGTAAAACACAAAATAGTGGTGTGACACTAATGGCAGTAACTGAAAGTTTTGCAAGTACCAAAGATGAAAATCCAATAGTACAATCAATAGCTTACTATGGATCAATTACTGAAATAGTTGAGGTTGATTATTATGGTATGTTGAAGTTTGTGTTATTTAGATGTGATTGGTTTGAAGTTGAAGAAGACAAGTTTGGCTTGACTTGTGTTTACTTTAACAAGAGATGCTACATGGACGATCCTTTTGTATTGGCATCTCAAGTCCACCAATGCTTCGACATTCAAGATCCTTCTAATCCAAATAGACATTATGTTATGAAGTCTATTCCTAGGGAATTTTTTAACTTGAACGAACAATCAAATTCAAATGGCCAACAACCATATCAATGTGATCCGTCTGACCATCCAATTAATCTAGCTGCAAGCGATGAGACTCGTGAAGTTGAATTTATTAGGAATGATATTCCACCAACGATTATTGTTAATTCTTTACGTGGGTCGGATGAAAAAGAATCTGATGATGATTCTAGTTTTGATGAGACTCATTTGGACTAGTTTATTATTCATTAACTTTTATTTACTTATAATAGAATGTTGTTTTGGACAGCTTGTTACAATTATTCGAACTTCTGTTTATTTACTTAGGATGGAATGTTGTTACAATTATTTGAACTTCTGTTTTATAATGGAATGATGAGACTTCTGTTTATTTGAACTTCTGTTTATTATTCATTAATATGATATCTTTTGACACTTCCTATTGTCCATGTTACAATTATTTGGACTGTTGTATTTGGACTGCTATATTTACTTATTAGGACTGCTGCTATATACTTGATGCATTTAGGACTGCTGCTATATACTTGTTATTTAGGACTGCTATATACTTGATGCATTTAGGACTGCTGCTCTATTTACTTGTTAGGCCTGCTGCTATATAGTTGATGCATTTAGGACTACTTCTATATACTTTTTATTTGGATTATTGCTATTTGGTATGCTTGTTATTTGGAATGTTGCTATATTTAAGACTGTTTTTTCTTTGGTCTGTTGCTATATTTAGGACTGCTATATTTGGACTGCTATATTTTCCTACAATCAAACAGAAGAAGCAGACCAAAACTTTTAGGACTGTTGTTTCTTAGTTACTTATTTGGACTACTTCCTATTTGGACTGCTTGTTACTTTTAGGATTGCTGTTTTTTAGGACTGTTGTTACTATTTGGACTGCTGTTTTTAGGACCGTTTGTTACTCATTTTGGACTTTGAATAATAATTCTCGATGTTATTTCTTTTGTTTGATTGCAGGAAAATGAACAAAGGGAATGGTTTTCGGCTTGATATTCAAGCTAAGTCCAGCAATGACTTAATGTGGCAATATAGAGTCAAGTTAGAAAATGCTAAATCTATAAAAGAAAGCAATCAAAAGCTAGACCAATCGAAGCAATCATTGGAAGCTGGGAATTCAATTCAAACACAACATAAAAAGCCAAACCAAAAGGTAGTTGCAGTCCAACCAATTCTTGAACCATCTAAGAAAATTGTTGAGAAGAACAAAGGGGTTGGTCAAAATAATAATATCAAGAGACAACTTTGGTCTACAAAGGCTCATTGTCTTCAAGGTTTAATAGAATCCCAAATCTCTAATAATAATCTTCAGAAGCAACAAAAGTCAACAATGGCTACTCAAGGTTCAATAGAATCAAAAGTCTCTAAGAAAATTGAGGAAAAAACAAAGGACTCCTTCAAAACAATAACCTTAAGAGGCAAGTCAACTCTACCATGGGAAATCAAGTTCAAGGATCACCAGTACATCAACAAGCCTATAAGAAGAAAAAAACTATTCCAAAATGTCCACCAATGTCACTTACCAATCTTCTCAATAAGAATAAGGAACAACATGGAGTAGAGGATTCAGGAGATGAAGATATAGATGAAAATGAAATGGAGAAGGGTATCAACTACGAAAGTAAGGAAAGTGAGGGAACCAATGGTATATATGTTTTTGTTGATTACATATTGGATATAAAAATTTGCAATTTATTTTTTACTTTTTTAATTTCTATTATGTGGTTTATTTTCAAGATTAATAAAAACGAGGAAAGACTATATGTCGGAAAATTCATTCACGAGAGTTTAAAGATAGACAAGAGATCATCTTGAATGAAGAAGGACAATCGGTTGGGCCTGATGAAAAGACAGTTTCTGAACTTAGTAGTTTTTTGGGGACAATCGCAAGAAGTTCAGATTTGTGTCCTCTCACTTTCAATAACTGGAAGGCTTTGATTAGGACTTGGAAGGATCTAAATATAGATCATGTGTGGGATTATCTAAATGTACTTACTTTTTAATTTGAATGTATGGGTTAACATACTTTTATAAATATAGATTCTAATATGTTTCTTTTTAATTTGTATTTTTGCAGCAAAAATACAAATGTTTTCTTAAAAATGAGCATTTTAGTAAGAACAAAACCACGCGCGAGCGGTTAAAAAATCGTCCTCATGAGGTACCAGTAGAAGACTTTAAGAACTTATTGGAATATTGGAAAGAAGACCACAGTCAAGTAAAATATAATTACTTGTTATATATAGTTGTTGTCACACATTTGTTATTTTATAAAAAAATTGTGAATGAATATAGGAAATCAGTCATCAAAATGTTCATAATATAGCTCAGCTGAAATATAGACATCGAATGGGGAATAAAGGCTTTGCAGTTATAAGGGAAAAATGGTATTCTTTTTTCAAATATTGTAAATGAATATTTAATTATGTTACTTAAATAAAACTCTCATATTCTTTTTTTTTTCTTCTTGGTTTAGTGTCAAAGTAATGAAGATAAAGAGCCTCCCACTCAAGCTGAAATGTTTATTGCTACTCGACAAAGTAAAAAAGGAAAAGAGTTGGATCAAGAAACCAATCTTGCAATTGTAAGTTTAACATAATATGTTATTTATTTACTATTAGTTATGTATTCAATTATTCATTTAATATTATTATTTATGCTAGATAAAGCTTCAAGACTTGATTGAAAAAGATGGACAGTCATCTTTAGAAGCCTTTTAGAGTGTGTGTGGCAAAGAAAACCCTAGGAGATTTCGTTGTCACGGAAGTACTTCAACACCAACTCTCTTGAGAAGAAATGAAGAAATTGCAAAACTTAAAAGAGAACATGCTCAGGAGATAAAACACTTTAATGATAAGATACAAGAGATAGAGGAGAAACAACGTAAGGAAATGGATGCGATGGAAGGAAAATTTCGGCTTATTCTTAAGACAATGTTGAACTCAAACACTGTAGGATTGAATATAGATGCTTTAGCAGCTTTTTTATCAACTCCAGGTGATGCTAACAGTACTCTACGTTCTTCTACATCAACACATGCTTCTAATAATAATGAAGACTGAACTATATTACGGTTAGAAATATTATTGTTAGAATTATATATATAGTATTGTTAGAACTATATTACTATTATAGACTTTAACATTTTTTTATTTACTCATGATTTTACTTATTGAATATATTATTTTTATTTTGTAGATGAATGATGGTGATACCAATGATGAATTTCAACATTTGGAAGCACAAGATGAATAAATAGATGTTGATACTTAAGTTTTTTTTGTGTATTTGTTTTTATAGATAAGGAATTTTATTTTTGTTATTTTGATTGTCTCCTTATCTCTAGAATATAAATTAGAAAAATTGAATCACTGCAAATACATTGTATGAATGATCAAGAGTTACAACGCTTCATCTATATGACAATGAACTTTATGAATTTATACTATCGCAATTGTTACATTATGAATTTATTACAGTACATTACAATAATTTAGTATTAACAATTGTTATATTTTTAAATTTATTATAGAATTTCAATAATAATATTTTACTAAAATTATTTTTCTAAAATACTATAATTTAAGAAATTATTTTTTTACAAAAAAAAATTACTTTTTGCAACGGTTTTAAAGCATTGTCGTAACTTAATTGAAAAAGGAACCTACAAGAACGGTTTTAATTTGGCAACATCAAAAAACCGTTGTCCTTGTCAATTTGAAAAACCGTTCTGTTAGAAGTAGCTACCAGTACGGTTTTTAAAAAGTGTTGTTGTTTCAAAAAAAAAAAAAACAATTGTTGCGTTAGGCTAAGCTAACGCCTTGGTTCCCCACGGTCAGAAAACTATTCTCGTAGATTACAGCAACGGTTTTTCTACGTTAAGCAACGGTTTTTATGCGTTGCAGTAGGGCAAAAATGTTGTAGTGACTGAACTAAAATTGTAATTTAGCATATTTAACTTGAATTGAACTGAACATCAACTATTAATCATTTACAACACCTTTTGTCCATAAGCACTGTAAAAGGCTTTTAAAAATTAAATTACAAATCTTTTACAGCGCTTGTTCTATAAGCGCTATAAAAGGCTTTTAAAAATGCTCATATACTAACGTTTTTAATCATTTACAATGCTTTTTTTCCATAAGTGTTGTTAAATGCTCATATAGCGCCTTTTAATGCAATCTTTTAAAGCGCTTGTTGTGGCAGCGCTGTAAAAGGTTAGGTATTTTAAAGCACTTTTTGAACAAGCACTGTAAAAGGGTTTTTAAGTAAACTGATAATAAAAAAACTGCTTCATTTTCCTCTCCATTACGTACTCTCCCTACAAACTTGAAGTACAAAACCTCCTCATTTTCATCTTCATTACGTACTCTCCATACGAACCCTACTGACCATCTTCTCCCTAGTGCAAACCCACTTCACTATTATCCCTACGAATCCTCTCCAAATAAATCCTACCACGAACCCTCCATTAGAACCTTATCCATATGTTTTTATGCACCCTCTTCTGGTTGTTCCTACTTAAGCGAAATTGTAACCCTAAACTCAGTGATTGCTGTTGTCATGTATTGTATTTATTAATTTGTTGTTGTCACTAAACTACATGTTGAACATATACTGCTACTTAGACTACTACATGTTGAACTTGTTGAAGTTATACTGAACTTATAATTATAATGTGTGAAATGTGTAGATAAATGGATTCCAATAATCATTTAGATCATCAAAATGATGAAGTTGCCAATCCTAAGAGTTATGAAAACGAAGTTAAATGTGGGGCAGCTATTATGCAAAAGGTCATCAAAGCTAGAAGCAATGGAATTAAATTAGAGGTATACTATACTTTGTTTAGAATTTTTTTTTTATCTTTTTTGAAAGCATGCACTTGCTCTGAGTTTATTTGGTGGGATGGAATCAAAGTGGCCAATCAATTGAGCTCAATAGTTCAATGATGGTAAGCTACATTGGTACAGGTGTTCGTTAAAATTTTTAAGAATGCTAAAGATATATTGGGGAATGATATACAAGTAACTTCTTTACTCCACTTTTTTGTTACTTAGAATTTTTTCTATTGAAATACTTAGAAATTCGTCTCTTGAAATACTCAAACTCTATCTTTATTTAGTTTACAATCAGCTTTAAACGTTGACGAGGTGCAAAACAATTATGTGCTTAGAGTTTCCAGAAAAATACATAGTAGATTGATATCTCATTTGTCAAAAAATCGTGTATAGGGTATGCACGTTTAGAGCAAAAAATTGTAAGTAAACATCACTTTTATATAATATGATAGATTATAAACTATAGTTTCTAACTAATATTTTGATTATATCTTAATGAATAGCTTCAAGAGACGAAATCCGATCAACCATTAGGTCGTCATATTTTGTGGAAGAAGGCTTGTTTGAATAAGGATGCAATAGTTGATAGTGAAAATGTTCAACAAGTGATAGAACAATGTGTAAGTATATTATCACTTTAACATTTTTTAATATTGTCTTTTAAAAATGATATTGAACTTAACTTTTTAATACTAAATGTATTTTAGGAGAATCTAGAACAATATTCTGAAAATTCAGAGGA
The DNA here is from genome assembly GCA_037974875.1 of Cicer bijugum. Lineage (NCBI taxonomy): Eukaryota > Viridiplantae > Streptophyta > Magnoliopsida > Fabales > Fabaceae > Cicer > Cicer bijugum. The sequence goes on from JBBPBT010001132.1 coordinate 3,482,508, forward strand.
GAATAAACAAGTTAGTTGCGTGGACATACTTGGTAAGGTATTTAATGTTCTTGAATATTCTGGTCGTGTGAGGGGTAAAAGATTTGGCGTAACTCCAAAAACAATTTTTCACAGGAAAAGTGCATATATCCATCTAATGAGGAAGTACTAGATAAGCTGAAAATCCTAACAGATCAAGTGGTATTTTGGTGAAAACGAATAAGGAAAAGCAACTTCTTGAGTGTCAACGTGAAGTGCAACTAGAGAGTGAAAATGGTAGTTGCAACATTTGTTGTAAAAGTCTTCTATAGGTAATTAATTACTTAATAAAATAAGAAATTCATTCATCCTAATTGTTTCGCATACTTGTGTATTAACCATTGATTTAGGGTGTCTCATCTTGCATGCTATATTTATCCTCCCCTACTCATCACATGGTTGGAAAAGGAACATTGTACAATACCTTGGGAGAAGTATTACACCATACTTCCATCCCTGTTAGCCCTATTAAAGTTTCATTCGTGATTGCTTTTGAACCACTTGCACCATTCCCTATATTCGACAACAATGGAGATGAAGTTTTTTGGAGAAGCAATAGGTAGTTACGTGGCATGGCCCAAAAATCTAGTTGGCAAAGATAATGTATGTTTGATTGCTATGTATGTTTAATTGTATGATTATGATTAATTATATTTGATTGCTGATTTTTCTGTTGTTAACTTTAATTTCACATTTATTTAGATTCTTACAAAGTCTAAAGGAAATGATAAGAGGATTCCTCAAAACGAGGCAGTCACTTCACTAAAAAAGATTTGATATATACATCAATTGAATACGAAATGATTAGCTTACTATAATAACTAACAAACTGATGAACCTCATTTTTTTAGATTCACGCAAAACCCACAGCATAGAAAAAATAAATCTGGCAAAATTCAAAAACTTGATCATGGAAAACCGTTTGTTATACTAGTTTTACAACGTTTTTTAAGAAAAACGTTGTAAAACTTATCTAAGAGAAGTGTTGAGTGTTATATATTACAATGATTTTTTATTTTAAATAACGTTGTTGTATCTTTTAACAGTACTAGATACTACAACGCTTAAAAGCGTTGTAAACGGCTTAAAAAAAGTGTTGTAAAATGCTATTTTTTGCATAGTATAAAAAGTATTTTTAAATTACTCAATCAAAGACTATTTCTTGTGTAAATCTTTATTGTTGTTTTGATTGATTGTGATACCATAAAACGTTTATAAAAAGCCTTTGCAATACAAATTTATAAGAACCTATCATATAGAAAAATATTTTCCACTACGTGATCAATTACACTCTTCAAAAGCAGGACTCTATTCAACTTATCTTCCAGAGAACATTTGGCCGTATCAACTAACACACCCCAAGTCCTCCACAATTAACACATCCAAAGTCGTCAACATTTAATATAGATGCTCTGGTTAAATACATCAAATTTTTGACCCTACTTTTACTTACATTAACTAATATTTTAAACCAGAATAGTGTTGCAAGTTTGACATTTAAATATAATATTTATATAAACATTTATATTTTATATTGAGCAAAATATATTTTATATTGAACAAAATATAGATTAAAATCTTAAAATAAAATATCAATAGATCGAACGTGTAACACCCTGATTTTTAATAGCGAAAGTGTATTTTTTTTTTAAAATAAATTCATAAAATAAAGTAAATAAGGAAATACCTTTGGATAAATAATTAAGTCATAACACAATGACAATGAAGTCGACATAATTTATAAATAGCGGAATAGTTTTTTGAAATACAAATCCAAAGTATTTACACGTCAAAAGTGGTACATGGGACCCATCGGAAAAAAAATGTCATGCATACAATATTAGTATAGGTACAGTCTTCCAATTTAAAATAAACACAATCCAAAAGAAAGACATATAGTCCCTATACGTCAAGATAATATGATCATTCTACAAAAACTATACACCCTGAGTGATCTTCACGCGCCCTGCAAGATCCTCCTTACGTAGCTCCAGTCAGGCGTTTCCAACTACATTCCCATCCACAGGATACGAACCGGTAGGATTGTCCTGGCTCTCATCTGAGGGCAAAGCCATTTCCACAATAGTTGTAAATGGTCACCAACCGAAATTAACAATTAACACACAACATTTAAGTTTTTAAATGAACAAAATAACCTTTCAACTTAGCATGCACCTTAAAAGGGTTTTCCATATGCTAAACGTTCATATAATACTTGCCAAGTAAAAATGAAATCAAAATAGGTTTTTAATCAATCAAATAATAAATCAACTAACCAATCAATTGATGAATCAATTGGGCAATCGATTGTCTGACTCATAATAAAAGTTTCTACTAAGCAAATCGATTGGGAAATCGATTTTCTTAAAGGTTTTTAGTGAAACCTGTATTCTGGGTTTAAATCAATCGAGACAATCGATTGGGACATCGATTGGGAAATCGATTTTCTTAAATAGCTGAGCCCCTGTGACATGCCAAATCGATTGGGAAATCGATTTTGATAAATAGTTGAGCCCCTGTAACATGCCAAATTGATTGGCAAATCGATTTTGATAAATAGCTGAGCCCCTGTAACATGTCAAATCGATTGGCAAATCGATTTTGATAAATAGTTGAGCCCCTGTAACATGCCAAATCGATTGGCAAATTGATTTTGATAAATAGCTGAGCCCTTGTAACACTTAGCAATTACAACGCAATCACCACGACATCTTGAGTCTCGAAATAGTTTTGAAATCAATCACACTTACACAATATTTCAAAACAAAACACTTAGCAATTACAACACAATCACCACGACATTTCAAGTTCAAACACTCAATCATAATCTTGAATCAAACACGACTCGTGTGCCAAACACTCTAATGCAATGCGTATATGCCAAAATTCATGGACTCGGAATTCCAAACCAAAACCCTCCTCGAAGGGCCGTAAATCATAATCGTACCGCCTATCACAGGCCAAAGTACTAAATTACCGAGGTGCCACCTATCACGGGTCAGTACGATTTACTAAAAAGCGTAAATCATAAACGTACCGCATATCACAGACCAGTACTGTTTACCGAGGTGCCACCTATCACGAGTCAGCACGATTTACTAAAAGAAAAAACGTAAATCGTAAAAGTACCGCCTATCACAGGCCAAAGTACTATTTACCGAGGTGCCACCTATCACGGGTCAGCACGATTTACCAAAATGAAATGGATGAGCATACTCTGACTCTATCCACGTCAATCGTTAAGTAAATGCAGATATTAAAAGATTCCCCATTTTTAATACTCATTTAACTCTAACAATTTTTCACGTCAATCATTAAGTAAACGTAGATATTAAGAGATTCCCCATTTTTAATACTCATTTAACTCTAACGATTTTTCACTGCAAACACTAAGTAAATAGAGATATTAAAAGATTCTCCATTTTTAATACTCGTTTGACTCTAATGATTTTCACGACAAACATTAAGTAAACAGAGATATTAAAAGATTCCCCATTTTTAATACTCGTTTAACTCTAATGATTTTCAAATTCCACACCGAACATACTTAGACATACTTTCAAATTCAATCCACAATTCACACAAAATCACATCAATTCATTTTTCCACAAAACACATCTCAAAATTTATAACTATCAATTATGGACACGTCAAATACGACAAACACGAATCATCACAACCCATCACTCAAACACATCAAACTTCCTTTCCTCAAAATCATACATAAATGAGTTAAATTCATTTTCCACGAAACACTCATCAATATCACCAAAACCCAACTCTAAGATTTTACCCATAAAAGCATTAGATTCATTTTCCCCCAAATCAACACTTTAACCCTAACAAAATTCTTTTCCACCCAACCACAGATAAGTCCCTAAATGCAAACTAAAAGTTTAGAAGGAGCCCTTACCTTAACGTTAGCTTTAATATGCGATTACGGTACCGCGAGTAAATTCGGTAAAATCTCCACTTGCGACGTCGCTTCCAAAGTTTGTTCACTAGCATCGTAGCGTGGTGGTGAGCAACTTTCCCTTCTATCTCTTCGCGAAATGAAGCTTAGATCTAGGTGAAAATTGTAGGTTTACGTTTGACGGTTTTGAAATCACTAACACCGTTTTCGAATCCAAGAAGGAGGAAGAAGCTGGAAATTTGTTCTTTCTCACCCACTAATCCTTGGGTTTCTATTCTTGAAGCCAAAGATAGAAAAAGAAAGCAAAGAAGAAGAAAAGAGGGAGAAGGAGAAGTGTCGCGAGGCAGAGGAAGAAAGTTTTGTTTCCTTTTCCTTTTTCCTTCCTTCTATTTTCTTTTCTTTCTATTTCCTTTTCTTTCCTTTTCTTTTCCCTCCAAACAAATATATATATATTAATTATAACTTAACAAATATCTCAAAATATTTAGATATTTATTAAAATTACTATTTCAACCATAACCTCTCCAAACCACTTTTTGTTAAAAATATCTACTATCGTCGCAACTCAATTGACAGATACAATTTTTAGCAACTCGAGATATTTTTAACAAAACTCCCCAGAATTAAATTCTTTGTAAAAGATTTACCGCAGTTAATTTAATTTATTTATCGACGAGTAATTTTAGTCGGGCATCATAATATCTTTTTGGTCATTTAAACTCTCAAAATATTAATAACTTGGCTAAAAAGCCTCCGAATTCAATACCCAAAATCCACTAAAATACATAAAGTATAATTTAAAATTATGGATCTTACAGAACGTGTTTATCTTATTAGAAACATTGATGTGAACCACTAAATGAACTTGATTTCATTAATAATTTTTTTTTATCCTCCCATAAAAAATTTTACCTACTTTTTTTTACTAAAAAAAATCAACACACTGTAGTCGACTAGTAGTACATTGCAAGTTGGCATAGATAAAATAAAACCTATATACATGACAAAAATATCTTGTCCCATACCTATGAACAACCGGTATGGAATTTATAATAATTTATTCGATGTATTACACCTCGAATTTATATAATCATTCACAATCATGACTTAAAAAATTGTTTAAAAATATATTATTTACGATTTTTAATATAGTTTCAATTAGTTTTTCAATTATATTATAAAATTATTTTTATATACAAGATTTTTAAAATATAAATTTTATTTATATTTATGATAGTAAAAAAAATTATTGATTAAAACAGAAGGTGTAATTTACTGTCACGAAATAAATTAAAATAATCTTATTAATTTGTGGCTATTATAAGTTCTACAAGTGGTATAGTACGCTTCACAGTGCTGTGGTTGCCGTGATAGGCCTCGAAACCTCAAGCTTTCCCTATAAATACCTAAATTATATAGCCATTTTATGTACTGCAAAGATACTAAGGTTTTGAAAAGATGGAGCAGAATGGTAATTATCCTCATAGAAGAAGGAAAAAAGGAGGACTTGTCACAATGCCTTTTATATTTGGTAAGCATGGATTTTAACATATATATAGTTATAATTTGCTGTGCATATAAAGAATTCAAGTTGCAATATTGAATTTTGTGAAGTTTAATGTAATAACAACATCTTGCAACCATTTCAGCCACATCTACTTATATTTTACGGCAATATTAAAGTTGCAATTTTAACAGTGACATAAGTATGATGTTTTTTCTTCGTCGTTGCAGCTAATGAGATTAGTGAGAAGTTGGCTGTGGTGGGTTTCAATACTAACATGATTAGCTACCTGACAACACAGCTTAACATGCCATTAACCAAAGCTGCTAACACTCTCACTAACTTTGGTGGAACATCAAGTTTGACACCGTTGCTTGGTGCCTTCATTTCCGATTCCTTTGCTGGAAAGTTCATGACTATCGCCGCTGCTTCCATTATATACCAGATAGTAATTTTCTCAATCATCTAAATTAACATTTTATTTAGTATTTTTGTTTACCAAAAATAACATTTTAGTTTTGTTTTTTCTGGTTGAAGATTATAGGAAATATAGATTAATAATCTTATATTTTTTGTGACTATTTCTTTTAAATATTAAAATATACAAACCAAACATGTTTTTAGTTTCCAATATATATATATAGATCGACAGTTACACTGTCTAAATAATTAAAGTACTATTTTTTTTGGTTCGTTAAATAATTAAATTATAATTCGATATAAAATATTACAATTCGGCAGTTACACCGTCTAAATAATCAAATTATAATCATTTCCCTGCTCTATTTTTAACCTCCTCGTTACGAACCATAATAGTGCTGGGATACAAATAGACTAAAAGTTATTTTAATTAAATACGTAATCACTTCGAACACCTTAACAATCACAACCAAATAATTTGTTTTAGTACTACCTAAGTTAATTTATTTTTAATACCTCTTCTCCCTGATAAATCCAACAAAATTAGGAATAAAATATTAATAAGATCAAATATATTGATTTTTTTTATTTATAAAAATAATAGTAAATAAATTTATATTTATATATATATATAACCTAAATATTTATCATTTCAAGTTAGATATTATGGATAATATATACATAAATTGATCAAATTATAATTCCATTTTTACTTAAAAAAAAAAACTAGAGACAACATTGTTTTAAGCTTGCCTATAAACAAGTTAAAATTTGTAGACCTCAAAGGTTACTTACCATACTAAACTGCAGTTAATTAATATATTATGGTAGATAAACTTTGTTGTAATTAAAATAGTTATGAAAAGAATTATTAATTTAACAGAATCACGGGAACATTTGAATCAAACAAGGATACTATAATCAGTATATATTTACCGTGTCACAGTCATAAATCATTAAATTAAGAAGAAAAAAAATTATCATAAACGGTGGTAAATTTAATAAAATTAACTTACACAATTTTAAAATTTTAAATTTGAGCTCGACACCAAAGGTCCAACTCAATATCGATATTTATTTTAATATAGAAGTTACTTATTCTAATTTATGTGATTTTTCATAATAGGGTATGATTAGTTTGACAGTATCAGCAGTACTTCCACAGTTAAGACCACCTCCTTGTAAAGGGGAAGAGATATGTAAGGAAGCAAGTGCAGGACAGCTGGCAATTTTATATATATCACTTTTATTAGGTGCAATCGGGTCGGGTGGGATCCGACCCTGTGTGGTAGCATTTGGTGCTGATCAATTTGATGAATCGGATCCAAAACAAACAACAAGGACATGGAGATACTTTAATTGGTACTATTTTGTCATGGGAATATCTATACTTGTGGCTGTAACTGTTCTTGTTTATATTCAAGACAATGTTGGATGGGGATGGGGCCTTGCAATCCCCACTATTGCAATGTTCATCTCAATTATTACATTCATTGCTGGATATCCACTTTACCGGAACTTGAACCCGGAAGGAAGCCCGTTTACCCGACTAATAAAAGTGGCTGTGTCTGCGTTTCGGAAGAGGAAGTTACCAAATGAGTATAACTCTAAGATGTTGTATCAAAATGATGAACTTGATGCCCCTATTTCTTTGGGAGGGAAGCTGCTTCATTCAGAACAGTTTAAGTAAGTGCATTAGTTTTTTTTAAAAGAAATATGCCATTTTATAATCTATTTCTTTTCTTAGCATACTATAGTATATGAGTGTTTCAAAATATTAAATATTTTTGGATGAAATGAGTGTTTCAATAATTCAATTAATAGTGGCCTTGGGTCATCAATAATTGATAGAAGGTTTTATTGTAATTTTATAAATATTAATTCTTCAATATTTTTTATTATATCTCATGTAGTTTATGTTTGTTATATATATCATTTGAGTTAAAAAATTCAAAAAAAAATTCAAAAAAAAAATTAAAATTGTTAAATTTTAAAATAAATGACAAATTTTATAAATTAATAAAATAGAGATCAAATATTTTAAAAGTCAAATTTTACACATTAATAAAAATAGAAAAATCAAATATTTTAAAGGTTGAATTTTGCACATTCGTTTTATTTTAATTGTTTTATTTAGAATATATTTATTTGTCTTACAGGAGTTGTCTCTATAAATTAACAATGGAGCATTAATTATTTTTGTCCAATAATACATCCTTATATATTATATCTTAATTCATCTTATTATTACACTAACAATTATAAGTATTACTATTTTAGTGAATATAACTCAATTTATCTTTAAAATTAACAAAAATAATTATTTTCTAAATGAATTATAAATAATTCAAATATACATTTATAATAAAAAATAAAATACACTCAAATGTACATTTATAATAAAGAAAAATGAAATACTTATAATAATGCGAAGGAAGTAGTTTTTTTTTGGATAAGACTTTTATAAACTGAACAACTCACTTTAGACTTCTCCAAAATGAGGTTATCACTTTAAATAACAAAGTGAATAATATCAATTGTTGTAAAATAAATTAATAGATATTACATCCACATGCATGGTCAACCATAGGGAGTTATAAAATTAAATTTTGATTTATTCACTTTACCAAGTTTTCACTTTACATCGAGAGTCGATGAGTCAATGACTGGATAGTTAATTTATTTTGAAAATTACCATAATGTGAAGTGATGATAAATTCCAAACAATCATTTTTTGTTTTTTTCTTTTAGATTTAAATACAGTTTTAGTCTTATTTTTATCAAATTTACGAAAATGGTCACTCCATTTTAAAATCTAACAATTTTAGTTCTTTATAATGATTTTTTAACTAAAAAATAATGATGTTGTATATTTTAAATAACATGATATATAATATGATGATATAAAATAATTAACACTCATGAAATCACAAAAAATCTGTCAAAAAATTAACTTTAAACTTCAGAAAATTTTCATTTTTGTAATTCAATTATAAGATATGAACAATTAATACATCTAGATGGTTATATATCATAAAATCGTATACCATATCATTTTTATATTTCATATTCTCATATTTAAATTTAAAAAATTTAAGAAAATAATAAAAAGTGTTAGAGTTTTAAAATAAGATGATCAATTTTATGAATTAATAAAAAATAAATAAAATTATAAAAAATTAATTTTTTTAATAGCGATCTAAATATCGAGATAGCTCGTAATAGGATGCCAGCACCTCTTCGCTTCTTGCACTGGGCCAGAGACATTGATCAATCATTTTGTTTTGTTGTGAATTTAGTCCACTTTATACACATGCCACAGCAATGGTCTCTTCTGCATATCCATTCATTCTGTGCGGCCCATATTGAATAATTCATTCGTGTTTTTTTCAATTGTCATGTTTTAAGAAAATTTAATTTTTGATTTTGTTTCATTTCTTGCTTTCTATTTTTTCAGTAGTATTAAATATTTTTTTATTAAAATCGATTTATTTATTGTTGAGTGAAATGTAAATGAATTGAGATAATTAAGAATTAAGGGTAATACAAAAAAAA
>JBBPBT010001132.1:3492551-3575439 GCA_037974875.1 Cicer bijugum
TATATAGTAAAATTTTGATTTTCAAATTTAAAATTCATTTGTTCTAATACTAATTATAATTTATTTATGGTAGAAAAAACCATTAAAATATTTTTTTAGGCTAGAATAGAACTGATACTCGTTTATATCATCCTTAAATCCAAACGACAAGCAAAGGTATAATGAATTTAATTATTATTATTTTTTGATAAAATGAATTTAATTATTTTATAATATTCTTTTATCGATCTCAAAATAATCAAACTAAGCGACAAAGATTTGTACATGTACATTTTTTTTACTACTAGGAGTGAATTGCGAACGTAGTTAAACAAATTTATTTAATATTATTTTGGAAATTAGTAAAGTTAAAAGTTATTAGCATATAAAGTGGATTTAAAAGTTTAAGGAATATATAATTTATAAATTAAGTTGTGTTTTTCTTATACAGATTTTTGGACAAGGCAGCAATTGTGACTGAGGAAGATGATATGAAAACACCAAACTTATGGAGGCTATCGACAATTCACAGAGTTGAGGAATTGAAGTCAATAATCAGGATGGGACCAATATGGGCATCAGGCATTATTCTAATAACAGCTTATGCCCAACAAAGCACATTCTCACTCCAACAAGCCAAAACAATGGACAGACAACTCACGAAATCTTTTCAAATTCCAGCAGGATCCATGTCTGTATTTACTATCCTATCCATGCTCACCACCACTGCCCTCTACGACCGCGTCTTAATCCGTGTGGCTCGTAGATTCACTGGACTCGACCGCGGTATAAGCTTCCTTCACAGAATGGGGATTGGGTTTGTAATCTCAATCTATGCTACATTAGTTGCTGGTTTCATTGAAATGAAGCGAAAAAAGGTAGCTATGGATCATGGACTAACCGAGCACTCCCATGAAATAATCCCAATGTCAGTGTTTTGGCTTGTGCCACAGTATAGCCTTCATGGAATAGCTGAAGCTTTTATGTCCATTGGGCATTTAGAGTTTTTCTATGATCAAGCACCGGAGAGTATGACAAGCACTGCAATGGCGCTATTTTGGACCTCGATTTCTCTTGGCAACTATTGTAGTACACTTTTGGTTACCTTGGTACACAAGTTTACTGCAGGGCCTAATGGTTCTAATTGGCTTCCTGATAATAACCTCAACAAAGGGAAGTTGGATTACTTTTATTGGCTCATCACACTCCTTCAGTTTATAAATCTCATTTACTACTTAATTTGTGCTAAAATGTACACATACAAGCAAATTCAAGTCTATGACAAAGGGGATAATAGTTCAGAAGATATCCAAATTGAACTTGGTACCAGAGTTTAGGTGGAATTTTACAAAGATTGTTCATGAGTTGCTTAGATTTGGATTGTAGAGGTTAGGTGATCATGTGCCATGAGTAATTGCTATTATACACTAGATAATAGTAATATATATATTAATGTATGCATGAGCATACTGTATATTTGCCAAACGCATATGTAAAATAAATTATAACTATATCACTACCGAATAATTGATGTAATGTACCCAACCAGGATTATGCTAATATCATTGTTCAAAGCCTTTTTTATATTGTTGTACTATGGCTCCACTACGAGACATAACTTTCTTAATTGTTATGATACGGCAAGTTGCAGTTATTAGATGTAGTTAAAAGATACTTATTGTTAGGTGAAATATTTTCTTCAATTATAAATCTCAATCAAATCTTACTTTATGTAACACCCCGTTTTTCTTAGCGAGGGTGTATTTTTTTTTTTTCAAAAGAAATGAAAATACAACACAGAATTAAATAAGGGAAAATCTTTAGATAAATAATTGAGTCATTATAATTTTACAAACAGCGGAAAAGTTTTTCAAAACATAAATCCAAAGCATGTCCTGATGTCAACATTAGTACATGTACATCCTTCCAATTTAAAATAAAAGTAGCCCAAAAGAAAGACATATGTGTCCTGAGTGACAACCTAGTCTGATCATTCTATACATAACAAAAACTATACGCCTTGAGTAATCTCCACGCGCCCCGTGAGATTCTCCTATCGTAGCTCCAATCAAGTACTCCCATCCACATTCCCATCCGGATGGTACGAACCGGTGGGATCATTTTGACTCTCATCTGAGGGCAAAGCCCAGATTTCCACAATAGTTGTAAAGGGTCACCAACCGAAATTAACAGTTAACACATAACATTTAAGCTTTTAAATGCACAAATAACCTTTTCAACTTATCATGCATCTTAGAAGGATTTTCCATATGCTAAAAGTTCATGTAATGCTTGCCAAATGTAAATGAAATCAAAAGAAAGTTCTCAATCCATCAAGTAATACGTAACTCACCAAAACATTGATAAATCAACTGACCAATCAATTATCTAACTCAAAATAAGATTTTTCACTAAGCCAATCGATCGGGGAAATCAATTTCCTGAAAGTTTTAAGTGAAAACTGAACTCTGGGCTTAAATCAATCGATTGGGTAAATCGATTGACTCAATCGATTGGATAAAACGATTTCCTGAAAGACAGAGCCCCTGTATTGAATCCAATCGATTGAGCAAATCGATTTTTGGAAAGACAAAGCCCCTGTATTGAATCCAATTGATTCCAATCGATTTACCAAATCGATTTCTTAAATGATTTTAAAAAAACATATTACAAAATCGATTGGGTAAATCGATTTCGTGAAAGACAGATCCCCTGTAACTCATCAAATCGATTGGGTAAATCGATTTCCCTGTATATTCTTTCAAAAGTACATAAACTAACTCAATCACATTCAAACACCACTCCAAACCTTAACACTTAGCAATACCCATACAATCACCACGACATTATGAGTTTCGAAAACGTTTTACAATCTAACATACTATCACACAATTCCAAAACATAACTCTTAGAACAATCAACACAATCACAATTTGAATCAAACACACTTACACATAGTTTCAAAACATAGCACTTAGTAATATCATCACATTCATGAATTCGCATCAAACACGACTCGTGTGCCAAACACCCAAATGCAATGCGTATATGCCAAAATGCATGGACTCGGAATTCCAAACCAAAACCCTCCTCGAAGGGCCGTAAATCATAATTGTACCGCCTATCGCATGCCAAAGTACCAATTACCGAGGTGTCACCTATCACGGGTCAGCACGATTTACTAAAAAACATAAACCGTAAATGTACCACCTATCACGGGTCAGTATTGTTACCAAAAGAAAAACGTAAGTCGTAAGTGTACCGCCTATCACAGGCCGAAGTACTACTTACCGAGGTGCCACCTATCACGGGTCAGCACAACTTACCAAAAAGTAAATCGTAAACGTATCACCTATCACGGGTCAGTACAGTTTACCGAGGTGCCACCTATCACGGGTCAGCACAATTTACCAAATGAAATGCATGAGCATACACTAACTCCAATCACAACAATCGTTAAGTAAATGCAGATATTAAAAGATTCCCCATTTTTAATACTCATTTACTTAACTGATTTTCACACCAAAACATTAAGCAAACAGACATATTAAGAGATTCCCCATTCTTAATATACTTTTGACTTAAACGATTTCCACAACAAAACATTCAGTAAACAAGTCATTAAGAGATTCCCCATTCTTAATACTCATTTAACTGAAATGATTTTTCAAAAACAAACATTAAGTAACCAAGACATTAAGAGATTCCCCATTCTTAACGCCCAGTTAACTTAAACGATTTTCAAACAACATTAAGTAACCAAGACATTAAGAGTTTCCCCATTCTTAACGCCCAGTTAACTTAAACGATTTTCAAACAACATTAAGTAAACGAGACATTAAGAGATTCCCCATTCTTAATTCTCATTTAACTTAAACGATTTTCACAAACTCACATTAAGTAAACGAGACATTAAGAGATTCCTCATTCTTAATACTCGTTTAACATAATGGTTTTCAAATTCCACTCAGAACAAACTCAAACATACTTTCACATTCAATCCATAATTCGCACCAAATCATTTTACACACAAACACATCTCAAGTTTCATCAATTATCAATTTAGAACACGTCAAAACAACGAACACAAATCAACACAATCCACAACTCAAACACACAAGTTTCATTCACTCAAAATCATACATAAATGAGTTTAAATTCTTTTTCCACGAAGCATTCATCAATATATCCAAAACCTAGCTCTAAGATTTTACCCATAAAGCCTTAGATTCATTTTCCCCCAAATCAACACTTTAATCCTAACAAAATCTTTTCCACACAACTACAGATAAAGCCCTAAATGCAAACTAAAAGTTTGGAAGGAGCCCTTACCTTCACTTTAGCTTTTACGTTCGATTACGGTACCGTGAGCAAATCCGGTAAAATCTCCGTTCGCAACGCCTCTTCCAAAGTTGGTCCACTAGCACCATAGCACGGAGGTGAGCAACCTTCCCTTCTATCACTTCTTGAAAGGAGGCTTAGATCTAGATGAAACGAAGAGATTTGAGTTTGAATCCCTAATACCGTTTTTCTTCGTTTTCGAATCAAAGGTGAAGAGTGAAGTTGAGAAATCCTTGTCCTATCACCCACTATCAATTTCGAAATCTAAGGAAAGAAAAGAAAGCAAAAACGAGCAACAATGGAGGGAGGGAGAAAAAATGGTTTTCGCGAGGCAGAGGAGAAGATGGAGTTTTCTCTGTTTTCTTTCCTTTGCTTTTCCTTTCTTCCTTTTTCTTTCCTTTCCTTTATATTTCTTTTCTTTCTATTTCCTTCCTTTCGTTTTCTTTATATATTAACATATATATATATATATATATAATAATTAACAAATATCTCTAAATCTTTAGATATTTATTAAATTACCCTTTCACCCATAACGCATTAAACTCTTCGCAAAAGATTCATCGCAGTTAATTTAATTTATTTATCGATGAGTAATTCTAATCGATCATTAAAATATCTTCTTGGTCATATAAACTCCAAAATATTAATAACTTTGGCTAAAAAACCTCTGAGTTCAATACCGAAAATACACCAAAATACATAAAGTACACTTAAAAATTATGGGTCTTACACTTTACATGGTCTTCAGAAATACAAATTTTCTTTCATATTCTTGCTTCATTAATTGAGTTGGAATGGATTCGGGTTGTTCTTGGATCTTCACTAGTTTTTTATCCGACTAAGTCTTCTTTTCAAACTTAATTCTTTCAATTTCAACTATTGACTTTCCATCAAAGGCATTGACTTCTTGTTGGAGTGAGATGTTGTGTTTCTTGAACAATGATAGTCAGAGGCAAAATTGCATGACTTATAATTGGTGGCATTGGAAAAATAACCTTGCTGAAACTTCAGAGTTAATGCAACATTAGAGACAACATTTGGAGTAAGCTATACCATTTTGATTAGCTGATTGTGAGCTGTGAATTTATGATTTGAACAATCTCTTCATAGTTAATTATACCTTGATATTAACTCTTCATAGGCATACTGAGTTTGTGCACATCAGAGGCATGCAAGGGCTTCATAGGCATGCTTCAAATTCATTATTTAGATAATCTTCAGAGGCAATCTTCAAACTCAGTTTCAGATTCATTTGATCAGAGTCATTGACTTTCCATTATAGCCATTGACATTTTTGTTAGAGTAAGATAATCTATTTCTCGGATAATAAAAGTCAGAGCCAAAATTGTGTGACTAAGAATTAGTGGCTTTGGGTAAAACACATTGTTGAATCATAAGAGTAAGTGCAACATTAAAGGCTGCATATCAGTGACAAGATTTTGAGTGTGTTGCAACTTTTGATTAGTACAATATGAGATTTGAATGCATTACTTGAGAAATCTCTTCAGAGTTAATGCTAGATTGATATAAACTCTTCAGAGGCCTTACAGTAAGGGCTTTAGAAGCATGCTTCAAATTTAGTATTCAGACCTATTTGTCAGAGCGAGTCTTCAGAGCTAAACATTACAGGCAATCTTTGTATTCTTTAGAGGCACGTTGCTTTAATAGGCATATGTTTAGAGGCAGACACATGTTTTTGTATTCCTTTGATATCATCCTTTGGTCACTTCCTCGTGTCACTTCCTCTAGTAGTGTAACACCCCGACCATTCCCGTTACTGGCGATGCTATCTCACGATCTTCTCGCCCCCCCTAACCACTCCGTTTGAAATAGCGATTTTTTGCCTTGCGTGTGATTCGAGCCCGATACCTAGGGGATAAGTACCGCCTCCACACAGATCCCACTACCAACTTGGTTCCAACTCTTTAGCCTAGAGATTAAGATTTTGAATCTAGAGAACATCTTCTCAATATTGTCATATCCTTCCATTTGGAAAAACTCATACTTCCTAACTAGCAGATTTGTCTTTGCTTCCCACACTTGATTTCTTCCTTCGTCTTTAAGACATAAAGCATAAAAATGTCTTTAGTGTTGGAACCAAACTCATTTTATACTTAGAGTTTTTATGATAACAAAAGTATTTTATGAGAATATTATATATGACTTCAAAGAGTATGAAAGAAGATATGGTCAAGATTTGTAGAAGATTTGAAGAAGATTTGATCAAGATTTATCAACAACGAAATATGAATAGAATCAATTTGAAGAATTTACAAACACAATCTGAACAAAATACAATTCATAATTAAACAAGAACTAAATTGAAGCTCAAATTTTAACTATAAATAGACACTCAAGGATGAAGAAGAAAATCATCAAAAAGCAGAAGAAGAAAAAAAAAGTAGTCTTAGAGTTTAAAGAGAGAAACATATGTTGGTGTTGGAAATATTTTCTAAGTGTTCTTTTCTTAGAGTGCAAGAATTATTATTATCATCAGCTTTTTAGAAGCAACTATCTAGTTCCAATCTTTTGTATCCAACCCGATAGTGATTTAGTTTCTTCTTCAATTTGGGGTTGTCAAGTTGTTATGAGAAGAATTGGCTTGTACAGTCAATGTGGTTAGTTCCTCAAAAGTTTAGGGTTGTCAGTCTGTTTGGGAAGACTGGCTTGGAGGGTCAAGTGCTATGTAATTCAAGGTATTTAAATTAGTGGATTAATGTCTTTTGAATGAGGGGATCAGATGTAGCCAAGTTAGTGGTGAACTAGGATAAATCTACATGCCAAATCATTTATAATTTTATTGTTTGCTGCCTCTGAATCTGATTGCTTTTACTCCAAGTAAATCACCAAAACCAAACTAGTTTTTTTTTATTTATTTATAAATTATCAAAAAGTTGTCAACTTTGGCAAACACAATCCAACTCCTCCTTCTCGTGTTTTCATCTTCACATGCCACAAAGGTAACTTTTACATAGAAAAATCACTCATATCAATGAGGAAAATAAACTTCACACAAAAGTCATTTCCATAAAGATGCATATGTCATGACATGACGATGCATTATCAAAATCAAATATTTCCACACAGTCCACTATGATGCATATGCCATGACACGATGATGTATTATCAAAATTAAATATTCTCACACAACCCACTAAAATCATGTCATATGCTTTAAACATTACTTATACGAAATCCTAACCTCGTTCAAAAATCACTAAGTTCATACAACACAAGTTCTTATCATGAAAATCATATAGTCATAAACAATCATCATAAAAATCAAATTTTTCACCTCACATATCAGGAATATCATATACTCATAAACAACTATCACAAATATCAAAGTTTTCACCACACATCATGAAAATCATATATTTGTAAACAACTATCACGGATATCAAAGTTTTCACCACACATATCATGAAAATAATATATTCAGAAACAAGTATCATAAAAATTAAAACTTTAACCTCATACATCACAAAAATTAAAAACTTTCATCACATACCACATAAAAATTCAAACTTTCTCACATATAATATACAAATTCAAACTTTCAACATGTACAACATAAAAATATAATCTTTCTTCACATATATCATGCATTTGTAGAATTTAAATCAGACAACACTTTATAAAAGTTTATTATCCATATTTTAATCGTACAAGTCTCAATGTGTTATATTAATTCAATTATTTCTAAATAAGGCTATCGTTGTGCGTAGCAAGTCCTAAATGAATTGTTGAGAAATACGGTTTTCTGTTCACCTCATATTATAAAATACTGATGAATTCAAATGCTCTCTCAACTATTACCTGTTGGACCAAGTTGGTTTTAAAGTTATAGTTTTGATGTTAACAAAAGTATTTTCTGAAAACAATATATTTGACTTCAAAGAGTATGAAAGAAGATTCATGTAATTGAAGAAAATCTAAAATAAGATTTGATTCAAATTTATAATTGAAAAAAAATCTTTGACCAAGTTTAAAAGAATATTTGATCAACATTTAATGAAGATTTGAAGAATATTTGATCAATATTTAATAAAGATTTGAAGAATATTTGATCAACATTTAATGAAGATTTGAAGAATATTTGATCAACATTTAATTAAGATTTGAATAATATTTTATCAACATTTAATGAAGATTTGAAGAATATTTTATCCACATTTAATGAAGATTTGAAAAAGATTTGATCAACATTTCTAAAAATTTGAAGAAAAGCTTATTTGAAGAATTTACAAACACAATCTGAAAAAGATACAATTTAGAATTAAACAAAGACTAAATTGAAGTCCAAATTTTCACTATAAATAGACACTCAATGCTAAAGGAGAATTGCATCGAAAAACAAAAAAGAATAACTCAAGCTCAAAGTTCTCAATTAATCTTAGAGTTCAAAGAGAGAAACAGTTGTTCATTTTAGAAATATTTTCCGTGTGTTCTTTTCTTATAGTGTGAGAGTTGTTATTATTATCAGCTTTGTCATAAGCAACTAATCAAGTTTCAATCTTTTGTATCCAACCCGATATTGGTTTAGTTCCTTCTTCAATTTGGGATTGTCAGGTTGTTAGGAGAATACTTGGTTTGTAGGGTCAAGGTGGTTAGTTCCTCAAAAGTCTATGTTGTTAGGCTGGTTGTGAAGATTGACTGGGAGAGTCAGGTGATATGTAATTCAAGGTATTTCAACTAGTGGATTAAAACCTTCTAAATGAAAGGACTAGATGTAGCCAAGTAAGTGGTGAATCAAAATAAAGCTATGTATCAAATTATTTATGCTTGTGTTTTTTGCTACTTTTGAATTCGATTGCTTCTTATCTAAGTAAGTCACCAAAACTAAACTAGTTTCTTTATTTATTTATAAATTAAAAAAAAGTTATCAACTTCGACAAACACAATTCAACCCCCTTTTAATTGAATCTATGTTTATTCCCTCTGATGATTTATGCACTATTTGCTATAAGAAATGTCACACTAAAATATCTTGTCCTATATAAGATCATGGAAAGACAAGAAATCTTTAAGATCTAACATACCAGGACCCAACCAGATTTGTGTACCAAAGGATAAAATTGTTTATGTTGCAGATGCTCTAAGCAACCAAATTGAAATACCAGTCATGGTTCATGGTCAATGGATGCTTACAATATATGAAGACAAAAAGGTCTATATTCCAAGACCTAACAAACAAAAGCCAAATGACTCTGGTGGAAGAAGGACTAGTCAACACAATCCCTATCAGAACCAGAATCATATGATGAACCAAAAATATCTGGAGTATCAACAAACTCAAAACTGGCAAAGAAATCACACACATCAACAGAACTGGAACTACCATAAGAATTATAATTACCATCAGGGAAACCTGATACATCAGCAGAAACAAAAGTGGCATATTAAAAATCAAAGTCAAGAGACTTCTTTGAACACTCCAATAAAATTCATCAAGACTACAAACCTAGATAGGAATTCAAATTCCTTCATCCAGACTATCTAATCAGAGAATATGCAAACTTAGAATTTGAAAACCAGGTAAGAAAAACTAAGAGGGTTTTCAGAGTGAAACTGAAACTTTTAACATATAGGTAATATCCTTCTTTATATTTAATTATTGTCTGATATTATGTTTACTGTGATAACGAGAAGCTTGATCATAAAAAATCAAAGCTAGATAAGTATTTTGTAAGTTCTCCAGAATTTAAGAGGAATGATGTTTGGGATCGAGTTCCTAGACCAGAGAAGAACATTATTGGAACCAAGTGGGTTTTCAGAAACAAGTTAAATGAAAAAGGTGAAGTTGTTAGAAACAAGGCAAGACTTGTCGCACAAGGCTACAGTCAGCAAAAAGGCATTGATTACACTAAGACATTTGCTCTAGTGGCCAGGTTAGAAGCTATTTGTATTCTACTTTATTTTTTTGCAAACAATATCATTATAATATTTCAAATGGATGTTAAAAGTATTTTTCTAAATGGTTATATAAGTGAAGAAGTCTATGTTAAACAACCCCCAGGTTTTGAAAGTTCTAATTTTCCAAATCATGTTTTTAAACTTAAGAAATCTTTGTATGGTTTAAAACAAACACCTAGGGCATCGTATGATAGACTTAATAATTTCTTGCTTAGGAATAACTTTGAAAGAGGACAAGTAGATAATACACTTTTTAGAAAATCAATTGGAGATTACATTCTTATTATTCAAATTTATGTGGATGATATTATTTTTAAATCTACTAATAGCACTCTTTGTTAACAATTTTCTGGATTGATACAACTTGAATTTCAAATGAGTATGATAGGAGAACTTAAGTTCTTCTTAGGGATACAAATTCAGCAAATTAAAAAGGGTATCTACATTCATCAAACTAAATATACAAAAGAGCTTCTTAAGAAGTATAAGATGATCGATTGCAAACTTATGGCTACACCAATGCACCCTACTTGTTCACTTGAAAGAGATGATTCAGGCAAAAAAGTTGACAAAAAAAAAACCTATAGAGGAATGATAGGGTCCCTACTTTACCTTACCGCTTCTAGACCTGACATCACGTTTAATGTTTGTGTATGTGCAAGATTTCAAGCTGACCCTAGAGAATCACATTTAATTGTTGTAAAGAGAATTCTTAGATACCTAAAAGGCACTACCAACCTTACCTTCTTCTACAAGAAATCTACTAAGTACAAACTTAGTGGATAGTGATTCTAATTATTCTGGAGATAAACTTGAGAGACAGAGCACTAGTGGCAACTGCACATTTTTAGGTGACAACTTAATATCTTGGTCAAGTAAGATATAAAACACAATTGCAATCTCAACAACCGAGGATGAATATATTTCAGCTGCTGGCTGCAGTTCTTTACTACTTTGGATTACACATAAACTTGAAGACTACAAAATTCTAGAATCCAACATTCCCATCTAGTGCGACAACACTTCTGCCATTTGTCTAACCAAAAACTCTATCTCACATTCTAGAGCTAAACACATAGAGATCAAACACCACTTTATTAGGGACTTTGTCCAAAAAGGGGTATTAAACATTCAATATGTAGACACTAAACCCCAATGGGCTGACATTTTCACCAAACCACTACCTAGAGATAGGTTTGACTTCATCAAGAAAAACCTAAATCTTACCTTCACACCTGAATGATGTTGTGTTCACTTCAAATTAGTTTAGTTTTACACTAGTTATTATATTTTCTTGTATTATGTTATATTTATTTTATTCAAAAACAAAAATACAAAAAATAAAACGAAAAAAAAATGAAAAAAATGAAAAAAAAACAAAAAAAAAGAGAAAAAAAAATAAAAAATGGTGACTTAGTTTCATTTTCAAGTCTTTTTTTTTTATGACAAAAGGGGGAGAAAGATATTTGATAAAGTGGAGATAAAATGATATTGAGACTCCGAGGGAACCCTAAGTTAGGGGGAGTCCAACAAATATAAAGAAAGATTGTTATAAAAAATATAATTTTTGTCATCATCAAAAAGGGGGAGATTGTAGGAACCAAGTTGGTTTTACATTTAGAGTTTTGATGTTAACAAAAGTATTTTATGAAAACAATATATTTGACTTCAAAAAGTATGAAATAAGATTCATATAATTGAAGGAAATATAAAATAAGATTTGATTCAAAATTATAATTGATGAAAATCTAAAACAAGATTTGATTCAAATTTATAATTGAAAAAAAATCTTTGACCAAGTTGAAAAGAATATTTGATCAACATTTAATGAAGATTTGAAGAATATTTGATCAATATTTAATGAAGATTTTAAGAATATTTGATCAACATTTACTAAAGATTTGATCATAAATTGAAGAAGAGTTTATTTTGAAGAATTTACAAATTCAATTTACTCAAAATAGAAATAGGATCAATTTGAAGAATTTACAAAATCAATATGAAAAAGATACAATTCAGAATTAAACAAGGACTAAATTGAAGCTCAAATTTTCACTATAAATAGATATTCAAGGCTGAAGGAGAATTGCATCAAAAAACAGAAAAGAAGAACTCAAGCTCAAAGTTCTCAATTCATCTTAGAGTTCAAAGAGAGAAACATTTGTTCAGTTTAGAAATATTTTTTGAGTGTTCTTTTCTTATAGTGTGAGAGTTATTATTATCAGCTTTGTTAGAAACAACTACTCGAGTTTGAATCTTTTGTATCCAACCCGATATTGGTTTGGTTTAGTAGGAGCTAGGTTTTAAGGAGCTAGGGGAAGACTTGACTTGTAGGGTCAAGTTGGTTATTTCCTCAGAAGAAGAACTACTCAATATTTTGTATCCATTTGGATTTGGTTTTTATCCACTATCAATATTTTGATAATTTTGAGATTTTATTTTATGAAAAAATTTTGAAACTTATTTTTTTCGAAAAATATCGGAAAAAAATTAAAAAAAAACTTTTTTTTTCTCAAAAAAAATTTAAATTGATATTTTTCTCAAAAAATTTGATGAGAAAAATTTTAAAAAAATTTATCAAAAAAACGATTTTTTTTAAATAACTGATTTATTAACTATGAATAAATGATTTTTTAAAAAATAATCAAACTTTAACCGATTTTGAAAATAAATATCGATTTTAAAATTAAATTTTTTAAAATCGGTTGCTTAATTATAAATCGGTTATTTAACTATAACCAATTTTACAATTGGTTTTATAACCACTTTTAAACCATATAATGGATTTGGTTATAAATCTAAATCCATATATTGGTTTTAAAATTGATATGATTTGGTTTATAAAAAAAATCAACCTTGCACACCCCCATTTAATACACGTATATTTACTCTCTGAGTACCTAAGTGCCTATACCCATTACTTACGCTTTAACTAAAATAAATTGATAAATAAATTATATTATTATAATTAAATTTAAAAATTATCCAAATATCTTAAATTTGATCATAAAGTATTACAAACCAAAATATTTTCTAACTTAAAACATTTCAAATAAATACTTGTTACAATACACATTCAAGTATCCATAATAATACTTTATGAAGTTGCAAGTCCTACGACGATATTATTCGAGATATGTAAAAACAATTGATAGAAAGTTGCAAGTATAATTATAAAGTCACGGGTAATAAAACATAACTTTTAGTTATAAAATAACAATTATTTACATATTCATCATAATCAAATTCTTAAAAGGTTTGCAAACGTTTATCTTTCAATTAAAAATATTATAGTTAGGGTTGTGCATGGTTGGTTTTTTAAAAAAACCAAACCATGTCCATTTTAAAATCAATATATGGATTTAGATTTATAACCCAATCCGTTATTTGGTTTAAAAACAGTTATAAAACCAATTATAAAATTGGTTATAATTAAATAACCGGTTTATAATTAAGCAACCGGTTTTGAAATATTTAATTTTAAAGTTAATTTTTTTTTTTTTGCAAAATCGGTTAAAGTTTGATTATTTAAAAATCATTTATTTATAGTTTAAGAATTGGTTATTTAAAAAAAAATCAATTTTTTTGATAAAGTTTTAAAAAAATTAAAAAATTTGATTTAAAATTTTTCTAAAATTTTTTTTTTTTAATTTTTTCTGATATTTTTTTTCGAAAAAGATAAAATTCTAAATTTTTTCAAGAAATAAAATCTCAAAATTAACAAAATATTGGTAGTGGATAAAAACCAAATCCAAATATAAAATATAAGTGGTTATCCTACTGGTTTATAAATAAACTGGATTATAACCCTATAATTTTAACCGGATATTTAAAATGGATTTGGATCCGGTTTTGTATTTGAGCCTTATAACTGGATTTTTTGTACGGCCCTAATTATAGTGGTCCAATAATATTAATATATGTTAAAACATAAAAAAAAAAGAATTAATTAAACTAAACAAGGACAAAACAAAATAAATACCGAAAAGGTTTGGGTTGGGTCCGACCAAATTCAAAAACTAAATAACGACAAAACAAGGACATGGTAGAATAAGACATCAAGTTCGAATTATCCGTCTTGTCCCAAATTATTTTATTGACAAATGGTTATTAATTATTATTACTATTATATCTAAAAAAATATTAAATCTGGCATCACTTCACACTTGCCGTCTAGAGTCGAAAAATTAAGAAATGAACTAAATTACAATATTTTTGGATCACCAACTTTCTTATTAAAATGGAAGGGTTGAATATTTAGTTGTGTGGTTATACTTGGACACCACTTATTGTATTTAAAAGATACTTGTGAAAACAATGACTCCCCCAATCATTTGATGATGTTATCGATGTTTAATATAACTTTTTAACCTACGTCACTTTTTTTCTTATGAAATGCGTCATGTCATATTATATGATTTATGAGTTACTTTTTGATTAATTTTTTTAAAACAAATGTTTATCTGTTACTATTAAGTAACTTGTATTGAAACTAATTCGTTCTTGTATTCGTATAATATCATTTTTATTAGATGTAACACCCCGATATTTAACAGCGATAGTGTATTTTTTTTTTCAAAACAAATTCATAAAACACATAAATAAATAAGGAAAATACCCTTGGATAATTATTTAAGTCATAACATGACGACAATTAAGTCAATATAATTTACAAGCAGCGGAATAGTTTTTGAAATATGAATCCAAAGTATTTACACATCAATAAGTGGTACAGAGAACCCATCGAAAATAAAACGTCATGCTGACAATATTAGTATAGGTACAGTCTTCCAATTTAAAATAAACACAGTCCAAAAGAAAGACACCTAGTCCCTATACGTCAACCTAATCTGATCATTCTACAAAAACTATACATCCTGAGTGATCTTCACGCGCCCCACAAGGTCCTCCTAACATAGCTCCAGTCAAGTATTTCCAACTACATCCCCATCCACAAGGTACAAACCGGTAGGATTGTCCTGGCTCTCATTTGAGGGCAAAGCCCAGATTTCCACAATAGTTGTAAAAGGTCACCAACCGAAATTAACAATTAACACATAACATTTAAGTTTTTAAATGCACAAAATAACCTTTCAACTTAGCATGCACCTTAAAAGGATTTTCCATATGCTAAATGTTCATATAATACTTGCCAAGTAAAATGAAATCAAAAATAAGGTTTTAATCAATCAAGTAATAAATCAACTGACCAGTCCATTGATGAATCGATTGGGCAATCGATTGTCTGACTCAGAATAAAAGTTTTTACTAAGTAAATCGATTGGGCAATCGATTTCTTAAAGGTTTTTAGTGAAACATGTACTCTGGGTGTAAATCAATCGATTGGACAATCGATTGGGAAATCGAATTCTTAAATGGTTTTATCAGACCTTTGTCCTATGATTAAGTAAATCGATTGAACAATCGATTGGAATAAATAGCTGAGCTAATGTAATAAGCCATATCAATTGGCAAATCGATTTTGATAAATAGTTGAACTACTATAATGAGCCAAATCGATTGACAAATCGATTTTGATAAATAGTTGAGCTACTATAATAAGCCAAATCAATTGGCAAATTGATTTGTTCAATATATTTTCAAGTTTCAAGAAAATAGGAAATGTAATAATCGATTAGGCAGTCGATTAAGCTGGTATTATCTTCTCACAGAATCGATTAGGAAATCGATTGTTTCTGAGGTTTTTCTAAAACTACATAAACTGAATCAATCACAGTTACACACAATTCCAAAACATAACACTTAGCACTTATAACACAATCACTACGATATCATGAGTTTCGAAATAGTTTTGCAATCAAACACACTATCACACAATTCCAAAACATCCACACTTGACAATTAAAACCCAATTACCACGACAACTTAAGTTCGAAACGGTTTTGCAATCAATCACACTTACACACATTTCCAAAACATAACACTTAGCAATTATGGCACGATTGCCACGAAACTTGAGTTCAAACACTCAATCATAATCTTGAATCAAACACGACTCGCGTGCCAAGCACCCTAATGCAATGCGTATATGCCAAAAATGCATGGACTCAAATTCCAAACCAAAACCCTCCTCGAAGGGCCGTAAATCATAATTGTACCGCCTATCACAGGTTGAAGTACTAAATTACCAAGGTGCCACTTATCACGGGTCTGTACGATTTACTAAAAAGCGTAAATCATAAACGTACTGTCTATCACATACCAATATTGTTTACCGAGGTGCCACCTATCACGGGTCTGCACGATTTACCAAATATGAAATGCATGAGCATACTCTGACTCTATCCACGACAATCGTTAAGTAAATGCAGATATTAAAAGATTCCCTATTTTTAATACTCATTTAACTCTAACAATTTTTTTACGACAAAGTAAACGTAGATATTAAGAGATTCCCCATTCTTAATACTCATTTAACTCTAACGATTTCTACTGCAAACATTAAGTAAACAGAGATATTAAAAGATTCCCCATTTTTAATACTCGTTTGACTCTAATGATTTTCACGACAAACATTAAGTAAACAGAGATATTAAAAGATTCCCCAATACTCGTTTAACTCTAATGATTTTCAAATTCCACATCGAACATACTCAGATATATTCACAAATTCAATCCACAGTTCACACCAAATCACATCAATTCATTTTTCCACAAAATTCACACAAACACATCTCAAAATCTATAAATATTAATTATGAACACGTCAAATACGACAAACACAAATCATCACAACCCACCACTCAAACACATCGAATTTCATTTCCTCAAAATCATACATAAATGAGTTAAATTCATTTTCCACAAAACACTCATCAATAGCACCAAAACCCAACTCTAAGATTTTACCCATAAAAGCCTTAGATTCATTTTCCCCCAAATCAACACTTCAACCCTAACAAAATTCTTTTTCACACAACCACAGATAAGTCCCTAAATGCAAACTAAAAGTTTGAAAGGAGCTCTTACCTTAACGATAGCTTTAACATGCGTTTAAGGTACCGCGAGTAAATCCGGTAAAATCTCCGCTCGCGATGTCGCTTCTAAAGTTAGTTCACTAGCACCGTAGCGTGGTGGTGATCAACTTTCCCTTCTATCTCTTCGCGAAACGAAGCTTAGATCTAGATGAAACGTGGAAGATTGTGTTTTATGGTTTTAAAATCCCTAACATCGTTTTTCTTTATTTTCGAATCAAGGAGGAAGAATGAAGCTGAGAAATTCTTTGCTTTCTCACCTACCAAGCCTTCGGTTTCTTTTTCTTAAAGCAAAAGAAGGAAAAAGAAAGCAAAAGAAGAATGATGAAAAGAAAGCTTCGCGAGGCAGGGAGGAGGAAGAAGAGTTTTGTTTCCTTTCTCTTTTTTTCCTTTCGTTCTATTTCCTTTACTTTCCTTTCTATTTTCTTTTCTTTTCCCTCCAAACAAATATATATATATATATATATATATATATATATATATTAATTATAACTTAACAATTATCTCAAAATATCTAGATAATTATTAAAATTACCATTTCACTCATCACTTCCCAAACCACTTTTTGATAAAAATATCTACTCTCGTCGCAACTCAATTGATAGATACAATTTTCAGCCACCCGAGATATTTTTAACAAAACTGCCCAGAATTAAATTCTTTGTAAAAGATTCACCACACTTAATTTAATTTATTTATCGACGAGTTATTTTAATCGGACATCAAAATATCTTTTTGGTCATTTAAACTCCCAAAATATTAATAACTTTGGCTAAAAAGCCTCCGAGTTCAATACCAAAATACACTAAAATACATAAAGTATAATTTAAAATTATGGGTCATACGTTAGACTTCTATGGCATCAGATTGAAGGACATGTCCGAATTTAAAGATTAAATAAATCTAATTTTAAAGATCGGATAAAATACATATAAAATCTAATCTAACGCATCTTTTATTTACCTTTTAAGGCTTAATACATATTATAATAAATACATCTAGAAATTATTTTTTTGATTTTGGTTAAAAGATTTAAAGAAAAAAGAAAGGTGACATAGATTAAAGAGACGATAAAGTTTGTTTGGATTAGAAACTTCTCTATTTTTCATGATTTTCATTTCTTCCATTACTATAATATTTTTTATAGACAAATAAAAAAAATATAAATACAAACATTCTTAAAATAAGTGACATAAATCAGACATTTATGCACCAAAACCATATTAGTAAAAATATCAGTATATTAATAAAAATCTCTATATATTTTAAGAAAGGGAGAAAATCTTTACCGGTTTTTCTTATGAATTTTGTGTTGAGATTTTTTTATTTATATTAATAGATAGTGGACATGTTTTTATTATTCCTTTTCAAGCAGTCTCCACTTTGCTCGCGTTGGCGGAAACTAAAGATAAAGGGAGCTTCCGAATTTTCCCGCCCATTTTCTTGCAATTCCAGCAATGGCTCCAAAGTCCGATAGCGCAGAAGGTATTCTCATCATCCTCGCTCATCACTATGCCTTTTCTCTTTATTTCCTTTCATTAACTTAACATTTCTCTTTCTTCCGTTTTTTCTTTCTGTTTAATTAATTACAGCGATCGTCTTGAACTTCGTGAACGAGGTAACTGCTTTCACTTTATTTTCAATTTTAATACCTATTTCACTGCGATTATAAAAATATATACATATAGGGTAATGTTTTGGGATGAATGATAGAAATTTATTGTATGGTAAAAATTGTTCGAATAGCAAAATAGGCCACTGAATGCGCAAAACGTGGCCGATGCATTGCAAAAGTTCAACCTGAAGAAGGCTGCTATACAGAAAGCTTTGGACAATCTTGCAGATGGAGGCCGCATTTCATTCAAGGAATATGGGAAGCAGAAGATATATGTTGCACGACAAGATCAGTTCGATATTCCCAACAATGAAGAGCTCAATCAGATGAAGGAACAAAATGCCAATTTGCAGAAACAGCTTGAACACCAGAAGAAGGTTATCAGTGAGGTTGAAGCAGGTACAGTTAACCAATGTTTTAAATCTAAATAGGACATTTGAACTGATTGAAGCAGTGGTGTTATTTGAGTGGTTTGATCGTGGTTTCGGCCCGGTTTGAGCGGTATAAAATAGTTGAACCATGACCTAGAGGTCTCGTTGGTTCAACGTCTGGTTGGTATTTAAAAGAGATGAAATGGAATAGAATATATCGAAGTATGACACTAGTTTTATTATTTTCCTGTCAAGTTTGATGATTCCATTCCATCGGAAAAATATATAGAAATGTAGTATTTATTGTATTCCACGTCATTTTGTTCTAACTGATTTCATTCGACTCTCTATTAAATATCAAACCACAATCTAGTAGGCAATTTGTCAAGGTACCAGTTATTGTTTGACACTGATGAGTGTTTGCTGTTTTTAGACTTCTTGCAATTTATCAATGCAACTTGTGTTGGTGCAGAAATTAAGTCATTACAATCAAATTTAACTCTGGAACAGATCTGTGAAAAAGAAGTTGACCTGAGAATGGAGGTTAGCTAATGTTTTGTTTCTGTGCCTTTTTACATTGTTGAGAAGGAATTCGTGATTTGGAGTTTTTCAACTAAGATATTGTTTTCGTCTATTATCTTCTGTTTCAGGTTCAAGAACTGGAAAACAAATTGAACAAGTTACGTGGAGGTGTTACTTTGGTGAGACCAGAAGAACGCGAGGCAGTGGAGTGTATGTTGTCAGAGAAATTAAGTCAGTGGAGAAAGCGTAAAAGAATGTTCAGGGATTTATGGGATACACTCACTGAGAACTCGCCTAGAGATCCCAAAGAATTTAAGGTTTCTTTCTTGTCCTATCACTACTATAGTTGTTTTTTTATTGTAGTGTTGTGCATACTGTAACTAATACTACTTTCGTTGAACATTGCAGGAAGAGCTTGGCATAGAATATGATGAAGATGTTGGGGTGAATTTGCAGTCATACAGCGACCTGATCCCGCAAGGTAAGAAGCGGATGAGGGGGCAATGACATACTTATCGAAACAATTAAGTCTTTCCTCAATCAATAACACAGGTATACAGATTATTTGGTGTTCTGACCTTACTGAACATGAATGCAAGTTACATTGTCAATGTATGTCTTTACAATTTAGAACTGGTTTCGGGGATTTAGCGCACTTTCTGTAACAAGCCAAACTCACCAGAGCAGGGTTTCAGCACAATATTATTGTTTATATCACTTTGGACACTGGAGTCGATCTCATTGCATAGCTTGCTATCCTTGTGTATTCATGTTTCAAGGACATAACTACTGATTTCATCTAATGTTAACATGATATATCTCGATTTTCAGATTTTCAACTTGAATGTTCACTTAGAAATAACTATTTAATTAAGCAATTTCAACTTGAATGATGAAAATTCATGTTTCAAAGACAAATAAGCAATTTCACTTAGAAATACCATGATTTTCAGGTTTCCTTGGTACTCATTTATGTGAATGGTCAAATATCAACTTTGTTTTATATGTCTTTTTCTAAAGGATGCCTATTTTTCTTTGATGATAGATTTAAAGAGAAGTTAGAATCTATGATTCTATATCTAACTAAATATATTAATTGTGTAAATGCTTAAAATCCACAATAAAATTCAGATGGTATATATGCAATACAAAAAGTAATGACCGAAGCAATTACAGATTTAGCTAGGCTACTTGCATGCTCATACTTGATATGCAACATTGCACGCTACTTGAACTCATGCTTAATAACTGAATCATGAATCCCTGCGCTGTATTCAAATTTAGTTGCCTAGAACCCGATCTAACCTCTCTACCAGGAGCAACACACATAGAAGGTATTTTCCTAGAAGAATTATGTGTATTCTGTTTATTATTGGATTCATCATCACTCATCAAAATTATTTCTTTTTCAAAAATATCAGCTTCAATTTCAGTGTCCGCCGAGGCAACAGTCTCCTTAAAAACATCAGCTAAATTGCAACTTAAAATACCTTTTGGCTTCTTTAACTCATTTACATCCTTGTTGATTCTTTTTCTTGAGTTTCACTAAGGATTTCATGTCTGTCCAATACTTTTCTTGGTTAGAGGCTTGGACTATTATGATCATCACGATTGTCAGATTGTGAAACTTCCAAAGATGCTAATTCAGTTGACTCAAAAGCTGCTTGTACTTTTGGCTGCCCATAAAGGATTCAGATAAGTTCTCATCTTTTCCTCTATGAGTCAAAATGTATATATTACTAGGTGTTGATTCTCCAACCAAGACTTCGAAACATTGGAAAAATGCATAGTGACATCATTTCTTCAGAATTTTCAATCAAAATTTCTACTAGAACCAAGAAAGGGAGGGAGAAAAATAAGAATTTGATAGAAACTACCACAATTGGATAGAAAATATTTGAATTATTGAAGCAGAATACATGAGGATCTCTTAGAATTCGCTGTTTGCATTACAACAAATATAAAAGAGACAATTACAGTCTTAGGCAATTAGAAAGTGCCTAACCTCCTCTATTCCAATCCCAATAGCAGCCTACCTTCAAAACTACTCGTAACCTCCTATTTAAACTCCCCCAATACATTCTCTGCATAACTGCCAAAGGCCCCACCACTAATTACAATATTCTGCCACCTAAGCAGAATCAGTTACCCAGCAATAATTACAGCCCCATTTCTTTTTTTTTCGTAGATATACTTTTTCAAATCATCCTCCTAAAACAACATTTGACTCATTCCATTGGAGGATTCCTATCAATACCCACATTTTCAAAACACACCTTGTTCACAAGGTGCAAAAATGGGAAATGTGTTGGAACATAATTGAAATGGGGAACTGAATTCTTTATTGAATTTAAACAGAATGCGAGTTTACAATTCTATTTGGGCATAATTGATAAACTGATTACAAGAATATCCACTCTAAGAGCTTGGTATCTCCCTTTCCAATAACTACTCAAAAATTTTCTGCATTCCTTTCTCTAATTTCCTACTTTTATTTGCTTAACTGCTCTAGAGCAGCAATTATTGTCTGATTTACAACTTAAATTGACATAATAACTGCCTAAATAAAAAATAGCTGCAATATAAATTCAGTTCCCATTTAAAATTCTGCCTTTTGACCTTCCTCTTATGATATTTAATTATAAGAGGCCTAACAATACTCCCTCCCAAAATAGTCACCTTGTCTTCAAGGTGAAAAGAAGGGAATTGCTCCATAATGGTCTCAACAGGTTCCCATGTTGCTTC
This sequence comes from Cicer bijugum, assembly GCA_037974875.1. Taxonomy (NCBI): domain Eukaryota; kingdom Viridiplantae; phylum Streptophyta; class Magnoliopsida; order Fabales; family Fabaceae; genus Cicer; species Cicer bijugum. Next base: position 3,515,039 of record JBBPBT010001132.1, read on the forward strand.
GAAATCTGGTAGGTCCTTCCACCTAATCAAGACTTCTGCTATGACACTAGGAGCGTTGCGAACATCTTGTATAGTAGCTGGAGTAACTTGCAATTTTAGTTCCTCTGACAGCATAGGTGGCAAAGGTTGAGGGGTAGCTCAAGAAGAGATGACTTTCTTAAGTAGGGACACATGAAACACTGGATGTATCTTACTATCTGGTGGAAGAGCTAACTCAAATGCAACTGCTCCAATCTGCTTTGAAATCTGATATGGTCCATAAAAACAATGACTTAATTTGATATTTCTCTTCTTAGCCAAGGATCGCAATCTGTAAGGCTGTAATTTCAAATAAACCCAATCTCCAACCCCTAGTGAAATAGGACACCTAAACTAATCAACGTACTTTTTCATCTTATTCTGAGCTGTGACCAAATTGTTTTTTAGATTATGAAACATTTGATCCCTATCTTGTGTCATGATGTTAACTTCTTCAACAACCGAAGCAATAGTAGTCCCTTTTAGGAGACGAGGTGGGTATCTTTTCTCATGCCCTCCCAATACACAACCTCATAAATTCTTTTATAGGTTCTAAAAAAGCTAGAGTATCCCCCCACTGTTGAGTTGTGAAATTCTTGTAGCAAAATGGGAATCCTTGAAGATCCTTTTGGTAGCACCAATTTCCCCTTATAGAGCAATTTTTCATTTTGAAATATATAGCCTGGATGAGCATTACGATCTTGGATTAGATCATGTATCAATTTTTGTAACTTAAGATCTCGATAAGTTTTTGACTCTCAATCTTCCACCTCTTCAAAGTGAATTGAAGACAAAGATGCAAATGTCATCTTTCTAGAAAGTGCATCACCCACACCATTTTCTTTTCCAAGCCTATAATGGATTTCAAAGTCTAGTCCCATGAGTTTTGATGTCCACTTGAAATATTCTTCACCCATTACTCGTTCTGTTAAAACTTTTAGGCTTTTCTGATCGGTGATGATGGCGAAATGCCTTCCTAGCAGGTAATGTCGCCACTTTTGAACAACCATCACAATAGCTGTTGAATATAAAGAGTATTGAGAGACATATAGAATAACCCGTGTGTTTCAACTACACAGTGGAGACTCTTTATATAGACACAGGGTATTAAATAACCCTAATTTACAGTAATGCTAACGGGTCAGAATACGTATACTTACAGCCCATATATATTATTTACATTCTAATATAATATTTAACACTCCCCCTCAAGCTGGAGCATATAAATCAAATGCACCTAGCTTGTTACATATATAACTAATTCTAGGACCTCGCAATGACTTTGTAAACACATCTCCTAACTGATCATTGTATTTGACAAAGCTGGTGATGATGTCACCTGATTCAATCTTTTCTCTAACAAAATGGCAGTCAATCTCGATATGCTTGGTCCTTTCATGAAAAACAGGATTCGAGGCAATGTGCAATGCAGCTTGATTATCACATATTAGTGTCATTGTGTCGGTCTCTTCAAATTGAAGTTCTTTCAGTAACTGTTTCAGCCAGATGAGTTCACATGTTACTAGTGCCATGGCCCTGTATTCTGCCTCAGCGCTGGATCTTGCAACAACATTTTGTTTCTTACTCTTCCAAGATATTAAATTTCCTCCTATGAGTACACAATACCCGGAAGTTGATCGTCTATCTATGGGTGAGCCTGCCCAATCAGCATCTGAGTAGCCAATTATCTGAGTATGTCCTCTATCTTCATAAATGAGACCTTTTCCAGGTGCACTTTTGATGTATTTAAGAATCCGGATTACAGCATCCATATGTTCTTGGCAAGGAGAATTTAAGAACTGGCTTACCACACTGACAGCAAAGGAAATGTCAGGACGAGTGACTGTGAGATAGTTTAATTTTCCAACCAATCTCCTATATCTTCCTGAATCTGATAGAGGCTCCCCCTGATTGGGTAGGAGTTTGACATTTGGATCCATAGGAGTATCAAATGACTTGGCATTTAGTAGGCCAGTTTCTTCAAGAATATCCATGACATATTTTCTTTGTGAAATTACAAGGCCATCCTTGGATTGAGCTACTTCAATACCCAGAAAATAACGAAGTTTACCAAGGTCTTTAGTCTGAAATTTATTTGAGAGATGTTGTTTTAACTGGAGTATTCCTTGCTGATCACTACCAGTTATAACAATTTCATCCACACAAACAATAAGATAGATGCACCCTTGAACTGAGTGATGATAAAATACAGAGTGATCGGCTTCACTACGGATCATACCAAATTCTTGTACTACCGAGCTGAATCTGCCAAACCAAGCTCTAGGAGACTGTTTAAGACCATAAAAAGACCTGTGTAGCCGACAAACCATGTTAGAAGACTCCCCCTGAGCAACAAATCCTGGTGGTTGCTCCATATACACCTCCTCTGCAAGATCACCGTGCAAGAAAGCATTTTTAATGTCAAGCTGATGGAGGGGCCAATGTCTAATTGCTGCAATGGAGAAAAATAGTCTGACAGATGCCATTTTGGCAACCGGTGAGAATGTATCACTGTAATCCAACCCAAAAATCTGAGTATATCCCTTGGCCACCAAACGAGCCTTAAATCGATCAATCTTACCATCAGGACCAACCTTCACTGTATAAATCCAACGACACCCAACTACCGACTTCCCATGAGGTAGGGGTACCAATTCCCAAGTACCACTGCTTTGTAGATCACACATCTCATCAAGCATTGCTTGCCTCCACTCAGGGTGGGATAATGCTTCACCTGTAGTTTTAGGAATAGAAACAGAAGACAAGGAGGACAAGCAAGTGTAATGTAAAGGTGAAAGACGATGATAACACAAATCAATATAATGAGGAGATGGATTACGGGTGGTGCGAATATCCTTACGAATAGCAATGGGAAGATCAGGCTCAGGTGGCAGGGCCGGATCCGGAGGTGGCGTCGGAGGAGAGTCTGTAATGGGAGTAGGAACAGGCACAACCGAGGATAAACGACGACGCTGATATGTTTGTAGTGGTCGTGGAGGTTGGGGGGTAGACTCGGTAGGTTCTATAGGAATCTGAGTGGGTGGGAGAGGGATAACTACTTGAGGAGGTTCAGGATTAATGTCCTGATAGGGCTCAGTAACTACTTGAGGAGGTTCGGGATTAATGTCTTGATAGGGCTCAGTAGCTATATGGGTAGGTTTAAAATATTGTACAGACTCGAAGAAGGTAACATCAGCTGATATAACGTAGCGGTGTAGTGTGGGAGAATAACAACGGTAGCCTTTTTGAGATCGATGATAACCGAGAAAGACACACTTGAGCGACCGAGCTGACAATTTGTCCAAACCGGGGGATAAATTGTGAACAAAACACGTGGACCCAAAGACACGAGGTGGTAATGGGTGAAGGGGGGTATCGGGAAAAAGGACCGAATGGGGAATATTGCCATTAAGGACAGAAGATGGCATACGGTTAATAAGGTAGCACGCTGTTAAGTCTGCATCCCCCCAAAATCGGAATGGAACATTGCCATGGAGAAGTAAGGTTCGTGTGGTTTCAATGAGATGCCGATTTTTGCGTTCGGCTACCCCATTTTGCTGAGGTGTATAAGGACATGAGGTTTGGTGTAAAATACCGTTGGAAGCCATAAAATTTTGAAATTGATGAGACAAATATTCTCGAGCATTATCACTTCTTAAGGTACGAATGGAAACTCCAAATTGGGTTTTAATTTCTTTATAAAATTGCTCAATGATGGAAAACAATTCCGTTCTATTTTTCATTAAAAATAACCACGTACAACGAGAATAATCATCAATAAAAGTAACAAAATACTTAGACTCTAAAGTAGACACAATACGAGAGGGACCCCAAACATCAGAGTGAACTAAAGCAAAAGGAGAGGATACTCTTTTATTGACTCGATCGGGAAAATTACTACGGGTGTGTTTCCCTAACTGACACGACTCACAATGTAAAGTAGATAATTTAGACAAACTAGGTACCAGTTTTTGTAGTTTGGTAAGACTTGGGTGTCCTAGCTGAGCATGGATAGTATGTGGGGACTCTGTGGCAGAGCATGTATTGGATGTTGTAGAAAGGTAATAGAGGCCTTGTGACTCATATCCGACGCCAATCGTCCTTCCCGAATTCCGGTCCTGCAAGGTAACATTATCATTAGTGAAAGTAATAATACAGTTATGAGATCGAGTCAATCGACTAACTGAAAGTAGATTAAAGGGGCATCCAGGTACATAGAGAACAGATGCAACTGAGATAGAAGGGAGAATGTGGACAGTGTCAACTCCTTGAGACCGAGTTTGAGTACCATTGGCAGAAGTTATAGTAGGTAAAAAACCAGATGTAGAAAGTGACGAAAAGAGACCTTTATTACCAGTAACATGATCAGACGCACCAGAATCAAGAACCCAAGGGCCGAGAGAAGATGAATGAGAGAGGTAAACAGATGAGTTACCAGTGTGTGCAACCGAGGTAGGAGAACTAGAGTTTGGATGACTCTGAACCCATCGGAGAAAATCTTCATAATTTGCCGTGGAGCCTTGTGGAGATGGTGTAGTCTGAATAGTGGTAGAAGGATCAAGCTGAGGCTTGCCATGCAACTTCCAACAGCGATCAATAGTGTGTCCAAGCCGATGACAATGCTCACACTTGGGACGAGGCTTAGAGCTGGATGGTCCTCCACGAGAACGTTGCTGATTATGTCCCTGAGATGCCATGATTAGCAAAGATGGTCAGAAAACTCGTCGGAACCGAGAAAACAGGGGCTGTTTGAACTGGAAGTCGTATATCCGTAACTCGAAACTGAAAACTGAGGGCAGATATGGAAGCAGGTGGACGAGGCGAGCGCCGTGGAAGAAGAACCACCGTGAACGGCTGCCGGACGCGCCGTCACGCGCGGTGGAAGGGGGCGACGCGTGAGATCCACGCGCGGGGCGTGCAGGCGGCGCGTGGGGCGCGTGAGGGCGCGTGGGGACGAGTCTGAAGGCGCGACAGAAGGGGTTTGGCCAATCTGGGGTGTTCAGCGCTGATGGAGTGGTCGTTCGTTGAAAAAACTCGTCAGAAACAGTGATGGCAGCAACGACAGCGACGATAAAGCGTGAACGGCTGAACAAAAAATTGAGGAATCAGCGTATCAACAGCAGAGGGGGCAAACCGGAGTTGAAAACACGGTTTGCCAAAAAAAGTATTCACCGGAGACAGTGGGTCGACCGGGTAGTTGACAATTAGGATTAGGGTTTGTCTCTCAGTTGGCTCTAGATACCATGTTGAATATAAAGAGTATTGAGAGACATATAGAATAACCCGTGTGGTTCAACTACACAGCGGAGACTCTTTATATAGACACAAGGTATTAAATAACCCTAATTTACAGTAATGCTAACGGGCCAGAATACGTATACTTACAGCCCATATATATTATTTACATTCTAATATAATATTTAACAATAGCCAACAACTCTCTTTCATAAATTGACTTAGATTGTGTTATGTCTGATAATGTTTGGCTAAGAAAAGCCAATGATCTCCCCTCCTGCAATAAAACTGCACCTAAGCCCTTGTTAGATGCATTCGTTTCTATGGTAAAGGTTTTATAGAAATCTGGAACAGTGAGTGTTGGAAATTCTGCCACCAATCTCTTGAGTTCCAAGGCAGCTTGGGTTTCACAATTCCATTGGAAGTTGTCTTTCTTCAAAAGTGGGGTCAAGGGCCTAGCAATCTTGCCATAATCTCTAACAAATCTTCGATAATACCCTGTCAGCCCAAAAAATCCTCTTAAGGCCTTGATGTCCTTGGGTGTTGGCCAATCTAACATAGTTTCAATCTTATTTGGATCTACTGCAACTCCACCTGCTGAGATGATGACCTAAATACTCTAATTGAGTCTGCCCAAAAGTGCATTTTTTTGTTGGCAAATAATTGATTCCCTTTCAACAAAGCTAGGACAACCCTTAAATGCCTTTGGTGCTCCTGTTCATCTGTACTGTAAACCAAGATGTCATCGAAGAAAACCAACACAAACTTTCTCAAGTACGACCTTAACACTTCATTCATAAGGGATTGAAAAGTTGAAGGGGCATTCGTAAGTCCAAAAGGCATGACAATAAACTCATAAAGCCCTTCACGAGTTCTAAAAGTTGTTTTTGGAATATTTGCTTCCCGCATCCTAATTTGATGATACCCTGATTTCAGGTCCAATTTTGAAACGATCAATGCGCCTTCCAATTCATCAAGCAACTTGTCAATAATAGGAATATGGAACTTATCTAGTATGGTTATCTTATTCAAAGCCCTATAATCTACACAAAAGCGCTACCCACCATCTTTTTTTCTCACTAAAATGATTGGGCTAGAATAGGGGCTAACAGTTGGTCTAATTATACCAGAATTCAACATATCATCTACTAATCTTTCTATTTCATTTTTTTTTGATAGTGAGACTACCTATAAGGTCGTATATTGGAAATATTGGCACCTTCCTTCAAGATAATAACATGGTATTGCCTTCTAGTAGGGGGTAGCCCTTGAGGTTCTTGAAAAACATCACCATATTCTTCTAAAATAGCTGCTGTCCATTCTGGATTTTCATCTGTAACTGCACTTTCGGCTTGTAGTTGATGGTATTCCACTAAGAATCCTTGGACTTGATCATTTAACGCTTTCAAAAGGGACTTTAGAGATGCTACAACTGTAGTTAAATCAAGGTCCCCTTTCAAAGTATGATAACCATTTCCAATAGGAATTCTAAGTGCCAACTCATGGAAATTGGCTCTAATTTCTCCCAGACCAGCCAACCATTCCATCCCCAACACTACATCCACTCCTCCAAGATCAAAGACATAAAAATAGTGTTGCACTTTGAGTCCTTGCATCACCAATTCTAATTGAGGACACCATTGGTACCAAGTCAAAGTCTTTCCCTATTCCTATTATTGACAAGTTGCTTGATGAATTGGGAGGCGCTGTTGGAAACAGGGCCAAAAGGTGTAGGAAATTAGAAATACCCGTCTTTGATGGTGAAGATGCGTATTGATGGATGACTAGGGTGGAAAGATAATTTGATCTAAAAGGAATGTTTGGGGCAGAGAAGTTGCAAGCGGTAATGGTGGCTATGAGGGAAAGGCTTTGACATGGTACCAATGGTGGAAATTTTCTGCTCAACATCCTACTTGGGACGATAACATACCAGATAAGTTCCATGTATATGGAGGTTGCAAACATTTGCAAATTAAGTTCCATGAAATTATGTGAAGCTCCACAATCTACAAGGACCATAACATGTTCCTCACCAACCATTCCCCATAACTTATGGTTTTCTTCGAAGTGAGACCAGCAATGCTACACTTAGACAATTTGATGTCTTTCAATTCTCCCTCCACTTCTACTAGATTCGATTCCTGCAATTCACATTTCTCATCTTCCTCACCTAAGACCAACACGTGCAACTGCTTGTTAACATACACATGGCCTGTACTAAACCTCTCATTACAATGAAAACATAATCCCTTATGTGATTTCTCTTGCATTTCAACCTCGGTAAACCTTCTGAATCTTCTGCCTCTGAAAGTTCCAGGAGGCTTTGCAACACTTCCTTCCTCTGAAGAACTTCCAAATCCGAACATTGTAGTTTGCGTTAGTTGCTTTATCTTGGGTTCTCATGTCACCGTTCTAGTATTATTGTAAGTTCTCATTGGTTTACCCCCAGAATTCGCGGAATTACTACCCTTGGTGACTAAATTGTTCTTCTCATCAAATATTTGAGCAAAGTCCATTAATTCCACAAAAGTCTCCATTGGATGTAATTTTAATTATGCTCTTATCACTTCCTTAAGTCCATTCAAAAATATTCCTTTCAAATATGCGGGTTCTGCACATTTGAGTGGGTTTGCGTATAATTCAAACTTTTCTCGATACTCTTCTACTAACCCTGTTTGTTTGAGACTTAGTAACAATTCAAAAGGACTTTTAACCATAGATGGTTGGAAACGCTTAATCATAGTGGCACGAAAATCGTCCTAAGTAGGATGTTGAGCAGAAAATTCCCACCATTGGTACCATGTCAAAGCCTTCCCCTTATAGCCACCATTACCACTTGCAACTTCTCTGCCCCAAACATTCCTTTTAGATCAAAGTAACTCTCCACCCTACTCGTTCATCAATACGCATCTTCACCATCAAAGACGGTATTTCTAATTTCCTCCACCTTTCGACCCTGTTTCGCGAGTCTAGGGAATTTCTGGCCTCTCTCCATACAACACAGCCCAACTCCCATCGCTGGAATCATCTTCCTGCCTCACGTGAATTAATTCAATTGGCGCATGGTTTCCAAAAGCTCCACCCTCTCTTGTTCCATATGTTTTTCTCACGTTTCACGCAAAGCCAACAACCCTTCAAACCCTCGTTCCAGTACTTCTATATGTGCTTCCATACTGCATGCTTCCATATTGCACGTAAATACCATAAATTTCTCCTAGATTTTTGTTGCTCTAATACCAGTGTTGGAACTAGTTAGTACATAATTGAAATGGGGGAGCTAAATTCTTTATTGAATTTAAACAGAATGCGAGTTTACAATTCTATTTGGGCATAATTGATAAACAATTACCAGAATATCCACTCCAAGAATTTGAGAGCTTGGTCTCTCCCTTTTCAATAACTACTAAAAAATTTTCTGCATTTCTTTCTCTAATTTTCTACTTTTATTTGCTCAATAACTGCTTTAGAGCAGCAGTTACTGCCTGATTTACAACTTAAATTGACATAATTACTGCCTAAATAAAAAATAACTGTAATATAACAAAAAATGTTTAGTTATAAGAGGCCTAACAACATGTTTGTTGCAATTCATCCTAATTATCCCATTAGTTTTCATAGTTGGGCAATTGTTCCCACTTCACCAATATCTCCAATTGATCGTTCGCCTTTTGCCTTACAGTTAAGGCTTCTTGAGATTGAGCTTGTAATTCCCAATCCTCGGCCAAAAATGATGTTAGAGGCTAGACCGTAGTTTCAGCAGAGGCAATCTTGTTCAAGAGTGAAGCATGGAATATTGGATGCACCATTCCGTCTTTTCGCAATTGTAGCTTGTAAGCAGTTGCTCCAATTTTCTCTAAGTTCTCATAAGGGCTATAGTACCTTAGACTTAGGTTTTGGTTAACTCGCTAAGCCAATTGCTTTAGTTTGTAAGGTTGTATCTTCAAAAACACCTATTGTTGAACCTGATATTCAACTTCCCTTCATTGTTGATCTGCTTGTTGTTTCATATGATTTTGAGCTTTAATCAAATGTTATTTTAGTTCATCAATTAGTTGGTTTCTTTCAACAGTGAGTTGTTGAACTTCATTAACTGATGTTTCCCTGGCATCTCTTCTAATGATCACTGGTGGCTTCCTCCCTTACAATGCTTCAAACAGGGTCATTTTAATGTCTGAATAGTAATTGGTATTATACCGATATTCAACGAAACTCAACCACTTTGGGCCACTGCTTCGATTTAGTCCCTGTTAAACATCTAAGATATGTTTCTAAACACCTATTCACCACTTTCGTCTGTCCATCAGTTTGAAGATGATATGCGGAACTAAATTTCAATTTAGTGCCTTCTAGTTGAATAACTTAGTCTAGAATGAACTAATAAAGACCCTATCACGATCAAATACAATGGACTGAGGAAATCCATGCAATTTGACCACTTGTTTGAGAAAAACATTAGCAATGTCTTTAGCCATATAAGGGTGAGCCACCAGTATCAAATGTGCATATTTTGAGAGTCTATCAACCACCACAAAGATAGTATCTACACCCACGGCTTTGGGTAATCCACCCATGAAGTCTATTGATATATCATTCCATACTTTGGTGGGTATTGGTAATGGCTGTAACAACTCCTCAGGAGTGAGAGCTTGGTATATGTTCCTTTGACACACTTCACAAGCTTGTACATACCATTGAATTGTACTCTTCATTCATTCCCAAAAAACAATTGTTGTCACTTTCTTGTATGTTCGAGGGAAACAAGTGCTTTCTCACTGCACTATCATGAAATTCTTTCAAAATGGTAGGTATTCTAAGAGTTTTTGTGAATACCAGTCTGTCTTTATTATATAGTCTACCCTTCTTCATGTGATACCCCTTGTGTTCTGCTACCAGGCCGACTATATCCTGCACAATTGTTGAGTTTAGGATCTTCTTGCACTTCCTCATCCACATCCTTGAATCTGAACTGTAGACAAAGTTGAATTTTGAAGCTTTCTTGATAAAGCATCAACCACTCTATTTTCACTGTTAGACTTGTATTTGATATCAAAATCATGCCCCCAACAACTTACCCATTTCTGTTGTTCTTCACCCATAATCTGTTGCTCAGTAAAAAATTTATGCTTTTCTGACCAGTCAACACTGTAAAATGCCTTTCCAGCAAGTAATGTCTCCATTTTTGAATAGCCAAAACAGTTGCCATCAACTCTCTTTCATAGACAGATTTGTTTTGGGCCCTTGTTGAGAGGAGTTTAACTCATGTAAGCCACGAGTCTACCTCCCTGCATCAATACAACACCTATTCCTTTACCAAATGCATCAATCTCCAACACAAATGGTTGTTCAAAGTAAGGAACCACCAATACTGGAAATGAAGTCATTGTTGTTTTTAATTTCTCAAAAGCTTCTTGTTCCTCTTCTCCCCAAACAAAATTATCTTTCTTCAATATTTGAGTGAGAGGTCAAGTTCTCTTCCATAATTCCTTAAAAATCTTTTGTAATAACCATAAAGGAAGATGGGGCATTGGTTAGCTCAGGTCTTTGATTTATCTGATTCCAAACCATAAAGGAGCGATTAGAAGTTTATCCTTCAATACTTCTTAAAGAAATTTGAAGAGTTTTGGCTTCCAACTCTAATTGTCCCCCAATTTTGTTCTTCCTTTTCTTTTGTTTCATCTTCTCCTTCACCTTCTTCCACAAGCACCAAATTGAAATGTTTTTAGTTTGCAAACATGTATGGGCCCCCATCTTTCCCCATATTTAAAACATAGGCCCTTCCTACTTAATTCTCTTGATTCCTCTTGACTCAACTTTCTGTTTTGTCTCGGTCTCCTATCACCACCTCATCTAGAATAGGGTTTGGGTTCATTTGAATTTCCAACAGCATGTGAGCCTGTAATGGAGGAATTTGGTCTGGCTACATATGTTGTACTACGCCCATTATCAATTGAATTACTAACAGCACTGGTTCTCCACCCCCTGGGTTATCCCCCCAATCTTCTGAGTCGTTCACATTTTTGTCCTCAATAAGCAGCGCTCTATCCATTAATTCCTCCAAAGATCTTGAATTATTCAATCTAAATTTCATCCCTCAATGCATTAATAAAAATGATTTCCAACATTTCTCTTTCAACACTGTTTGTCTTATGTTGAGTAAGGGCCCCATTGGATTCTACACCAACCTCGGTTAGAAGCGTCAAATTATTGCCTTCTTGAATTCTTCCCAACTCAATTCTATTCTTTGTTCTTCCTTCCAAAGCAATCACCACAACGTCGAATTTCTCCTCCTCGCAAAGTGTGTGGATTCGTAAGTATCTCTCCACTCGTGAGTTATATCAACCACCCATAGGCTTCTTCCCCGTTGAAGGGAATTTCGATTTTTCTACCTCCTGATCAGGGCCATCGATGAAGATGAAGACTCCATCTTTCTTCTCCGAGCGAGAACGAGTCGATTTGTTCTCTGTCTCAATAGTTGTTGGAGCTCTTCCATTTGTGTCTGTCCTTGTAGTCTCAATTCTTGCAGTTAGCGTTTTAAATTGTTGATTCTAGTATCCATGGTGGCACGTATTCAGGCTCCGGTTCTAGAGCTGTGATACGAATTGATGGAAAGTAACACGAATTGGATATCTAATATATTACTCGAAGCAAAGTTCATTCATGATGGCCAAGTCGGACAAGTTCAAAGATGTCAGACCAGACATGTCTAAGGTGAGACTGGCACTGGTTCTTAAGAACATCGAAGCGTGACATGTCAAGGTTATATAGATTGGCTTTTGTAGTCTCTTTTAAATTCAGAAACATAGATTTTTTTTTTTTCATTTCAAAACATGTTTCTGATATAATATATAAAAAAACAGAAAAGAGTAAAACAATAGGAGAGTATGGTGGTATGTCACCTAACCATGATTACAAAGTTTTAAACTACTCCAACAAGTATGGGTCACCATACTTCATGCTGAGGTAACTTGTACAACAAAATAACACTCAAGATAAAACAAAAGATCACAAAATATTGTTAGTGAACATCTCAAATCTCATGCTTTAACACTCCTCCTTGAGATTTTTGATGGACACTCCAAGCAACCTTCTACACTTTTCAAACTTAACTCTTCGAAGAGATTTGGTCAATATATCAGAAACTTGAGAGTCCGAACAACAATGAGCGTGCTTGATCTCTTGACTTTTTATAGCCTCGCGTATAGCATGAAACTTCAATTGAATATGCTTGGTCTTTCCATGTTGAACTGGATTTTCAGCAATAGCAATTGCTGATTTACTATCACAATAAATCAAGGTTGCTTCCAGCTGTTGTATTCCCAAATCAAGTAGGATTTTCCTCAACCAAATAGCTTGGTTTGTTGCTGCAGCTGCTGCTACATACTCTGCTTCAGCGGTAGATTGAGCTACAATTTCTTGCTTCCTTGAGTTCCATGAGAACATGCCAGAGCATAAGGAAAAAGCATAACCTGTAGTACTCTTCATGTCATCAATATTTCCAACCGAATCACTATCAACATAGCCTATCAAACTTCCATTTTCACTTGGTTTGTACCATATTCCAAATTGTGTAGTGCCCTTAACATATCTTAGCACCCTTTTTGCTGCAGCAAAATGTGTCGTGGTAGGACTCTGCATAAATCTTGAGAGTAGACTTGTTGTTACATAAGGTCAGGTTTGGATGAAGTAAGATAAAGTAGACTTTCAATCAAGCTTCTATAAAGAGAAGCATCAATTTTTTCAGCTTCATCTTCCTTTGACAACTTCAAATTTGACACCAAAGGCGTGGGGACAAATTTGCAACTTTCCATTCTATACTTCTTCAAAATTTCACGAGCATACTTTTCTTGATTCAGAAAAATTCCATCCTTAGATTGATACACTTCCAAGCCTAGAAAGTAGTTCATTTCTCCCAAGCTAGACATCTCAAATTGGTTTTTCATGTCATCCACAAGTTTTTGTACTTCTTGTTGATTATTGCTTGTTACTAGCAAATCATCAACGTACAAAGAGACAATTAAAGAACCACCATCCAACCACCTTACATAAAGCGTTGCATCATTTTCACTCCTCCTGAAGCCTTGATTGTGAAAGTGGCTATCAATTTTGATGTACCAAGCTCTAGGGGCCTGTTTTAGCCCATACAAAGCTTTATGAAGCTTATACACCATTTCTTCTCTTCCTTTCACTAAAAAACCATCAGGTTGAGCAACATAAATCTCTTCATCAAGATTTCCATTCAAGAATGCTTATTTGACATCTAAATGCCAAATTTTCCACTTCATTTGTGCAGCCAATGCTACAAGAATTCGAATAGTGTCCATTCTTGGTACCAGTGCAAACGTTTCTGTGTAATCAATTTCGGATTGTTGAACATAGCCTTTGACCACAAGTCTGGCCTTGTATTTGTTGATGGATCCATCAGGGTTCATTTTTATTCTATAGACCCATTTAACTCCAATGACATGCTTGTCTTTAGGCTCGTCAACTAGCTGCCATGTCTTGTTCTTTTCAATGGTGGCCATCTCCTCTTTCATAGCTTGGTTCCACTCCTCGACTTTACTAGCATCTTCAAAATTAGTAGGTTCAAGGACAACACTATTACATCTTTGATAAATCTCTGAAAGAGGTCGGGTACCTCTTACAGCAAAGTCGTCACCAACTTCTTCATCTTGATCTTCCATTGTGCTCTCAAGAGAAGGCAAAGTTGAATGCCTACTAACTTGAGAGGTCTCCCAATTCCAATATGCATCTTCATCCACTATAACATCTCTATTAATGCAAATTTTTTCTGAATCAATTCCATAGACTTTATAGCCCTTAGATTTTGAGCTATAGCCTATTAAAATTTCTCTTTCAGCCTTTTTGTAGTAACTAATTTTTGTACCAATAATTTAAAAATATTTTAATAATAATAAATAATATATTTAATAAATATTTTATATTTATTAACAAAAATATACAAATTATCTCCAATTTCCAGCTTTGCTTTCCTATCAATTTCCAGCCTGTCTCCAATTTCTAGCTTTGCTTTCCTATCAATTTCCAACCTGTCAGCAAAGAGATTGTTCTTCATACGCTTCCCTGCTTCACAAGCATACTCACAAGCATACACTTGCTTTCCTATCAGCACACCCAACAAATTGTTCTTCACGCTTCCTCTGCTTCACAAGCATACTCACAAGCATACACAACCTCCCGACAAAGGAAACCAGCTTTTATTTTCTTTGTATTAGTGTGAAACAATGCAAGATTTAGAACTAGAATTTATCTAAAAGACATAAATATGCACTGTTTTACCTATAAATAGAGACAAAAAAAATCAAGAACTAGGGGAAAAAAACACAAAACATAGATTCTAAATTCTAAAAAAAAAGAGGAAGAGAATTCGAAATATTGAAACAGAGAGTAGATTTTCTTTTTTGAGAGAGAAATTTGTAAAAAAAAATACACTAAAGCAGAGATTGAATTTTGTCAGTATTCAAACAAACATAAGCAGAGGAACAAAATGAAGGATTAAGGTATTTTCGTTTTTTTTTATTTTTCATTTCCTAATCATAGTCTGAATGTAATCTGTTGAGTTTGGCTTATGAATAAAAAGTAAAAATTATTTATTATTATTGGTCTGAGTATAAAAAATGTTAGACATAATAGGATTAAAAAACTCAAACCTTGAACATCGTTGCCGTCGCCGGAATACCGACCATGCGATTTGGTCATTCCGTTCGTATTCGGACTCCCTTTCTTCCTCGACGACCTGACCCAGTGGCTTATTCTAATGCCGTTCTTGTTCACGATCTTGATGATGAAGTCCGATCAAGCAAGTTTTTTTTGAAACACGACTCTGTTTTTCTTGTTCTTGTGGAAACATGATTCGTTTCGTTTCTCTGTTAAAACTCTCGATCTCCAAAACCCATTACCCTAGCCGCCACCCATCTTGGTTTTGCCTATTCTGTTTTTCTCTTTTGAATTTTTTTCATCTCCAACCTCTATTGCCTTAGCCGCCTCTCATTTTGGTTTTTGCCTATGCCTTTTTTTTACAAATTAGGGTTTTGTCATACCAGTTAGGTTTCACAACATATTGGGCCAGGTTTATTTTGTTGCAGCCCATTTACGTTTTGGGTCTAACTTCTTTTTTTTAGTTCCACTTGTGCTTTTTATTTTAAAAATATGTGCCTTTTATTTTAAAAACATATATGCTTGAATATTTAATCAATCTCTAATATAAAAAATAATTATTATATTGTTATTTCTTTTTAATTTTTATTTTAGATATGACATATTTTTTTAAGTTGTACTATTTTATTTTATTTTTTTATTTTGAAATTCAATATTAAAAATATTAAAAAATAATAAAATTTCCCAAGAGTATTAACTAGATGTGACATCTTTTTAATCTTTGAGTTATTAGAACACAAATTGTGACAATTTGATGGTTCTAAATCTCATAATCACAAATAAATTCATAAACTAAAAAATCATAAACAAATTAACTAAAAATTATTTAAAGTTAATTAAAATCTTTCAATCTCAAAGTTACATAATACACAAATTATATACTTTGATAACTCTAAAACTTATTTTTTTTAAAAAATTATTATTATTATTATTATTATTATTATTTAATCTTGGAGTTGTTAAGATACAAATTAAGCTATTTATTTGTTTTGAAATTCAATTTGAAAATAAAAAATAAAAATATTCTTAAGAGGATTAAATTAGATGTGACATCTTTTTACTCCTTGAATTTTGAGACACGAGTTGTACAATTCGATAGTCTTAAAATTCATATTTTAAGATAATTATTCAAATCAAGCAAGTCCATTTCTTTATGTTTGTCAAAATTAATTTTTTTTTTTAACAAAAATACAATTTATTTAAAAGCAATCAACACATCAACATTTTCTACTAAGAACTACGTAGCTTTGATTTCTCCATCGCACCGGGAGATACGTAGGAGCAAGATCACACTCTTGTCAAGCACATTAATAAAAACTTTTTTTTTACTCTTTTTTAACACGCCTTTATCTCAAAAAAAATTATATTTATAAAAAAATAATTTATATTCATATTTAATAATAAACCAAAATATGTATATTTAAGTTAATATAATTTTGCACAATTAATTATAGGTAACCGTTTTTAACGGATGTCGTAGGGTGCTAATACATTCCCTATGCATAAACGACTCCCGAATTCAAAATTTGGTATCAAAGACCATTTTTATATTTTTTTTTATATTTTTAAGGGTTTTCTAATATTTTCCTTATTTTAAAATAAATTTTGGTGGCGACTCCATTAATTTCGAGGAAAACTTGAAATTTTAGGCCGCGACAGCTGGCGACTCCGCTGGGGACTTTTAGAGAGTCAAGCCTAACAAATTAATTGTGTATAATATTTTTTTTTAACTTTTTCTATATTTGTTTATTTTATTTTTTTTATTTTTTATTTTCTTTATGTGTTTATTATTTTTTTTAATAAGTATTAGCTAACATTATAATATTCTTTTAAGTTAGTAAATTATTTTTATTTTATTTTATTTTATTTATCTATTTATTTTGTATATAAATGTTTTGTTAGTATTATGGATTTATTGAATCATGTTTATTTAATGCCTACACATTTATTAAGACACACATTTATTTAATGCCTACACATTTATTGAACAAAACTTAAGTTTATATTCGAGATTGCGTAGTGGTAGCCTTCTGGATGTACATCCTGTTTGGTTAACATGAAGATCTCACCTAGAGTTTGATTCTGTTGAGGTTATTGTCACTCCAAATAGTTTACCTATTGTTGTTGACAATTTTCCAAAATAGGATTATTGGCTCTAGGAACCGTGTTTAGAACCATAGAGCCTGTGAGAATTTCACTACATAAGTCAATAGACCCTTTCATTGTAAGAATATCCATAAAAAACCAATAAATTATTTCATATATTCAAGAATTTACATATATTAGTTTCATTCATACTTCATGATATTTTTTTTCCTCTCTTTTTCCAAGAAAAAAATAAAACATAATAGCATTTTGCATTAATTTTCAGGATTTTTGGGGAATCATACAAATCTTAGTCACGTGTTACTTAAGTGGACAATGGGATTGGAAAAAAGGAAAACCTTACTTTTAAAGTTCAAGCAACCTGATTTGAAAAGTTTAAGAGACATCAGCAATCAAATGAAAACTATACAACGTGATAGTTTCTTTCACAAATATGGGAAGATCCTAAATCTCTTGGCAGTAAATGTGCAAATAGGTGCCCTCACCGCATTGGCTCAGTATTATGATCCTCTCTTAAGATGTTTCACCTTTCAAGATTTTTAGTTGGCCCCAACATTAGAGGAATTTGAACGAATATTGGGTTACTCCTTGGAAAGAGGAAATCCTTATCGATATACTGGGCAACCACCGAAGTTGGAAACAATTGCTGAAGTGTTGAAGATCGACGTAAGAGAATTGGCAAGTACAAAAGAGGAAAAAGGGGCTATTCATGGGTTTTCAAGAAAATATCTAGAGCAAAAGTGCCAAGATTTAGCCGATAGAGAAGAATGGAGTACTTTTATAGATGTTTTGGCCCTCATTATCTACGGTATTGTTATATTCCCAAACCTTGATAACTTTGTAGATTTTGCTGCCATAAATGTATTCTTAGCTTTTAACCAACATAAACAAAACCCAGTTCCCGCAATTCTTGCTGATGTATACTACTCTCTGCACATGCGACATGAGAAGAAGGGGGGAACAATTTTGTGTTGCGTTCCAGTGTTATATACTTGGTTTGTGTCTCACATGTTCAAGAAAGGGTATCATGTTGGGATTAAGAGTAATCGTGAATGGGCACAGAGTATAGCTAGTCTTACTGGGCATACAATTTCATGGTATTATAGAGAACAAGGAGTGGAAGAGGTAATATGCCGATGCGGAGATTTTCCAAATGTACCTCTCATGGGAACGAAAGGATGTATTAATTACAATCCAATGGTAGCTCTAAGACAACTTGGCTACCCCATGTTGGATAAACCAGATGATAGGTCATTAGAGGCTTTTGTTTTGCACAATACGGGTATAGTAGACCCACCAATATTGAGAAGGATAAGTCGAGCTTGGGAGTTGATCATTAGAAAAGGAAAAATACTCGGATGTAGAAGTTGCAGCACAAAAGAACCCTATCAACAATGGGTAAAGAAAAGAGTCCAAGAAATCAAGCTGCCTTTCCACAATACAGCCTCAAGTGATCAGGATATGCCTGAAGCCACCTTTGTTACAAGTGAAGAAATAGAAGAGCTCAAAGCATCTTTGTTAAAATCTGAAGAGGAGAAAAAAGAGCTACAAGCAAAGTTAGAACAAGTCTCCCAAGAAAACGAGAACTTACGATCAGAAAACATATGTCAAAGTCAATTTATTGAAAGAAGCAACAAGAGGTTGAAAACTGAAAAAGAAAATAAACTTGACATACAAATTTGTTTGAGAGGTGCAAATGAAGAGTTAGATGTGCGAAATGAAGAAAAGAATGCGGCTATTGAAGAAGCCTACATATGGAAGCAGTTGTGGACAAAATCAGCAAGCTCTGAGAAGAAGGTAAAAAAGAGTTTGAAGATTTAAAGAAACAACTAAAAGAAATGGTAGCTAAATACGAGAGTCAAGTAAGGGATGAGAGGCAACAGAAAGAAGAAATTGAAGAATTACTCTCAAAACACCAAGATGCACTAAAAACAGAAATGGAAACTTCTAGTGAGTTGAAGAATTACATTGATTATCAAGAAAAGATCTATGATGACTTGAATGATGAAACCATATATTGGAAGGAGCGTTTCATGGTGTTGCTTGGACAATTGAAGAATCAAGAGATTTATAAAGAGTTGGAAGATAAAGGAAAACATTGGAAAGATTGCTTCTCAAAATTGGTCATGCTAGCTAATCAGGCAATCATAAAAATTCCAAAACACTTAAGATAGATTGATCTAATCATGCACCCACTCAATACTCCAATCAAAGTCTACAAGTTCGTCGAATATTGCAAACATTTAGTAGAAGAATTGGAGGAGAAAATCGGTTGTCCTATTGGAAAAGATGATTGAAATACCATAATCGATGTATCTTTTTAATTTAAATGCAATGTACTTTTATCTCATCAATGAAGGATTTGCTGTTTTGTTTATCGATTCCCATGTTCTTCTTTCATTAATAATTCATGCAAGACTTATGATTCCCCAACATCCACATAAAAAAGGAGATAATAATTGCATTCCATTCATGTTTAATACATACTCATAAATCTTTTATTGTTTTAAAAAAAAAACAGAAAAAAAATCAATAAAGCTGTTTCCCCGACATCCTTATCGGACTCGTGCAAACTCAAAGATCATGGAAGAACTTGAGCAAAATCAAGAGGTGATGAGAATAGATGTCAACCAATTAAAGGACAAGGTTGATCAAATCTTAGAAGTTATACAAGCTTTGTCAAGGAAGGGGAACGTAGATGAGAATCCTCCGGCTGTAAATGAAGAACAACAAACCACTCCTTCTCACCCACCAGGCTTTACACCGACTATCCAACAACCTCGTACAACAACTATACAATTTCCTATGTACGGTCTTCCACCCGATTATACTCCTCCCTTAGTTGTCAACCCCATGGAAAACAACCCAAACCACTTAAATCCCCAAAACACTCTACCATCAGAAAATACTCCATATATTGCACCCCAAGTACCCAATTTCGATGCTAATGGGAATTGGCATCAACCTCACATTGGGGATGATGATACACAATCAAAGGAAAAATTCCAAGTCTTGGAAGAGAGAATAAAAGCTATTGAGGGGTATAATATTTATGGCCTCGAAGCTTTCGATATGTGCTTGGTTCCTGATGTGATTATCCCTCCCAAATTCAAGATTCCTGACTTTGAAAAATACAAGAGAAACACATGTCCTAAAAATCATCTAACTATGTATTGCAGAAAAATGGCATCTCATGCTCATAACGATAAACTTCTCATTCACTTTTTCCAAGACAGTCTGAGTGGGGCATCGTTAAGTTGGTATATGCATCTTGAGCGAAATCAAATTCGTTCATGGAAAGACCTAGCTGATGCCTTTTTGAAGCAATACAGATACAACGTTGACATGACCCCTGATAGAATGCAATTGCAAAATTCCTTGAAAAAGGACAACGAAGCTTTCAAAGAATACGCACAACGGTGGAGAGAAATGGCATCACAAGTAGAACCCCCATTATCTGAAAGAGAAATGGTGGGTATGTTTATGGATACTCTCCAGTCGCCTTTTTACGACAAGATGATAGGGAGTATATCATCAAATTTTTCTGACCTTGTCATGATAGGAGAAAGGATAGAAAGCGGGATGAGGAGTGGCAAGATCGTCTGTGCAGCAACTAGTGTGAAACGACCCCAACCGACATTCACAAAAAAAAGAGAGGGGGATGCCAATGCTGTAATGATAAGCCCTAGAGTCTCCTATTTTCCACCCATCAATTCTTATGGACCCCCAAATTTCCAGCCCACGATACCACAAACTCCTTACATCCCTTATCCATATGTGGCCGCAACTACACAAGTTCCATACTCTCAATATCACCCTTCAAGACCACCTTTTTATCAACCACCACCTACCACATTTTTCCCACAAAATCAATGGAACCAGAATCCAATCTCAAATCTCTATAGACCACCTATCAATCGAGAAAAAAGGATAACCCGTTTTGATCCAATTCCCGTCACGTATAGCCAATTGTTGCCCCATTTACTTCAAAATTCAATGGTAGTCATAAGACCAATGAAACCTCTTGAACCACCATTTCCAAAATGGTATAATCCGAATTCCAAATGTGAATATCATGCAGGAGCCGTTGGGCATTCCATTGAAGATTGTCAAGCCCTAAAATCTAAAGTGCAAGAATTGATTAATTCCAAATGGCTTACCTTCAAGGAAGACGGTCCCAACATAGGGAGTAATCCTTTGCCGGGCCACAGGGATGCCTCTGTCAATGTCATTGGAGATGGGATAAACCAATATGCAACAGATGGTCGTGTGTTCACCATGGGATCATGTATGGAAAGTAGTATATCTTTCCCAAAACCATTGGAAATTCTCTACAAAAAGGAAAATCTTAAGCCAACTCCTAGCAAGCCAAATGCAATAATTGTGCAACCACCGATCCCTTTTCCTTATGGAAATACCAAGGCAGTACCGTGGAAATACGAAGTCACATCCCATTTGGCCAATCATCAACCAAGTGATGGTTGTGAACCTAAAGGAATTGATGTCACTAACATCTCAGGGATTGGTGGAATGACTCGGAGTGGTCGAGTATACACTCCTGAACAACATAGGAAAAAGGAGGTTCATGGGGAAAAAGGGGAAAGAAGATATGTATCATGCCATAAAAGGACAAGAGACCAGTAAAAAGACGGTATTTGAAGAAGAAGCTAATGAATTTTTGAAGTTTATCAAGCAAAGTGAATATAAAGTGGTGGATCAGCTAAATCAAACCCCTTCCAAGATATCAGTTCTCTCCTTGTTATTACACTCTGAAGCACATAGAAGAGCACTAATGAAAGTTTTAAATGAGGCCCATGTTACTCACGATATCACCGTCGATCAGTTTGATGGAGTTGTCGGTAACATCACTGCTAGTAGTTGCCTGAGTTTTAGTGATAATGAATTACCAGCTGAAGGGACAGAGCATAATAAAGCACTACACATCTCTGTGAGGTGTCACGATCATATTCTTGCACGAGTGTCAATAGATAATGGTTCATCATTAAATGTCATGCCTAAATCAACACTGTCAAAACTATTTGTTAAGGGAGCCTATTTGAAGCCTAGTGCTTTGGTGGTGAAAGCATTTGATGGATCTAGAAGACAAGTTGTTGGTGAGATTAACCTGCCAATTCAAATCGGACCCCACATCTTTGGGATAACCTTCCAAGTAATGGATATTAAACCAGCGTACAGTTGTCTTTTAGGGAGACCATGGATTCATGCTGCTGGAGCAGTGACATCTACCCTCCATCAAAAGCTAAAGTTTATAGTGAACAATAAACTGATAATAATATCTGGGGAAGAAGATATGATAGTAAGTCATTTATCTTCTACATGCTACATTGAAAACACGGAGGAAGCCATAGAGACTTCCTTTCAAGCATTAGAAATTGCCAATGCCGTCGTCATGGGTGAAGAATATCGTTTAAAAGAACCAAAACTATCTACCACATCATTGAAGTTTACCAAATCTATGTTGGAAGAAGGAGTTTTTGTTAATTTGGGAAAGTTGATAGAAATAGCAGAAAAGAACAATAGGTACGGGTTGGGATATGTACCTACTCAAGCTGATAAAGAGAAGGCTGCGAAGGGAAAAAGAGAAAACTGGACACCGAATTCACAGATGATTCCTATTTGTGACATTCGCCAAACTTTTCAAAGTGCCGGAATAATATATGCTCATCAAGTGGCTGTTACAGAAGAGGATCATGTTGATGATGACACCCTCAAGCTAGTGTACCCTTATTCTCCAAACACCAGTCTCAACAATTGGAAGATCCTCGAGTTTCCCGTGTTTGTTAATTCATGTTCAAAGTAATTATGTATTTTTTTTACTCCTTTTGCTATGCCCAAGGCTATAAGGATAATTAACTAGGGCATATGTATTTCAATTCCGTACTTATTATAAATAAATGTATTTTCCTAAATTCTCCAACTGGTTTTGTCTTTCTCTTTTCTTTCTTTTATTTTTTTATTTTTTTTGGACAATCCTTATTCATTTTTTTCCCTTTAATTTAAACAATGCAGAGTCGAAAACGAATATGTTGAAAATGGCAGCGCTAGAACCCTTTCTTGTAATTTTGAACGTCTGATTAATCACGCTGATGAGGATTGTGAAGATGACTGTGAGCCTCCCCCAGAACAAGAAAAGTTAATTGAACATGAAGCTAAGATAATCCAACCCTATCAAGAACCTGTTGAGGTGATCAACTTAGGGAATGAACATGATAAGAAAGAAGTTAAAATTGGTATGTCTCTGAAAGAAAGTGAACGAGAAAAGTTGGTTAAACTTTTATTTGATTATGTGGATGTCTTTGCATGGTCATATCAGGATATGCCTGGGCTAGATACTAACATAGTTGAACACAAGCTACCACTCAAGCCTGAATATGCTCCAATTAAACAAAAATTGAGGAGGATGGGACCTGATATGTCACTTAAAATTAGAGAAGAGGTCAAAAAGCAATTTGATGCTGGTTTCTTAGCAGCAGCAAAATATCCTCAATGGGTGGCTAATATTGTACCAGTTCCAAAAAAAGATGGAAAGGTTCGAATGTGTGTTGACTATCGGGATTTAAATAAAGCTAGTCCTAAAGACGATTTTCCTCTGCCTCATATTGATGTCCTGGTGGATAGCACTGCTCAATACTCTCTTTTCTCCTTTATGGATGGTTTCTCAGGATATAATCAAATCAAGATGGCTCCCGAAGATATGGAAAAAACTACATTCATCACACAATGGGGAACTTTCTGCTATAAAGTGATGTCATTTGGATTGAAGAATGCCGGGGCAACCTATCAAAGAGCAATGGTAACTTTTTTTCATGACATGATGCATAAGGAAATAGAGGTTTACGTGGATGATATGATTGCAAAATCTCAAACCGAAGAAGATCATGTTGTTAACCTTCGAAAGTTATTTGAGCGACTAAGGAAGTTCAGACTCCGTTTAAACCCTGCTAAATGCACCTTTGGTGTAAGATCAGGCAAATTACTTGGGTTTATCGTTAGTCAAAAAGGGATAGAAGTGGACCTAGATAAAGTAAAAGCAATACAAGAAATGCCAGCTCCACGCACAGAAAAAGAAGTTTGTGGCTTCTTGGGTAGATTGAATTACATTGCGAGGTTTATATCGCATCTCACCGCTACATGCGAGCCAATTTTTAAATTGTTGCGCAAAGACCAAAAAGTTGAGTGGAATGATAATTGTCAAAAGGCTTTCGAAAAGATTAAGCAGTACTTGTCAAAACCTCCCGTCTTAGTACCTCCAGTTCCTAGGAAACCGCTTATTATGTACTTAACAGTACTTGAGGAGTCAATGGGTTGTGTATTGGGACAACATGACGAATCTGGTAGGAAAGAACATGCTATTTATTATTTGAGCAAAAAGTTCACCAGTTGTGGAACAAGGTATTCACTGCTTGAACGAACATGTTGCGCATTGGCATGGGCTGCTCGTCGGTTGAGACAATATATGTTATGTCATACAACTTGGTTGGTGTCTAAAATGGACCCAATTAAGTACATCTTTGAGAAACCTGCTCTTACTGGAAGGATTGCCCGTTGGCAAATGTTGTTATCAGAATACGATTTAGTATATGTTACACAAAAATCCATCAAAGGAAGCGCACTAGCAGAGTATTTGGCCCAACAACCGATAGAAGATTATCAATCAATGCAATGTGAATTCCCCGATGAAGGCATATTGACTTTAGGTGAAGAGACCAAATCATCTGATAAAGAAAATTGGATGTTGGTGTTTGATGGTGCCTCTAATGCGTTGGGGCATGGAATTGGAGCCATTTTGATTTCCCCTGAGAACCAGTTCACTCCATTTATGGCTAGGTTGTGTTTTGATTGTACAAACAACATTGCGGAATATGAGGCATGTGTTATGGGCATTAAAGCAGCTATCGAATCAAATGTAAAATTTCTTGAGGTATATGGAGACTCATTGTTGGTCATCCATCAGACGAAAGGAGAGTGGGAAACGCGAGATTCCAAATTGATTCCGTATCACACCCATATCAAAGAATTGACAGAACACTTTGAGAGGATTACTTTTCACCATATCCCTCGAGAAGAAAACCAGTTAGCTGACGCCTTGGCCACTTTGTCGTCAATGTTCAAAATAACCACTAATCAAGACATGCCAATCATAAAGATTCAACAAAGAGATAAACCTGCATATTGCTTATCAATAGAAGAAGAGTTTGATGGCAAGCCGTGGTTTTATGACATCAAATCATATGTTAAGAATAAAGAATATCCATTGGGTATTTCAGAGAACGACAAAAGAGTTTTAAGGAGATTGTCAATGAACTTCTTCTTAAGCGGGGATGTGCTTTATAAGAGAAATCATGATATGGTTCTCCTCAGATGTGTGGATAAAGCAGAAGCAGAGAAAATCATCCAAGAGGTTCACGAAGGTTCTTTCGGAACTCATGCAAATGGGCACGCAATGGCAAGAAAAATCTTAAGGGCTGGCTACTATTGGTTGACCATGGAGTCCGATTGCTTTAGTCACGTAAAGAAATGTCATAAATGTCAAATCTATGTTGATAAAGTACATGTACCACCCACCTCTTTGAATGTTTTAACATCACCATGGCCATTTTCAATGTGGGGAATGGATGTTATTGGACTCATTGAGCCTAAGGCTTCAAATGGACACCGGTTTATCCTAGTAGCTATTGATTATTTCACAAAATGGGTTGAAGCTGCTTCTTATGCCAATGTGACGAGAAGTGTGGTTGTCAGATTCATCAAAAGAGAATTGATTTGTCGATATGGCTTGCCAAATAAGATAATCACTGACAATGCGACTAATCTGAACAACAAGATGATGAAAGAGTTATGTGATAGTTTCAAAATTCAGCACCATAATTCTTCTCCATATCGTCCAAAAATGAATGGGGCTGTAGAAGCAGCAAACAAAAATATCAAGAAGATCATACAAAAGATGGTGAAGACATATAAGGATTGGCATGAAATGCTTCCATTTGCATTACATGGCTATAGAACCTCTGTTCGTACCTCAACAGGGGCAACTCCTTTCTCGTTGGTGTATGGAATGGAAGCGGTACTTCCCATTGAAGTTGAAATTCCCTCCTTCAGAGTCCTTATGGAAACAAAACTAGAGGAGGCAGAGTGGATTCAATCACGATATGACCATTTGAATCTCATAGAAGAAAGAAGAACAATAGCTTTGTGTCATGGTCAGCTATATCAGAAAAGACTCAAAAAAGCATACGAGAAAAAAGTCCGTCCTCGAGAGTTTCGAGAAGGAGACTTAGTGTTAAAGAAAATATTGCCCATAAAAAAGGATTCTCGGGGAAAGTGGACTCCGAACTACGAAGGATTATATGTTGTGAAAAAAGCTTTCTCTGGGGGAGCTCTGATACTTGCAGAAATGGATGGAGATGAGCTTCCACTTCCAGTAAACTCAGATGCAGTTAAGAAATATTATGCATAAAAAAATATATAAAAAAAAAACTGGGCTCGCTAGGTTGAAAACCTGAAAAGGCAACCTAGGCAAAAATTAGAGCATCCCGATGGATTGAAAACTTGGAAGAGCAGTCCATGCAAAAGTTAGGGATAACAAAAAGATCAAGCATTTCAAACTGTGTCAGTTATTATTCTTAGAAGTTCTAAGATACAAGAATGCCTAGCGTTTGTTATATCTTCAACTAAAGCTAAACACATTGACCACATTGTAATCCCTGTCTCATTAGTTTTGTTTTCAATGTAACGAATGTATATTTTCCAATGATGTCATTCGATGTTGTACCTTACACTATTTCTAAATTAATTCAGTTTCATTGTTGATTTATTCTAGTATTTTAAAAATGTTATTTTATGATAATAAATATTGGAATTGCAAATATGAGAAAATATAAATAAATAAAAAAATCTTAAATAGTTTGACGCTTGAAAACATATACATGGGAGCTCGAGATATATGGGTGTATAAAAAATGAAGGGTAAATATTTTAAATAATGCACATTTGATTGGCCTCAAGAAAAAGTGATTACACAAGATATACTAGAGTCATCATTATTATCGTCGTTGATCCATTGAATCTTATAAGTGTATAAAGTCGCATAAGGATCGGGGAAACTAAAAAATAATAAATAAATAAATAAATAAGAATTTATCTTCATTGCATGCATATTACATTTTTTCAAATACTCACACATGATTTACGCATCTTCACTCATATTTTACTTATACTCAACAATTCCTTATATCATGCATAATGAATTAATCATGCATATCTTATGTGTATATTTTATTTATATTCAACAATTTTTGTGTCACATTGTTCATTTTACGTTTGCATTGCAATTACCACATACATTTTTTTTTTAAATAAAAAATAAAATAGATTTATCTCATTTTATTTACATTCTAAATTTTAAACTCATGATTGGTTTAGTCATCATTTTATTTTATATCAAGATCGGTAAGCAATCCGAGATCATTATCTATGTCATTTCGGTAAGCAATCCGAGATTCATTTTTATTTATGTCATTTTAAAGCAATCCGAGATCATTTTATCTATGTCATTTTATCTACGCATCGGTAAGCAATCCGAGATCATTTTATCTATGTCGAGCATCGGTAAGCAATCCGAGATCATTTTATCTATGTCGATCTACGCATCGGTAATCAATTCGAATACGATTTTATCTATGTCGATCTACGCATCAGTAATCAATCTGAAGACGATCATGCTTTTTATTTACTTCCCTAAACCATTGGTCTTAGTCATTTTGTCATTTTGTTTTTATTTATTTTTGCTAATCACTTTTTTTTATGTCAAATTATTTTTACATTTAAAGTTATCTTACTTTCGAACAAAATTGAGGTCCTTATATTTATTTATCTTTACCATGTAAAATATAATTAAATAGGGGCAGCTGTAGTAACTAATTTTTGTCTCCAATTTCCAGCCTGTCTCCAATTTCCAGCTTTGCTTTCCTATCAATTTCCAACCTGTCAGCAAAGAGATTGTTCTTCATACGCTTCCCTACTTCACAAGCATACACTTGCTTTCCTATCAGCACACCCAGCAAATTGTTCTTCACGCTTCCTCTGCTTCACAAGCATACTCACAAGCATACACAACCTCCTGACAAAGGAAACCAGCTTTTATTTTCTTTGTATTAGTGTGAAACAATGCAAGATTTAGAACTAGAATTTATCTAAAAGACATAAATATGCACTATTTTACCTATAAATAGAGACAAAAAAATCAAGAACTAGGGGAAAAAAACACAAAACATAGATTCTAAATTCTAAAAAAAAAGAGGAAGAGAATTCGAAATATTGAAACAGAGAGTAGATTTTCTTTTTTGAGAGAGAAATTTGTAAAAAAAAATACACTAAAGCAGAGATTGAATTTTGTCAGTATTCAAACAAACATAAGCAGAGGAACAAACTGAAAGATTGAGGTATTTTCGTTTTTTTTTATTTTTCATTTCCTAATCATAGTCTGAATGTAATCTGTTGAGTTTGGCTTATGAATAAAAAGTAAAAATTATTTATTATTATTGGTCTGAGTATAAAAAATGTTAGACATAATAGGATTAAAAAACTCAAACCTTGAACATCGTTGCCGTCGCCGGAATACCGACCATGCGATTTGGTCATTCCGTTCGTATTCGGACTCCCTTTCTTCCTCGA
Source organism: Cicer bijugum (assembly GCA_037974875.1). Classification (NCBI taxonomy): domain Eukaryota; kingdom Viridiplantae; phylum Streptophyta; class Magnoliopsida; order Fabales; family Fabaceae; genus Cicer; species Cicer bijugum. The sequence continues at coordinate 3,543,766 of JBBPBT010001132.1, forward strand.
CGACCTGACCCAGTGGCTTATTCTAATGCCGTTCTTGTTCACGATCTTGATGATGAAGTCCGATCAAGCAAGTTTTTTTTGAAACACGACTCTGTTTTTCTTGTTCTTGTGGAAACATGATTCGTTTCGTTTCTCTGTTAAAACTCTCGATCTCCAAAACCCATTACCCTAGCCGCCACCCCATCTTGGTTTTGCCTATTCTGTTTTTCTCTTTTGAATTTTTTTCATCTCCAACCTCTATTGCCTTAGCCGCCTCTCATTTTGGTTTTTGCCTATGCCTTTTTTTACAAATTAGGGTTTTGTCATACCAGTTAGGTTTCACAACATATTGGGCCAGGTTTATTTTGTTGCAGCCCATTTACGTTTTGGGTCTAACTTCTTTTTTTTAGTTCCACTTGTGCTTTTTATTTTAAAAATATGTGCCTTTTATTTTAAAAACATATATGCTTGAATATTTAATCAATCTCTAATATAAAAAATAATTATTATATTGTTATCTCTTTTTATTTTTTATTTTAGATATGACATATTTTTTTAAGTTGTACTATTTTATTTTATTTTTTTATTTTGAAATTCAATATTAAAAATATTAAAAAATAATAAAATTTCCCAAGAGTATTAACTAGATGTGACATCTTTTTAATCTTTGAGTTATTAGAACACAAATTGTGACAATTTGATGGTTCTAAATCTCATAATCACAAATAAATTCATAAACTAAAAAATCATAAACAAATTAACTAAAAATTATTTAAAGTTAATTAAAATCTTTCAATCTCAAAGTTACATAATACACAAATTATATACTTTGATAACTCTAAAACTTATTTTTTTTTTTAAATTATTATTATTATTATTATTATTATTATTATTATTATTTAATCTTGGAGTTGTTAAGATACAAATTAAGCTATTTGTTTGTTTTGAAATTCAATTTGAAAATAAAAAATAAAAATATTCTTAAGAGGATTAAATTAGATGTGACATCTTTTTACTCCTTGAATTTTGAGACACGAGTTGTACAATTCGATAGTCTTAAAATTCATATTTTAAGATAATTATTCAAATCAAGCAAGTCCATTTCTTTATGTTTGTCAAAATTAATTTTTCTTTTTAACAAAAATACAATTTATTTAAAAGCAATCAACACATCAACATTTTCTACTAAGAACTACGTAGCTTTGATTTCTCCATCGCACCGGGAGATACGTAGGAGCAAGATCACACTCTTGTCAAGCACATTAATAAAAACTTTTTTTTTACTCTTTTTTAACACGCTTTTATCTCAAAAAAAATTATATTTATAAAAAAATAATTTATATTCATATTTAATAATAAACCAAAATATGTATATTTAAGTTAATATAATTTTGCACAATTAATTATAGGTAACCGTTTTTAACGGATGTCGTAGGGTGCTAATACATTCCCTATGCATAATCGACTCCCGAATTCAAAATTTGGTATCAAAGACCATTTTTATATTTTTTTTTATATTAAGGGTTTTCCAATATTTTCCCTATTTTAAAATAAATTTTGGTGGCGACTCCATTAATTTCGAGGAAAACTTGAAATTTTAGGCCGCGACACTTTTCATCCAATTTGGTTCTTTTGACTTATGGTATATGAGTGGAGCACAATGAACCAAACACCCTTAGATGCTTGATAGAAGGTTTGATGCCTCCCCAGGCCTCAATAGGTGTCATCCCCTCTACAGCCCTTGTAGGAAGTCAATTTTGGAGATACACAACAGTGTTTACTGCTTCTGCCCAAAAAGACTTTGGCAATTTCTTCTCAAAAATCATGCATCTAGCCATCTCAAGGACATATCTATTCTTTCTTTCAGAAACTCCATTTTGTTGGGGTGAGTAGCTGACTGTAAGTTGGCGCTCAACACCAAAATCATCACAAAATTTATTACATTCTGTAGAAATAAACTCCTTCCCATTGTCAGTTATGAGTTTCTTCAAAAAATAGCCACTTTGGGTTTCAACTAAGGCTTTAAATTTCTTAAAAACTGAAAAAACTTCAGATTTCTGTTTAAGAAAATAAACCCAAGTCATTCTTGTTAAATCATCAATAAAAAGAATGAAATACTTGCTACCATGGAATGAAGTAGTATTCATAGGTCCACAAACATATGAGTGAACCAATTCAAGTTTTTTATTTGCTCTCCATGTAGCCAAACTTGAAAAAGGCAATCTATGTTGCTTACCAAGTTGACAACCTTCACACACTTCTGAGCACATTTAAATACTAGGCAAGTCTTTGACCAACTTTTTCTTTTGAGCAAATTGAATGGATTTCAAATTATAGTGGCCAAGCCTCTTGTGCCAAAGCTTAGAATCAAGTTCAGCCTTACTCAATTTACATTCATGTTCAGAAACTAAATTCATGTTAATAGGAAAACTTCTTTTTTTCATATCTATTTCAAACAATTCATGATTATTAACATCAGTAATCACACAACTTCCTTCTTTAAATAACAAGCAGTAGCCGTTTTGCATCATTTGACCCACACTCAACAGGTTTTGATCAAGTTCAGACACTAAAAGAACATCATAAATATATTTAATACCTGTTGCAGTATAAATTTTCACCGTTCCTTTACCCATGATGGCAACTTTTTCTCCATTTCTTATTTTTACAGATCCTGTAGCAGGTTTGAGCTCCGAAAAAAAATCTGGTTTGCTAGTCATGTGTTGTGTGCATCCACTATCAAGAAACCTAGTGTCTCCATCCTCCAAACTTTTTGTAGTCTTGGCCATGAACAAGAGTTATTCGCTATCATCCGTTTCAGTCACATTTGCCTTTTGAGAAGTGTGACTTTGTTGATTTTGTTGCTGCTGTTTCAGCCTACAAAACCTCTCAATATGTCCATTTTTGTTGCAATATCTACATTGTAATGGCGGTGGAGTTTTGCCTTCGTACCAACAATCACTCTCTTTGTGGCTAGTTCTTTTGCAGATTCCACACTTTGGAAACCTTTCTTTCTTCTTTGTATCATTTCCATAATGTTGCCCAACAAATTTCTTTTCATCTTTGACTTTTATGGCTTTTTCTTTGTGTTTGACTTGTAAGGCTGATTTTGTTGCTTCCTCTTGTCGAAGAATTCTTCTCTGCTCTTAAGCTTGAAGAGCATTTGTAAGCTTTGTTAAGCTTATCTTAGAAAGATCTTTAAACTCTTCAAGTGAAGAAATTTTAGATTCGAACCTTTCGGGTAAAACCACCAAGACTTTTTCTACAATTCTACTATCAGGAAATTGTTCCCCCAACAATCTAATTTGGGTTACAACTTGCATAACTTTGGTCATGAAATCATTTATGGTTTCAGCTTCATTCATTTTCAAGGCTTCAAACTCTCTTTTGAGATTAAGAACTTGCATTTGCTTGGTTCTTTCATTCCCAAAAAACTCTTCTTCCAACTTCTCCCAAATTTGTTTTGCTGTTTCCAAGTGTGAGATTCTCATGAAAACATCATCATTCACTGCAGAGTGAAGGATGGTAAGAGCCTTAGCTCTCTTAGCAACTTGCTCACTATGGTATCTCATTTGAGCAATAGTTGGATTTTATTGCAAAGGTGGTGGTTCAGTAGCTGTTTCCACCACCTCCCAAAGATCATATGCTCTCAACTGAGTCCTCATCTTTACAGACCAGATTTCATAATTCTTTCCTATAACTATAGTAGGTGCTGGTAGTGTAATATTGTTAGAAGCCATCAAGAAAAAAAGGTTGGGTATGATTTTTTCTTTTCAAATGGGTATTCTATTTCTATAAAAAAAATTGGTATGCTGGATTTTCTGTGGTTTTAGGCCCTTCAAGAACAAAGAAGCTCTAGATACCAATTGTAGTCTCTTTTAAATTCAGAAACATAGATCACTTTTTTTTTCTTTTCATTTCAAAACATGTTTATGATACAATATATAAAAAACAGCAAAAAGTAAAACAGTAGGACAGCATGCTGGTCTGTCACATAACCATGATTACAAAGTCTTAAACTACTCCAACAAGTATGGGTCACCATACTTCATGCAGAGGTAACTTGTACGACAAAATAACACTCAAGATAAAACAAAAGATCACAAATATTGTTGGCGAACATCTCAAATCTCATGTTTTAACAGCTTTAACTTTGAAGTGTTGAAGATTCTACCAAAAAGAGTATATAGCTTCTTACCCATCTGGCCATCTACACGTACCTGATTAGCTATGAATAAGCTTAGCTAATAGAAAAGATGTGAATGAGAAAGAGCAGAATAACGCACACACGTGAAATTGATGGCAATGCCAATATCAATAGCAAAAGCAGGGAGAACTAATGGAACAGATTATCAGGCTGCAACTTGTAAGTTGTGTTTTATGAGAAAAAATGAGCTTCAATGACGAAAATAGTCCAAAAAGCATTTGCATATGAAAGGAAAGCACTTGCACCTCTCTTCATATTACATATTTAATAGTTCTCATTTTTATATTTCTCAACTTTGTATGCTTTGTTTTTGTCGGAGAACTAAACAAATTGATTAATGGTTGTTAATATCTTTTGCGAAATAATAACTAAGAGGTGGTATATTTTTACATCCTTAATAAATAATTTGTTTTTAAAATATTAATTATTTGTATTATCTTTTTACTATATCCGTGAATACATTCCTACTTATTATCTTATCTAAATAACATTAAACTTTTAATTATGAAAAGAAATTAAATTTTCTTTTAAAATAAGAGTCTACATATGAATTAATTACCATAAATATCATATCTTTAAAATGAACATTTTAAGGGAAACCATTAATTCAAGAGGATAAATATTTTGTATAAGACATACTACATTAAAATTTAATTTTTTTTAAAACAAAAAATATGTATATGTAAACCAATGAAGGTAAATAAATATGTTTTTGCAAGCACAGACTTAAAAAGTTTAATGAAAACATAGATACTTAGAGATAAATCTCTAAGTCAAATCTATACTCATGTTAAAATCAACGTGCAAACATAGTTTGAGAAAGAAACATGGAAGTGATGACATAATGTTTAATGTGTGAAACATTACTTTAACAATTATTAATGAACACGTTGAAAGGTCTAAGTCTGACCTACAATTTGTTTTTTACACCTACAACTTATTATAGGTCTTTTTTTTTACTTGACCGGATCTTTTTTTAAAAGTCTGGTCTAGCCTAGAAGCCTATTTAAAAGTTTTATTCACATTAAAACATTTAAATATTTTACTCATACCATATGACACTCTCCACATACTAATATATTAATGTACATATCTATATATATTAAACAAAATAATTTTTCAAACAAAATAGTTTTAAAAAAAAAAATTGAAACAAACATCCTTTAAATATAATTTTTGATTTCAAATAATAGATTTTTTTTTTTCTTGAAACAAACTCATCTAGTGATTGATTAATTGAACGGCTATTGAATATGGAAAGACTATCAAATATAAAATCGCTACCGAATATATAACGACTACTGAATATGGAATAATTATTGAGTGATTGTTTAATTGATAGAAAATAATATTGTTAATATCATATTAAAAAACAATATTAATAAATAATAAAAAAATATTAATAAATAATAAAAAAAACAAAATAAATAATAAAATATATATAGGCTGACCTGTCAGATGTAATATGCTTTTTTTTACAAGTTTGAGTGTAACATATTTAAATAAATAGCTTTTAAGTCTGATCTTTTATTAAATAAGTCATGCCAGACCATAAGGAGGTTAGGCCATAGACCTCTGACGGACAGCCTAACATATTGATACATTCATTATTATCATAAATATAATGTGAAATATATTAATTTGGAAGGTATGCAAATATATAAAAAAAATAACAATTATATTACATTAAAAATTGATTTAATAATTTTAAGACAATTATTTGCAACATTTAGACTGAGGGAGTATAATTTAAGAGTACAAAAAAACCATTCTTGGTATATATCTGTATCAAATAAATTGAGTGTTTGAAGTAAACAGGAGCTGAATATTCTTTCTCTGCGCATAATAAGCAGGAGACCAAAGTTCAGGTTTATATATTTTTAACAAGGAGAGATAGGGTATAAGTTATTGAATACATATATCCAATACATCAAAGGCTGTGCAATGCTTGATCAACTGACTTTGACAAGCATCTTCTAAGTTATGTCAATGATGTCTATGCCGATCCTTATCTCTTGATGAGTAAGAGGAACTGTAGTAGTCACGGTCTGAAACATGAAAATGTGTTGAGGAAATTATATACCAAAAGGAAGAAAGCAAAAAAAAAAAAGCTAAGCAAATCCCAAACTCACGAAGATGCATACCATGAGACGAATGTCGTTTTGACTTCTCTGAATGTCCTGCATCCAATACAAAAACTAAATCTTAACCTATGTACACAGCAAAACAATAATCACAAATAAACTCTATAAAAATACCTAAATCCTTTGCCCTCTCCCTAGAACGATGACCACGATCCTTAAGTTTGACCCTTTCAGTTTCCTCTCGTTCACGTTCTTTGTCAGAATCCCTTCCCCAATCACGATCCCTTTTTATTCTGTCCCGATCCCTACGTAACTCGTCACCAGCTTCCATTTTACGGTCTTGTTTGGAATTCAGTGTGGGTTCATCTTTTAAATCTCTCTCAGAAGCCATACCTTTGGATTCTTCATCAGATTTCCTAGCATCGTTCAACTTATCACTGGCTTGTTTTACCAAAGCAGCCTTGCTACCACTCAAGTCAATATTAGCTTCTCCGAGAGGTCCCTTTAGCACTGACGTCTCAGTATTAATCGGTGACCTATTTTCAGGAACATCCTACAGATTGGCAATGATTTCAGATATGTTTTATCAAAACCTTAGTTGATTACAGGAAGCATCAATATACAGGTTTAAATAAGAAAATAATGCACCTGTAAGGCAGGTTAAACAAGAATAAAAGATTTGACTCCACCAAATAAGGGATACACTTTAAAAGATAAAAATTACAGAGCTTATAAGTTGTTTGAAAACATCAGTATATATTTTAAGAACTACATCACTTTTCATACATTTACTTACATGACAAATTTATCACTATTTCAACCACACTTTAGAGGAGCCTAATTTCAAAATGAGAAGGGCAAAATTGACCATCACCTTTGCAGTTGACTGAGACTTTGATTCCAATGATTTGTTGGAGAATGTAAAAGAGTCCCCATCCTTGCAAACTGGTATATATTGTGCCTTTGGAAGGCTATAAAGGTGAGCCAAAACCCTGCAGACTTCATCGATACCAGACTTTTCTGCATCAAATGCTTTCCACCACGGTGGGTTCTCAGGAAGGGGTACTTGAAACCTACGAGCTGCAGCATATACAACTCCACAAGCCACAACCTCACTCTTAAATCTTACGCACAATGTAGTGCGCAAACTGCATAAAAAGATTGATAGGTAAGTATATAACTAAGAATCAGCAAGTGTGTTGTTCTAGTAAAATGCATTGAATACAAGTCATAACAAAAGAAACTAGCACAAATTGTAGTCAGGCAATTAAATTTGTAAAAATAATATTTTACTCCACTACAACTCTGTCATATGAAAACATGTCTGCACAAGATGACAGGAAGCATCAATATATAGCCAGTAGAAGATATAGTAGTGAAGGAGCCAACTCCCAATATGCTATGGTCGTGTAGTGGGTATCGGTATGGCCGCTACGCCAAAGTCTAGGAAACTATTCAAGCACTTTTTACCATACACATATAATAGCTAAAAAATAGAATAATGCACAAAAATAAACACATTTATAACGAATCATCAGAGGTCATTGCTAAGTGTTGGTTGAGACCGGAACATTCCTTTCAATTTACAACAATGTACCTATCGTTAGCCAGATTCCAAGCTTCTTGCCTCAATTCTGGAGGTGTTTCAAGGGTAGCAAGGTAATTTGATATAAACTTGTGTGGATGCTCAACATGACAAATAAATCCCATTTCTTTCAGAATATGTCTCTCTGTTCTGCTCAGCTCCATTTTCAATTCAACGTATTTCTGTTCCATAAAATGAAAACGAAATCATTCAAAAGACTAAATTATTGAAATGATGTTCATAACATGTATGTGATAACGGTAGATGAATGATTAATGAGAAATTAAGAAAACAATTATAATGATCATCCAAAAGAGACTGAGCTCTCATACAAATTAAAGCAGAACCAAGCTCCTGGCCGAGAGAAAAGAAACACACTCTCTGCTTATGATTGATGAACGAATAGCAATCCTACGCACGATTACTTTATTGGAATATCCTAACTAACTGCCAGATTAACAGATTTCTAACTTTCTCCCTTCAACTCTTTCTTTTTCTTACAGCTCATACACCTTACATACCACAGGCCTGTCATTGTTAAATCCCGTTAATGTATTTGTATCAGACCCACAATTTGAACTTAAATTCAAGATTCGTGATCAATAGGTGACTGCCAATTTAGTAGCAGAAAAACCCTTAAACCCTTCACATTCTTGTGTACAGGTCCATTAACAACAATCTTCAGTTTATTGGAATAAAGAGACACTCTTTGTCTAAGGGTCCCAACAGAAAGTGATCCAAGACTGAATGTCAATCCCACTACCCTCTTATTACTTTGTTGGAATATCCTAAGTTATTATAGCAGATTTCTAATTCTCTCCCTTCTTCTCTTTTTTTTTTTTCTTACACTCATACAACTTTGATATCAAGGGCCTGTTATTCTTAAAGTCCATTCAGGCATCTGATATAAACTCATAATATGGGTCAAATCTATCATTCACACAGTATGTGTGCTAAAAAATATAAGGGATAAAATGGGAGCTTCCAACCTTGGAATACAAGTCTAAATGCTCCATGGGCAAGTTCTCCCTTCTGCATTCCATCCAGTGAAACATAATGAGTACTTGTCTAGCTTTTCTAGTGTTTTCCTCCAGTTTTGAAGCCAACCACACACAGCTTGCAGCAACTTTCTAAAAAAAGAGATGCTATGAGCATTTTGATTCATTATACACAAGAGAGGAAAAGAGAAAGTAATATATAAATCAAGACCTTGACATTGAACCGTGCAAATGACTTCTTGCAATAGAAACGATGAAATAGAACCTGTCCCGTGGCCATGACTGCTTGTGGTCTGACACACATTAAGGTAACAAACTAAACTGAATGCAGAGAAATTAAATGTAAATGAAAACAATAATACTAACAAAAAGGATACAATCTAAGTAAAATGCCACTTTCTTGGATGAGATCACAGCCATAGATTCTAAGGGTGGTTTCAGTAGCTTCATCTATGCCATCTTTTCTGGAGGGTGACTTTGATAGCTGCTCGTCCGTTAGGTAAAATGTGTCAATTGCTGTGTAGATCATCTCTTTTATCCTCCCTCCACCTTAACACAATCATAATAAGGTTTCATTTTAAAAAATAAATAAAGAAGAGAAACTTGAACTTTGTTGTTAAAATATAATCAACTTTAGAAGTGATAGAAGCTAGATTGAGAGACTATTGAAACAAAATGATTAGAGACAAGAAGCACCATAAATGGAGAAATTAGAAGTGGTTACTAGTTCCAGTTTTGAACCAAAAGATTATTAGTTCCAAATGAGAATCTTTCAGATGCTACTCAAATCAGATTCAAATTCAACTAACTGGTGTAGCAATAAAAAAGCCCATTCTGATTTTCTTTCTGATTGAAAATCCCATTCTGCCTTTGATCCCAAGTAAAACAACACTGAACATTGAGATATCAAGGTATCATAACTCACCATATTTACCATAATTATGCTAGCTAACCTACTCGCGGCAAGCAAGACCCAAGGTGCCGGTCTAATATCCCTATCCCTACAGTGCGGGTCTTAAGATATTTGGTGCCCTGAGCAAACTACAAAAATGAAACCTATATTTTTTCTTGCAATAACATTATTAATTTATTCATTATAATCAAGATTCTTAAACAAAATTATTTGCAAGTCACGATATCAAGGGTACAGGGAAAAAAACCACACGAAAATCAATCTCAAATAAGAGAAAAAAATCAAGCCACAATTTTTGAAAAAAGTTTCTTCTCCTCCACAAAATAGACACGATGTTTGAAAAAAATGCACATAATAGAAGAAGAATAATTCAATGAAACAACATGCCCAAAAAAAAAAATCAAAACTAAACTAAAATGTTCAACATAAGAATCAAAAAAACCATTGAAACAACATAAATGAAGAATAAATAAAAGAAATAAAACTTGGTAAGGATGAATAGAAACAAACCGGAACTAAACGATTGAGAAAGAAGGAAGGACGGTGCCGGGTTGCCGGAAGGTCGATGGTCTTGGGTGATGGCAAAGCAGGATGATTTTGGAGTTTTGGGTGAAAGGGTAGATGGAACTAAGAGATTGTAGAAGTGAGCGTCTAAAGCAAAAATCGGTTTCAAATCTATTACATTGTCAGTTTCCTCAATTTAAGTGAAACAATTTAAGTGAATCCCAAGACCCTCAATTTAAGGATAATATCCCTATCCCTAAGTAGGGGTAGACGGCGGGTTCGGGCCCAAAAACCCCAACCGACTCAAACTGTGGGTGGATGATATATACCCATTTCTGTTCAATAAAGAATTCGGGTTAGTCGGGTAACGGGTTATCGGGTGACGGGTTAGGCGGACGGGTCATGCGGGTTTGCCTTTTTTTTACCTATTTAGTTTTTTGGCCCAATAACATTTTTTTTTGCCCAATAACATTTTTTTTGCTCAATAACATTTTTTTGACAAATTTATTTATTTTGTTCATTTATTTTCTGGTCACTTTTCATTTATTTTTATTTATTTATTTTTCCAAAATTCTATTTATTTAATTATTCTAATTTTTTGTTTTAAATTGAGCAATTTTTTCTCAATTTCTTTTTATTATTTAAATGTTATAGATAAAAATAACCATTAAAGCCATAATCTATTTTTCAAATATATTTATAATTATCAACATTGATATATACTCTACCAATTTATTACTGAAATGCAAACATATTTATAAACTTAATATATATATCATACATTCAAGTTCATAAAATTTAAACATCTTAAATTAAAATGTCCAATGTCCTTATAAAAATCAGTACAAATAATATGAATGTTCACCCTTGTCTCGTTGATGGCCAATCTAAAACATTGAACAAAAATTAATTAGTAATGCTAATTAGAGTACAAAATAACTATGCAACAAAGAAATCATATTCATAATTATTAAGTATCTTTACAAATGCAAAAATTTAATTCATTGAAAAAAATGTAATACAAAGCTTCAAATGAAAAAAAAAATGGAGTACCTTTGTTTTCTTTTAACAAAGACTTAAAGGGAATTGTGTAGCACATCAATTCAACTGCCTAAGAATACGAAGTAAATTGAGATTACTCGTCAACCATAGTCCCTCAACTGTTATAAATAGCTTCAAAGTGAATGCAAGAAGTGTAACATAATAAATCTGAATTCTGATATAAGAATCCAGTTTGAAATAGCTTCAAATTTACGACAATTTTTCCACTGAAATAAACACTTGGTTATTAAATAAGAAAATGATCTTACAAAGGAAAGCACCTATAAAATGCTCTTAATAAACACTCGAATTGAACTGATAAATTCAATATCATAAGATAAAGGGAACTAAAAGCATAAATATTATTAATTAGTTATATAGGTTACCTCAACTTCCCTAATCTCATACTGGTCCCTACTAGATAGAAGGGTGAACTTGACAGTCTCAAGGTCCGGAACTACAACGAATCTCAAATACCGAACTAATTAAATTACTAACATGCAAGGAAAATTAACAAATCATATAACAAGAATCTATATTTATAATTCTCAACATTGATATATACTCTACCAATTTATTATTGAAATGCAAACATATTTATAATTCTAACCATTAAAATGTAAACTGAATATACATATCATACATTCACGTTCATAAAATCGAAACTTCTTAAATTAAAATGTTCAACGTACTTTTAAAAATCAGTACAAATAATATGAATGTTCACCTTGTCTCTTTGATGGCCAATCTAAAACATTGAACAAAAATTAATTAGTAATGCTAATTAGAGTACAAAATAACTATGCAACATAGAAATCATATTCATAATTATTAATTATCTTTACAAATGCAAAAATTTAATTCATTGAAAAAAATGTAATACAAAGCTTCAAATGAAAAAAAAAAATGGAGTACCTTTGTTTTCTTTATAAGGCAGTAAATCTGCAAAACAATCACAAACATTAACAAAATTAACAAAGACTTATAAGCCAGTAATCTACAAAACAATCACAAACATTAACATGTAAAAAAGAACACAAATATATAATATAAAACCAATATAGAAATAAAATGAAATAAAAAAAGAAAGAAGTTATTCATTCCAATTAAAATTGGTAAATCTAAAAAATAAATATATTAAGATTTAATTTTACCTCAAATATGTGAAAAACACACAAATATATGGAAAACTCATAGACAAATCCATGGAAAACATTAAACAAACATAATAAAATAAAAGTTAGTCATATAAATTAAAATCAGTAAATAAAAAATATAATAAATGTATTATGATTATGTATCACCCCTAAAATCTGGAAAATGATAAGTCTGAGTATTTTGACAACAATCTAAATGAAATAAGCATATAAAATAAAAGCAAAAATATTGTTAGTCAAACCCTATCAAAAAAAATTACATGCAAAAAAAAAAATAGTTAAAATTTATCAACACAGCAACTTAAACAAGACTCATATAGTTCAAAATGCGAAATCATGTAGTTTTAAAAAAAGATAAGTGATATTAAACCTGAAAGTATCCTTCATTTCACGCTAATGATGATTGCTCTTTTAGGGTTGAGGGACAGAGAGAGCCAAAGCGAATCGTTGAAGATGATAGTGAGACTATGAGTATGGGAGAGAAAGGAAAGTGTGAACCGGTTGAAGTGGAACGGTTGAAGTGGAAGTGGGAGAGAAACAGATGAGAGGAGGATGTGAAAGTGGGCGGCTAGGGTTTAGAAGAAGACAATGAAATTGGTGTTGGGCTTGGAGTGGTAAGTGACCCAACCCAATAAATAAATGATTAATTATTAATATTAATAATAATATATGTTTTTATATGGGCGGGTCGGTCACCAACGGTTTAAAATATTGGACCCGAATCCGCCCGCGTCAACCCACACAAATCCTAATTTATCATCAGCTAACCCGGTTGGGCCGTTTCAACCCGCCCATTTCTTTTTCACCCGAAGCGGCTCAGGCGATGGCGGGCAGGTCGCGCCCCCTTGTCCAGCCCTATCCCTAAGGATAATTATGTCAGTTTCCTCAATTTAAGTGAAACACATTGTTCCATCCAAAATAATAATAATAATAATAATAATAATAATAATAATAATAATAATAATAATAATAATAATAATAATAATAATACTTAAATAAAACAATTCAAATTTCGTGCACATCTATTTTTGTGATTTTAATATTATTATTAAAGAGAAAATATAGAAAATTAAAGGAAAAAATATATAAAATTTGTATTTTATTATTATTATTATTATTTTCATTAATTTTTATTTATTAGATAAGAAAAATAAGATAAAATTGTTAGAAGAATGTGCAAAGATAGAGGAAGTTATTATAATAATTTATCAAAACAAATATGGATAAGTTGTTATAATAATATGTCAAAATAAATAACGTGTTCCGGATATTTTGTCTATAAAATAACAATGTATTTTCTTAACAATTTTCTCTTGTTTAACTGCATTTTTTTTCTCTCCATATAATGTGTTTTATTTTATTCTATTAATAGTATTTTAGTGTTTTAATTATTTTTAATTTATAAAATAATCAATAACTCAAATGTTAACAAAATAATATTAAGTGTTAAGTTACCAGGATTGAGTTGTCAAAATAATAAAACATGTTAAAATCAACGTTCTCCTATTTGTTTTGGCAAATTATTATAACAACTTTATCCTCTTTTGGTACATTATTATAACAACTTTCTCCTATTTTTTTTTGTGTTTTTGTATTTTAATTTAATATATTTTTATTTTATTTTATTATTACTATTATAATTATTAAAATTTATAATATTATTAAATTTATTTATTTTATCATAATAGTATTTTGAATTTTTAAATATTTTAATTATTTTTAAATTATTCAAGAATAATAAACATAATTAATAGTAAATACAAATATTTATTAAATGACAAAAAAAACATGTCGGTACTCGCATCCCTAGGATGTGACATCTGTTAAAAACAAAAAAACAACTCCAAGTAATCGCATCCCCAGGTTGCGATCAGCAATTGAAGCAAAAAAAGTAGGGCAATTATGTATTTTTTTTTCTTTCAAAATGGGGCATTTTGGGATTAAAAAAAAGAGGGATATACTTGTCAAAATCCCTCTATTTTTTTACTTTACCATTTATCTCATTTTTCTCCCTACAAGAACACCACTCCACTCCAAACGCTATCCCCACTTTTTTTCCTTGCTTCTTTTCACTGCACTCATAAACCATTATTAATCCACAAAATAAATTTAACATTTCCAAAAGTATAACTTCTCATACTCATATTCATATAACTCTATTGGTTAGAATTTTAGGGTCAGGATTAGTAAGTTAAAGAATGAGAAGAATATCCATTCTTTGAAATGTGTTTATTAAGACTATTTGAGATAAATATACTATTCCAATGCTAAGAATGAATATTTAGAAAAATGTAGTTTTGTTAAAAAATAACTTATTTTGGTGCTTTTAGTAGATTTTTATGATTTTCTAAAGTTAACTAAACTTAAGAATAATTTTTCTAAAATTTTAACAATATTTTTTATACTCAGATTTGTTAGTTGATGTCTTATTGTTACCCTGAGAGTTATTGAATAACAAATTTAGTTGATTCTTCATTGTTGTGAGTAGACAAAGATCATTGTCACATATTTTTATTAGGCTATAATTACTAGTACTCATAATAAAGTCCTTGTGGCAACAATAAATTTTACTATGCGATAATATCGTACCATTGTGGTGTTATCAAGTATTTGGCGCCTGTGCCGGGGACTTTGCTTTATATTTTAGTTCTCTTTTTCTATACAAATTAGACTAAATTATATATATATATATATATAATATTTTATTCATTTTTCTCTCTTTGAATGTGAAGAATCTGTAGTCTTGGGAATCTTGTTGAACCAATACGCGAGACAGAAATATTTTTCCATAGAAAAAGAAGAGAGAAAAACATTTCTGAACAAGAAAAATATTTAAAAATTATTGAAAATAGAACCTTAAAAGAATATGTCTATCCCAATACTACGGTACCGCATCCGAGTATTGTGCGTCTGACGGTAGAGGTTAACAATTTTGAATTAAAACCTTCGTTGTTATCTATGGTACAACAAAACCAATTTCTGTAAGACCCTTAATTTTTTAAATCCTAATTTATGTGATTTTAGGGTTTTGCGTTAAATTGCTTAGGCATTTAGCACAATTGATATTTATTTTGGGAATTAAATATTAAAATTATATTTTATTAGAGTTAATAATATGTTTAATATTTATATATATTTTAATATATATATTTTGGGACCCGTTTTAAATTATTTGTTAGAGAATAATTTAATTATGTTACGAAAAATTTAATATCGGACATATTTTTTTAAAATGTCACTTGTTGCTAAAAAAAAAATTAATTTGTCAATTGAGTTGCGACAAGAGTAGATATTTTTTTGAAAAAGTAATTGGAAAAGAAATGTGTGTAAGAGTTGTTAAATATTTGTTGGTTTAGTTTTAATTATAGTATATATATATATATATATATATATATATATATTATTACTAAAGTAACATGTTTATATATGTGTGTGTGAGAAAGCAAGGCTGAAAACAGGAAACAGAAAGAGAAAAAGCAATACCATTCCACGCCACATTCACTCTTCTTCTTCCTTTTCTCTCTGTTACCAAAAACAAAGTTTTTGTTGTTTTTCAAAAATAAACCTCATTTTTCTTCAATTTCTTAGCTTCGTTTCGATGAGTGACAGAAGGGAAAATTGCTCATCTCGATGCTACGGTGCTAGTGAGCTAGTTTTTGACGCGACGTCAAAAATTTAAAATTTTATCGGAATTAATTACGGTACCTTAATCGTGTGTTAGAGCTATCGTTAAGGTAATGGCTCCTTCCAAACTTTTAGTTTGCATTTAGGACATTATTTGTGATTTTATGGAAAAGAAATTTGATGTATTTGATGTGTGAATTTGTAGAAAATGAATTTAATGCGATTATGTGCGAATTAGTGAAATTTAAATTTGATGTGTGGTTTATGGTGATCCATATTTGATGTGATTTATATGTTCATAATTATTATTATGAATTTTTTAGATGTGATTTATTTGCGAATTTTGTGGAAAATGAATTGATGAAATTTGGTGGGTTATGTGTAAAAATATGGAGTTTTAAAATTGGGTGAGTTATGTTTGAATTGTTGAAATTTAATTGAGGTGTTATATGTGTGCTGTGGAATTGAATTGATTGTTGTTGGTGTGACTTGGCGGTATTTAAATTTGATGAGTTTGAGTTACGTAATGAGTTATTTTCAAATAAACGAGTTTGAACTGAAGTTGAAATTTTACGAAAAATTTAGAGTTGTTAAAGTTGTGAAAAAGTTAAAATTTTAACTAAGTTAAAGAGTTTGAGAAAAAAGATAGATTCAAATTAACAATGGTTAAAGTTTAGAATGTTACTCTTTTAATTACTCTTGGACGGAGTTTAACAAGAAAAAAAAAGTTTAGAGTATTTTATTAACTCAAAAATTTCGGTGCTTTAATAGTCGAGTATGTGTATGTGAAATTTAGACAATATTTGTTTTATTTAGTTTTAAGTAAATAATATAGATTATTTGGTTTTAAAAGTTTGATGTGTCAAAAAGATTTAATTTTGGGAATTTCGTTGTGGTTGGATTGATTTTATTGTGAACAAATTCTTATAAATATTAATGTTTATGTAGTTAGCTCATTGAGTCTCAAAAAGGAATTGAGATTGCTGGCACCGAGTTAGTGGTGGGGAGAACTCTGATATATTAATGTTGTTGTGGTGATTTATGGTTGAAAATTTTAGAGATTGAATATGGATGATTAATGTTTGAAAATTATAGTGACTCATGTTTGGTGAAATTGATGTTTTCATAATTAATATTATGAATTTTTGAGAAAAAATTTATGTGTGGATTGGTGAAAAGAGAATTTAATTCAATTTATGTGTGGATTGGTGGAAAATGATTTTAATTCAATTTGTGTGGATTGAATTTGGAAATGTGATTTATGGGTGTTTGTGGAAATTGAAATTGGTATGAATAAATATGTTTGAGTATGCTCTGTGTTGTATATGAAAAACCATTAGTGTTAAATGAGTATTAAAAATGGTGAATCTTTTAATAACTGCATTTACTTAATGATTGTAGTGAAGAGAGTTAGAGTATGCTTATACATTTCATAGTACATGGTGACCGCGATGGGGCCATGGTGATAGTGGTGACCGTGATGGGCCACGAGATTATGCTACGTGATCTGTTGGTTCATCTTATCCTTGTAGGGATTTTCGCGTCGTGTAGGTCTATGATATGCTACACATTTTTAGTAAATTGTGCTGACCCGTGATATGTGGCACCTCGGTAAACAGTGCTGACCCGTGATAGGTGGCACCTCGTTAATTAGTACTGGTCTGTGAGAGACTGTACAAGTATGATTTACGCCCTTCGAGGAGGGTTTTGGTTAGGAATTTCGAGTTCATGCATTTTGGCATATACGCATTGCATTAGGGTGTTTGGCACGCGAGTCATGTTTGTTATACTATGATGATTGTATATATGTATTCGATTGTTGTTGTGATTTGTCAAAATTGCTTAGAGGTGTGAAGTTGGGTTGATTAAGTTTTGATGCACTTATGTGTTCATAATAGATGTTATGAATATTCGATGTGTAATTGAGGTGTGAAATTGTGGAGATTAATTTGGTGTTAACTATGAGTTCATAATGGATAATATTAATCTTTCTTCAATATTTGAGTGAGAGGTCAAGTTCTCTTCCATAATTCCTTAAAAATCTTTTGTAATAACCATAAAGGAAGATGGGGCATTGGTTAGCTCAGGTCTTTGATTTATCTGTTTCCAAACCATAAAGGAGCGATTAGAAGTTAATCTTTCAATACTTCTTAAAGAAATTTGAAGAGTTTTGGCTTCCAACTCTAATTGTCCCCCAATTTTGTTCTTCCTTTTCTTTTGTTTCATCTTCTCCTTCACCTTCTTCCACAAGCACCAAATTGAAATGTTTTAGTTTGCAAACATGTATGGGCCCCCATCTTTCCCCACATTTAAAACATAGGCCCTTCCTACTTAATTCTCTTGATTCCTCTTGACTCAACTTTCTGTTTTGTCTCGATCTCCTATCACCACCTCATCTAGAACAGGGTTTGGGTTCATTTGAATTTCCAACATCATGTGAGCCTGTAATGGAGGAATTTGGTCTGGCTACATATGTTTTACTACGCCCATTATCAATTGAATTACTAACAGCACTGGTTCTCCACCCCCTGGGTTATCCCCCCAATCTTCTGAGTCGTTCACATTTTTGTCCTCAATAAGCAGCGCTCTATCCATTAATTCCTCCAAAGATCTTGAATTATTCAATCTAAATTTCATCCCTCAATGCATTAATAAAAATTATTTCCAACGTTTCTCTTTCAACACTGTTTGTCTTATGTTGAGTAAGGGCCCCATTGGATTCTGCACCAACCTCGGTTGGAAGCGTCAAATTATTGCCTTCTTGAATTCTTCCCAACTCAATTCTATTCTTTGTTCTTCCTTCCAAAGCAATCACCACAACATCGAATTTCTCCTCCTCGCGAAGTGTGTGGATTCGTAAGTATCTCTCCACTCGTGAGTTATATCAACCAACCATAGGCTTCTTCTCCGTTGAAGGGAATTTTGATTTTTCTACCTCCTGATCAGGGCCGTCGATGAAGATGAAGACTCCATCTTTCTTCTCCGAGCGAGAACGAGTCGATTTGTTCTCTGTCTCAACAGTTGTTGGAGCTCTTCCATTTGTGTCTGTCCTTGTAGTCTCAATTCTTGCAGTTAGCGTTTTAAATTGTTGATTCTAGTATCCATGGTGGCACGTATTCAAGCTCCGGTTCCAGAGCTCTGATACGAATTGATAGAAAGTAACACAAATTGGATATCTAATATATTACTCGAAGCAAAGTTCGTTCATGATGGCCAAGTCGGACAAGTTCAAAGATGTCAGACCGGACATGTCTAAGGCGAGACTGGCTCTGGTTCTTAAGAACATCGAAGCGTGACATGTAAAGGTTATATAGATTGGCTTTTGTAGTCTCTTTTAAATTCAGAAACATAGATATTTTTTTTTCATTTCAAAACATGTTTATAATATAATATATAAAAAAACAAAAAAGAGTAAAACAGTAGGACAGTATGGTGGTCTGTCACCTAACCATGATTACAAAGTATTAAATTACTCCAACAAGTATGGGTCACCATAGTTCATGCTGAGGTAACTTGTACAGCAAAATAGCACTCAAGATAAAACAAAAGATCACAAAATATTGTTAGTGAACATCTCAAATCTCATGCTTTAACACTCCTCCTTGAGATTTTTTATGGACACTCCAAGCAACCTTCTAAACTTTTCAAACATAACTCTTGGAAGAGATTTGGTCAATATATCAGAAACTTGAGAGTCCGAACAACAATGAGCGTGCTTGATCTCTTGACTTTTTATAGCCTCGCGTATGGCATGAAACTTCACTTGAATATGTTTGGTCTTTCCATGTTGAACTGGATTTTCAGCAATAGCAATTGCTGATTTACTATCACAATAAATCAAGGTTGCTTCCAGCTGTTGTATTCCCAAATCAAGTAGGATTTTCCTCAACCAAATAGCTTGGTTTGTTGCTGCAGCTGCTGCTACATACTCTGCTTCAGCGGTAGATTGAGCTACAATTTCTTGCTTCCTTGAGTTCCATGAGAACATGCCAGAGCCTAAGGAAAAAGCATAACCTGTAGTACTCTTCATGTCATCAATATTTCCAGCCGAATCACTATCAACATAGCCTATCAAACTTCCATTTTCACTTGGTTTGTACCATATTCCAAATTGTGTAGTGCCCTTAACATATCTAAGCACCCTTTTTGTTGCAGCAAAATGTGTCGTGGTAGGACTCTGCATAAATCTTGAGAGTAGACTTGTTGCATACATAAGGTCAGGTCTGGATGAAGTAAGATAAAGTAGACTTCCAATCAAGCTTCTATAAAGAGAAGCATCAATTTTTTCTGCTTCATCTTCCTTTGACTGCTTCAAATTTGACACCAAAGGCGTGGGGACAAATTTGCAACTTTCCATTCTAAACTTCTTCAAAATTTCACGAGCATACTTTTCTTGATTCAGAAAAATTCCATCCTTAGATTGTTACACTTCCAAGCCTAGAAAGTAGTTCATTTCTCCCAAGCTAGACATCTCAAATTGGTTTTTCATGTCATCCACAAGTTTTTTTACTTCTTGTTGATTATTGCTTGTTACTAGCAAATCATCAACGTACAAAGAGACAATTAAAGAACCACCATCCAACAACCTTCTTACATAAAGCGTTGCATCATTTTCACTCCTCCTGAAGCCTTGATTGTGAAAGTGGCTATCAATTTTGATGTACCAAGCTCTAGGGGCCTGTTTTAGCCCATACAAAGCTTTATGAAGCTTATACACCATTTCTTCTCTTCCTTTCACTAAAAAACCATCAGGTTGAGCAACATAAATCTCTTTATCAAGATTTCCATTCAAGAATGCTGATTTGACATCTAAATGCCAAATTTTCCACTTCATTTGTGCAGCCAATGCTACAAGAATTCGAATAGTGTCCATTCTTGCTACCGGTGCAAACGTTTCTGTGTAATCAATTTTGGATTGTTGAACATAGCCTTTGACCACAAGTCTGGCCTTGTATTTGTTGATGAATCCATCAGGGTTCATTTTGATTCTGTAGGCCCATTTAACTCCAATGACATGCTTGTCTTTAGGCTCGTCAACTAGCTGCCATGTCTTGTTCTTTTCAATGGTGGCAATCTCCTCTTTCATAGCTTGGTTCCACTCCTCAACTTTACTAGCATCTTCAAAATTAGTAGGTTCAAGGACAACACTATTACATCTTTGATAAATCTCTGAAAGAGGTCGGGTACCTCTTACATCAAAGTCATCATCAACTTCTTCATCTTGATCTTTCATTGTGCTCTCAAGAGAAGGCAAAGTTGAATGCCTACTAACTTGAGAGGTCTCCCAATTCCAATATGCATCTTCATCCACTATAACATCTCTATTAATGCAAATTTTTTTTGAATCAATTCCATAGACTTTATAGCCCTTAGATTTTGAGCTATAGCCTATTAAAATTTCTCTTTCAGCCTTTTCATCCAATTTGGTTCTTTTGACTTTTAGTATATGAGTGTAGCACAATGAACCAAACACCCTTAGATGCTTGATAGAAGGTTTGATGCCTCCCCAGGCCTCAATAGGTGTCATCCCCTCTACAGCCCTTGTAGGAAGTCGATTTTTGAGATACACAGCAGTGTTTACTGCTTCTGCCCAAAAAGACTTTGGCAATTTCTTCTCAAAAATCATGCATCTAGCCATCTCAAGGACAGATCTATTCTTTCTTTCAAAAACTCCATTTTGTTGGGGTGAGTAGTTGACTGTAAGTTGGCGCTCAACAACAAAATCATCACAAAATTTATTACATTCTGTAGAAATAAACTCCTTCCCATTGTCAGTTATGAGTTTCTTCAAAAAATAGCCACTTTGGGTTTCAACTAAGGCTTTAAATTTCTTAAAAACAGAAAAAACTTCAGATTTCTGTTTAAGAAAAGAAACCCAAGTCATTCTTGTAAAATCATCAATAAAAAGAATGAAATACTTGCTACCATGGAGTGAAGTAGTTATTCATAGTTCCACAAACATATGAGTGAACCAATTCAAGTTTTTTATTTGCTCTCCATGTAGCCAAACTTGGAAAAGGCAATCTATGTTGCTTACCAAGTTGACAACCTTCACACACTTCTGAGCACATTTAAATACTAGGCAAGTCTTTGACCAACTTTTTCTTTTGAGCAAATTGAATGGATTTCAAATTATAGTGGCCAAGCCTCTTGTGCCAAAGCTTAGAATCAAGTTCAGCCTTACTCAATTTACATTCATGTTCAGAAACTAAATTCCAGTTAATAGGAAAACTTCTTTTTTTTCATATCTATTTCAAATAATTCATGATTATTAACATCAGTAATCACACAACTTCCTTCTTTAAATAACAAGCAATAGCCGTTTTGCATCATTTGACCCACACTCAACAGGTTTTGATCAAGTTCAGGCACTAAAAGAACATCATAAATATATTTAATACCTGTTGCAGTATAAATTTTCACCATTCCTTTACCCGTGATGGCAACTTTTTCTCTATTTCTGATCTTTACAGATCCTGTAGCAGGTTTGAGCTCCGAAAAAAAATCTGGTTTGCTAGTCATGTGTTGTGTGCATCCACTATCAAGAAACCTAGTGTCTCCATCCTCCAAACTTTTTGTAGTCTTGGCCATGAACAAGAGTTATTTGCTATCATCCGTTTCAGTCACATTTGCCTTTTGAGAAGTGTGACTTTGTTGATTTTGTTGCTGCTGTTTCAGCCTACAAAACCTCTCAATATGTCCATCTTTTTTCCAAGTGTGAGATTCTCATGAAAACATCATCATTCACTACAGAGTGAAGGATGGTAAGAGCCTTAACTCTCTTAGCAACTTGCTCACTATGGTATCTCATTTGAGCAATAGTTGGATTTTATTGCAAAGGTGGTGGTTCAGTAGCTGTTTCCACCACCTCCTAAAGATCATATGCTCTCAACTGAGTCCTCATCTTTACAGACCAGATTTCATAATTATTTCCTATAACTATAGTAGGTGCTGGTAGTTTAATATTGTTAGAAGCCATCAAGAAAAAAAGGTTGGGTATGATTTTTTCTTTTCAAATGGATATTCTATTTCTATAAAAAAATTGGTATGCTGGATTTTCTGTGGTTTTAGGCCCTTCAAGAACAAAGAAGCTCTAGATACCAATTGTAGTCTCTTTTAAATTCAGAAACATAGATCACTTTTTTATTTTCATTTCAAAACATGTTTCTGATACAATATATAAAAAAACAGAAAAAAGTAAAACAGTAGGACAGCATGGTGGTCTGTCACATAACCATGATTACAAAGTCTTAAACTAATCCAACAAGTATGAGTCGCCATACTTCATGCAGAGGTAACTTGTACGACAAAATAACACTCAAGATAAAACAAAAGATCACAAAATATTGTTGGTGAACATCTCAAATCTCATGTTTTAACAGCTTTAACTTTGAAGTGTTGAAGATTCTACCAGAAAGAGTATATAGCTTCTTACCCATCTGGCCATCTACACGTACCTGATTAGCTATGAATAAGCTTAGCTAACAGAAAAGATGTGAATGAGAAAGAGCAGAATAACGCACACACGTGAAATTGATGGCAATGCCAATATCAATAGCAAAAGCAGGGAGAACTAATGGAACAGATTATCAGGCTGCAACTTGTAAGTTGTGTTTTATGAGAAAAAATGAGCTTCAATGACGAAAATAGTCCAAAAAGCATTTGCATATGAAAGGAAAGCACTTGCACCTCTCTTCATATTACATATTTAATAGTTCTCATTTTTATATTTCTCAACTTTGTATGCTTTGTTTTTGTCGGAGAACTAAACAAATTGATTAATGGTTGTTAATATCTTTTGCGAAATAATAACTAAGAGGTGGTATATTTTTACATCCTTAATAAATAATTTGTTTTTAAAATATTAATTATTTGTATTATCTTTTTACTATATCCGTGAATACATTCCTACTTATTATCTTATCTAAATAACATTAAACTTTTAATTATGAAAAAAAATTAAATTTTCTTTTAAAATAAGAGTCTACATATGAATTAATTACCATAAATATCATATCTTTAAAATGAACATTTTAAGGGAAACCATTAATTCAAGAGGATAAATATTTCGTATAAGACATACTACATTAAAATTTAATTTTTTTTTAAAACAAAAAATATGTATATGTAAACCAATGAAGGGAAATAAATATGTTTTTGCATGCATAGACTTAAAAAGTTTAATGAAAACATAGATACTTAGAGATAAATCTCTAAGTCAAATCTATACTCATGTTAAAATCAACGTGCAAACATAGTTTGAGAAAGAAACATGGAAGTGATGACATAATATTTCATGTGTGAAACATTACTTTAACAATTATTAATGAACACGTTGAAACATCTGAGTCTGACCTACGATTTATTTTTTACGCCTACAACTTATTATGGGTATTTTTTTCGACTTGACCAGATCTTTTTTTAGAAGTCTGGTCTAGCCTAGAAGCCTATTTAAAAGTCTTATTTACATTAAAACATTTAAGTATTTTACTCATACCATATGACACTCTCCACATACTAATATTAATGTACATATCTATATATATTAAACAAAAAATAATTTTTCAAACAAAATAGTTTTAAAAAAAAAATTGAAACAAACATCCTTTAAATATAATTTTTGATTTCAAATAATATATTTTTTTTTTCTTGAAACAAACTCATCTAGTGATTGATTAATTGAGCGGCTATTGAATATGGAAAGACTATCAAATATGAAATCGCTACCAAATATAGAACGACTACGGAATATGGAATAATTATTGAGTGATTGTTTAATTGATAGAAAATAATATTATTAATATCATAATAAAAAACAATATTAATAAATAATAAAAAAAATATTAATAAATAATAAAAAAATAATATTAATAAATAATAAAATATATATAGGCTAACCTGTCAGATGTAATATGCTTTTTTTTACAAGTTTGAGTGTGTCAGATGTAATATGCTTTTTTTTACAAGTTTGAGTGTGACATATTTAAATAAATAGCTTTTAAGTCTGATCTTTTATTAAATAAGTCATGCCAGACCATAAAGAGGTTAGGCCATAGGCCTCTGACGGACAGCCTAACATATTGATACATTCATTATTATCATAAATATAATGTGAAATATATTAATTTGGAAGGTATGCAAATATATAAAAAAAAAAATAACAATTATATTACATTAAAAATTGATTTAATAATTTTAAGACAATTATTTGCAACATTTAGACTGAGGGAGTATAATTTAAGAGTACAAAAAAACCATTGTTGGTATATATCTGTATCAAATAAATTGAGTGTTTGAAGTAAACAGAGCTGAATATTCTTTCTCTGCGCATAATAAGCAGGAGACCAAAGTTCAGGTTTATATATTTTTAACAAGGAGAGATAGGGTATAAGTTATTGAATACATATATCCAATACATCAAAGGCTGTGCAATGCTTGATCAACTGACTTTGACAAGCATCTTCTAAGTTATGTCAATGATGTCTATGCCGATCCTTATCTCTTGATGAGTAAGAGGAACTGTAGTAGTCACGGTCTGAAACATGAAAATGTGTTGAGGAAATTATATACCAAAAGGAAGAAAGCAAAAAAAAAAAAGCTAAGCAAATCCCAAACTCACGAAGATGCATACCATGAGACGAATGTCGTTTTGACTTCTCTGAATGTCCTGCATCCAATACAAAAACTAAATCTTAACCTATGTACACAGCAAAACAATAATCACAAATAAACTCTATAAAAATACCTAAATCCTTTGCCCTCTCCCTAGAACGATGACCACGATCCTTAAGTTTGACCCTTTCAGTTTCCTCTCGTTCACGTTCTTTGTCAGAATCCCTTCCCCAATCACGATCCCTTTTTATTCTGTCCCGATCCCTACGTAACTCGTCACCAGCTTCCATTTTACGGTCTTGTTTGGAATTCAGTGTGGGTTCATCTTTTAAATCTCTCTCAGAAGCCATACCTTTGGATTCTTCATCAGATTTCCTAGCATCGTTCAACTTATCACTGGCTTGTTTTACCAAAGCAGCCTTGCTACCACTCAAGTCAATATTAGCTTCTCCGAGAGGTCCCTTTAGCACTGACGTCTCAGTATTAATCGGTGACCTATTTTCAGGAACATCCTACAGATTGGCAATGATTTCAGATATGTTTTATCAAAACCTTAGTTGATTACAGGAAGCATCAATATACAGGTTTAAATAAGAAAATAATGCACCTGTAAGGCAGGTTAAACAAGAATAAAAGATTTGACTCCACCAAATAAGGGATACACTTTAAAAGATAAAAATTACAGAGCTTATAAGTTGTTTGAAAACATCAGTATATATTTTAAGAACTACATCACTTTTCATACATTTACTTACATGACAAATTTATCACTATTTCAACCACACTTTAGAGGAGCCTAATTTCAAAATGAGAAGGGCAAAATTGACCATCACCTTTGCAGTTGACTGAGACTTTGATTCCAATGATTTGTTGGAGAATGTAAAAGAGTCCCCATCCTTGCAAACTGGTATATATTGTGCCTTTGGAAGGCTATAAAGGTGAGCCAAAACCCTGCAGACTTCATCGATACCAGACTTTTCTGCATCAAATGCTTTCCACCACGGTGGGTTCTCAGGAAGGGGTACTTGAAACCTACGAGCTGCAGCATATACAACTCCACAAGCCACAACCTCACTCTTAAATCTTACGCACAATGTAGTGCGCAAACTGCATAAAAAGATTGATAGGTAAGTATATAACTAAGAATCAGCAAGTGTGTTGTTCTAGTAAAATGCATTGAATACAAGTCATAACAAAAGAAACTAGCACAAATTGTAGTCAGGCAATTAAATTTGTAAAAATAATATTTTACTCCACTACAACTCTGTCATATGAAAACATGTCTGCACAAGATGACAGGAAGCATCAATATATAGCCAGTAGAAGATATAGTAGTGAAGGAGCCAACTCCCAATATGCTATGGTCGTGTAGTGGGTATCGGTATGGCCGCTACGCCAAAGTCTAGGAAACTATTCAAGCACTTTTTACCATACACATATAATAGCTAAAAAATAGAATAATGCACAAAAATAAACACATTTATAACGAATCATCAGAGGTCATTGCTAAGTGTTGGTTGAGACCGGAACATTCCTTTCAATTTACAACAATGTACCTATCGTTAGCCAGATTCCAAGCTTCTTGCCTCAATTCTGGAGGTGTTTCAAGGGTAGCAAGGTAATTTGATATAAACTTGTGTGGATGCTCAACATGACAAATAAATCCCATTTCTTTCAGAATATGTCTCTCTGTTCTGCTCAGCTCCATTTTCAATTCAACGTATTTCTGTTCCATAAAATGAAAACGAAATCATTCAAAAGACTAAATTATTGAAATGATGTTCATAACATGTATGTGATAACGGTAGATGAATGATTAATGAGAAATTAAGAAAACAATTATAATGATCATCCAAAAGAGACTGAGCTCTCATACAAATTAAAGCAGAACCAAGCTCCTGGCCGAGAGAAAAGAAACACACTCTCTGCTTATGATTGATGAACGAATAGCAATCCTACGCACGATTACTTTATTGGAATATCCTAACTAACTGCCAGATTAACAGATTTCTAACTTTCTCCCTTCAACTCTTTCTTTTTCTTACAGCTCATACACCTTACATACCACAGGCCTGTCATTGTTAAATCCCGTTAATGTATTTGTATCAGACCCACAATTTGAACTTAAATTCAAGATTCGTGATCAATAGGTGACTGCCAATTTAGTAGCAGAAAAACCCTTAAACCCTTCACATTCTTGTGTACAGGTCCATTAACAACAATCTTCAGTTTATTGGAATAAAGAGA
This sequence comes from Cicer bijugum, assembly GCA_037974875.1. Taxonomy (NCBI): domain Eukaryota; kingdom Viridiplantae; phylum Streptophyta; class Magnoliopsida; order Fabales; family Fabaceae; genus Cicer; species Cicer bijugum. Next base: position 3,571,717 of record JBBPBT010001132.1, read on the forward strand.
CACTCTTTGTCTAAGGGTCCCAACAGAAAGTGATCCAAGACTGAATGTCAATCCCACTACCCTCTTATACTTTGTTGGAATATCCTAAGTTATTATAGCAGATTTCTAATTCTCTCCCTTCTTCTCTTTTTTTTTTTCTTACACTCATACAACTTTGATATCAAGGGCCTGTTATTCTTAAAGTCCATTCAGGCATCTGATATAAACTCATAATATGGGTCAAATCTATCATTCACACAGTATGTGTGCTAAAAAATATAAGGGATAAAATGGGAGCTTCCAACCTTGGAATACAAGTCTAAATGCTCCATGGGCAAGTTCTCCCTTCTGCATTCCATCCAGTGAAACATAATGAGTACTTGTCTAGCTTTTCTAGTGTTTTCCTCCAGTTTTGAAGCCAACCACACACAGCTTGCAGCAACTTTCTGGAAAAAGAGATGCTATGAGCATTTTGATTCATTATACACAAGAGAGGAAAAGAGAAAGTAATATATAAATCAAGACCTTGACATTGAACCGTGCAAATGACTTCTTGCAATAGAAACGATGAAATAGAACCTGTCCCGTGGCCATGACTGCTTGTGGTCTGACACACATTAAGGTAACAAACTAAACTGAATGCAGAGAAATTAAATGTAAATGAAAACAATAATACTAACAAAAAGGATACAATCTAAGTAAAATGCCACTTTCTTGGATGAGATCACAGCCATAGATTCTAAGGGTGGCTTCAGTAGCTTCATCTATGCCATCTTTTCTGGAGGGTGACTTTGATAGCTGCTCGTCCGTTAGGTAAAATGTATCAATTGCTGTGTAGATCATCTCTTTTATCCTCCCTCCACCTTAACACAATCATAATAAGGTTTCATTTTAAAAAATAAATAAAGAAGAGAAACTTGAACTTTGTTGTTAAAATATAATCAACTTTAGAAGTGATAGAAGCTAGATTGAGAGACTATTGAAACAAAATGATTAGAGACAAGAAGCACCATAAATGGAGAAATTAGAAGTGGTTACTAGTTCCAGTTTTGAACCAAAAGATTATTAGTTCCAAATGAGAATCTTCCAGATGCTACGCAAATCAGATTCAAATTCAACTAACTGGTGTAGCAATAAAAAAGCCCATTCTGATTTTCTTTCTGATTGAAAATCCCATTCTGCCTTTGATCCCAAGTAAACAACACTGAACATTGAGATATCAAAGTATCATAACTCACCATATTTACCATAATTATGCTAGCTAACCTACTCGCGGCAAGCAAGACCCAAGGTGCCGGTCTAATATCCCTATCCCTACAGTGCGGGTCTTAAGATATTTGGTGCCCTGAGCAAACTACAAAAATGAAACCTATATTTTTTCTTGCAATAACATTATTAATTTATTCATTATAATCAAGATTCTTAAACAAAATTATTTGCAAGTCACGATATCAAGGGTACAGGGAAAAAAACCACACGAAAATCAATCTCAAATAAGAGAAAAAAATCAAGCCACAATTTTTGAAAAAAGTTTCTTCTCCTCCACAAAATAGACACGATGTTTGAAAAAAATGCACATAATAGAAGAAGAATAATTCAATGAAACAACATGCCCAAAAAAAAAATCAAAACTAAACTAAAATGTTCAACATAAGAATCAAAAAAACCATTAAACAACGTAAATGAAGAATAAATAAAAGAAATAAAACTTGGTAAGGATGAATAGAAACAAACCGGAACTAAACGATTGAGAAAGAAGGAAGGATGGTGCCGGGTTGCCGGAAGGTCGATGGTCTTGGGTGATGGCAAAGCAGGATGATTTTGGAGTTTTGGGTGAAAGGGTAGATGGAACTAAGAGATTGTAGAAGTGAGCGTCTATAGCAAAAATCCAAGACCCAAGACCCTCAATTTAAGGATAATATCCCTATCCCTAAGTAGGGGTGGACACCGGGTCGGATACGGCGGGTTCGGGTCCAAAAACCCCAACCGACCCAAACCGCAGGTGGATGATATATACCCATTTCTGCTCAATAAAGAATTTGGGTTAGTCGGATAACGGGTTATCGGTTGACGGGTTAGGCGGACGGGTTATGCGGGTTTGCCTTTTTTTACATATTTAGTTTTTTGGTCCAATAACATTTTTTAGGCCAATTTTATTTATTTTGCCCATTTATTTTCTAGTCACTTTTCATCTATTTTTATTTATTTATTTTTCCAAAATTCTATTTATTTAATTATTCTAATTATTTGTTTTAAATTGAGCAATTTTTTCTCAATTTCTTTTTATTATTTAAATGTTATAGATAAAAATAACCATTAAAGCCATAATCTATTTTTCAAATATATTTATAATTATCAACATTGATATATACTCTACCAATTTATTACTGAAATGCAAACATATTTATAAACTTAATATATATATCATACATTCAAGTTCATAAAATTTAAACATCTTAAATTAAAATGTCCAATGTCCTTATAAAAATCAGTACAAATAATATGAATGTTCACCCTTGTCTCGTTGATGGCCAATCTAAAACATTGAACAAAAATTAATTAGTAATGCTAATTAGAGTACAAAATAACTATGCAACAAAGAAATCATATTCATAATTATTAAGTATCTTTACAAATGCAAAAATTTAATTCATTGAAAAAAATGTAATACAAAGCTTCAAATGAAAAAAAAAATGGAGTACCTTTGTTTTCTTTTAACAAAGACTTAAAGGGAATTGTGTAGCACATCAATTCAACTGCCTAAGAATACGAAGTAAATTGAGATTACTCGTCAACCACAGTCCCTCAACTGTTATAAATAGCTTCAAAGTGAATGCAAGAAGTGTAACATAATAAATCTGAATTCTCCAGTTTGAAATAGCTTCAAATTTACGACAATTTTTCCACTAAAATAAACACTTGGTTATTAAATAAGAAAATACTCTTACAAAGGACAACACCTATGCATGTTATAGGCGCATGCCCAAGTGAGAACATGAAGAAATCACACTCGAATTGAACTGATAAATTCAATATCATAAGATAAAGGGAACTAAAAGCATAAATATTATTAATGAGTTATATAGGTTACCTCAACTTCCCTAATCTCATACTGGTTCCTTCTAGATAGAAGGGTGAACTTGATAGTCTCAAGGTCCGGAACTACAACGAAGCTCAAACACCGAACTAATTAAATTACTAACATGCAAGGAAAATTAACAAATCATATAACAAGAATCTATATTTATAATTCTCAACATTGATATATACTCTACCAATTTATTATTGAAATGCAAACATATTTATAATTCTAACCATTAAAATGTAAACTTAATATACATATCATACATTCACGTTCATAAAATCGAAACTTCTTAAATTAAAATGTTCAATGTACTTATAAAAATTAGTACAAATAATATGAATGTTCACCCTTGTCTCTTTGATGGCCAATCTAAAACATTGAACAAAAATTAATTAGTAATGCTAATTAGAGTACAAAATAACTATGCAACATAGAAATCATATTCATAATTATTAATTATCTTTACAAATGCAAAAATTTAATTCATTGAAAAAAATGTAATACAAAGCTTCAAATGAAAAAAAAAATGGAGTACCTTTGTTTTCTTTATAAGGCAGTAAATCTGCAAAACAATCACAAACATTAACAAAATTAACAAAGACTTATAAGCCAGTAAATCTACAAAACAATCACAAACATTAACATGTAAAAAAAAACAC
>JBBPBT010001132.1:3575643-3614996 GCA_037974875.1 Cicer bijugum
AACACAAATATATAATATAAAACCAATATAGAAATAAAATGAAATAAAAAAAGAAAGAAGTTATTCATTCCAATTAAAATTGGTAAATCTAAAAAATAAATATATTAAGATTTAATTTTACCTCAAATATGTGAAAAACACACAAATATATGGAAAACTCATAGACAAATCCATGGAAAACATTAAACAAACATAATAAAATAAAAGTTAGTCATATAAATTAAAATCAGTAAATAAAAAATATAATAAATGTATTATGATTATGTATCACCCCTAAAATCTGGAAAATGATAAGTCTGAGTATTTTGACAACAATCTAAATGAAATAAGCATATAAAATAAAAGCAAAAATATTGTTAGTCAAACCCTATCAAAAAAAAATTACATGCAAAAAAAAGAATAGTTAAAATTTATCAACACAACAACTTAAACAAGACTCATATAGTTCAAAACGCGAAATCATGTAGTTTTAAAAAAAGATAAGTGATATTAAACCTGAAAGTATCCTTCATTTCACGCTAATGGTGGTTGCTCTTTTAGGGTTGAGCGACAGAGAGAGCCAAAGCGAATCGTTGAAGATGATAGTGAGACTCTGAGTGTGGGAGAGAAAGGAAAGTGTGAACCGGTTGAAGTAGAACGGTTGAAGTGGAAGTGGGAGAGGAACAGATGAGAGGAGGATGTGAAAGTGGGCGGCTAGGGTTTAGAAGAAGACAATGAAATTGGTGTTGGGCTTGGAGTGGTAAGCGACCCTGCACAATAAATAAATGATTAATTATTAATATTAATAATAATATATGTTTTTATATGGGCGGGTCGGTCACCGACGGTTTAAAATATTGGACCCGAACCCGCCCGCGTCAACCCACACAACACTACGCAAAAAATAGGATTTAACAGCGCTCCTTTTACAGCGCTTGCTAAACAAAAGCGTTGTAAATATATTTTAAAAATAACGGAGCCTTTTACAGCGCTTTTGATGACAAACGCTGTAAAAGAAGCGCTGTTGTAGGTCATATAACGTTTGCGCATAACGTTATAAGACTCAAAAAAGCGCTGTAAAATGAAGCGCTTTCGGGTATTATTTTACAGCGCTTTTTTCACAAGCGCTGTAAAATACATGGGCTTTCAAATAATTGAACTACCTATTACAACGTTTTTTTCACAAGCGCTGTAAAATACATGCGCTTTCATTGAATTTAACTTCCTATAACAGCGCTTTTGTCACAAGCACTATAATATACATGCGCTTTCATTGAATTTAACTACCTATTACAACGCTTTTTTCACAAGTATTGTAAAATACATCTTTCAAATAATTTTATACGTTGGAAACCCTCATATCATCTTCATCTTTCAAATAATTGAACCCTAATATCCTCTACGTATTGTGCGGCCATCTACGTTGTCTCAGGTATTTTTTAATTTGTTATTGTCAAAAAATCTTTAGTTTTTTAATAATTGAAAACTAAAAATTGTTATATATATATATATTAAATCTCTTCTACACATATAGACCACATGATCTGTTATGTTTTGAAATTGTCACAAATTGTCAAAAACTCATATCACATGATCCGTTCTGTTTTGAAATTGTTAGTTGATATTGGTTTCTTTTTGAAACTTGTTGATATGTTTATCAATTTTGTAACTGCATTTAAAGCTTATTAGTTTTGTAAATGCATTTATATAGGTGGTATAATATGGATAGGAAATGGATGTCAGCCAATCGATTGTCAAAAGAGTATGAAATTGGAGTGAAGGAGTTTGTTGAGTTTGCAGTGAAGAATGCAAAAGATCCAAATAGAGTAGTTTGTCCTTGTTTAAAATGTTGTTTTGGAAAACGTGTTAGAGAGGATGAATTAGAAGGACATCTAGTATGTAATGGAATTGATCAAAGCTACACATGTTGGACAAGACACGGTGAGAAAAAAAAAAGGAAACATTAATTTTGAGAATAGTTCGACATATGCTTCAACTGACTTCGATACAGATACATATGAGCCGGACCGAGTTGATGAGATCGCAGAAGCAGTTGAAGAAGATCTTCGAGATTGTCCTAAAATGTTTGAAAGTTTGTTGAGTGATGCAGAGAAAGAATTATATAATGGTTGTACTAAATTCACAAGACTGTCGGTGATATTAAAGTTGCACAACTTAAAAGCGAGTAATAGATGGTCTGATAAAAGCTTTACAGAATTATTAACACTCATAAAAGATATGTTGCCAGATGATAATGAACTTCCCAGTTGAACTACGAGGCTAAACGGATTTTGTGTTCTATTGGCATGAGTTACGAAAGGATTCATGCGTGTTCTAACGATTGCATTTTATTTCGAAATGAATATGAACTACTTAAGGCGTGTCCGAAATGCAATGTCTCACGAAATGCACACTTTTGGGGATTCCCATGATGTGTACAAGGTGTTTGAAGAAAATCCTGTTAGAGAAAGTCATGTTAGGTGTCTGATGAATATTATTTTTAAAGCCTTTTATAGCGCTTTTGTTATAAAGCGTTGTAAAAGGCTCTTTGAAAAATAAAATAGACCTTTTACAGCGCTTATTTGGAAAAGCGCTGTAAAAGGCCCTTTTAAAAATAAAATAAAGATACATTTGGTGTCTGATGAAGGTTATATTTGGTGTCTGATGAAGAGACCTTTTACAGCGCTTATTTGGAAAAGCGCTGTAAAAGAGCCTTTTAAAAAATTAAATAACATGACTTTATCTAACAGGATTTTCTTCAAACACCTTGTACGCGTTTGCGTTCTAGTGGAGGGAGTTATTATTAATGTTGTGATGAATTTGAGTACGACCGTATTCTCTTTTAATAAACTTGCTTATATATAAAATAAAATAAAAACTTTAAGAATCTCTCCAACCATAAGTACATATATTTGGGAAAAGAAACATTAATAAATAATTTTTATAAATGGTAAAATTACATTAATGTAATAGACATGGACACAATGATTGTATTAATAATTAATTAGATGTTGAAATCAATTATATTAAAAATGTGGGAAAAGTGATGTAAGGACGCAACCATTTTTGACAAGAGGTTGTATTATTTTCAAATTGAGTTTGTAAAATAAGGAGACCTTTTACAACGCTTATTTGGAAAAGTGCTGTAAAAGAGCTTTTTAAAAAATTAAATAAGGACGCCTTTTACAGCGCTTGTTTAACAAGCGCTGTAAAAGGCTTTATCTAACATGATTTTCTTCAAACACCTTGTACGCATTTTTGGCAAAAACACATTGTTAACAGGCTCTTTAACAAAAACACATTGTTAACAAAAACATCAGACTCAAATCCATTTTTTGCAACATGGCAATGAACCTGAAGACCAAGTTTCGATTTAAGAAGGAATGTAAAGAGATAAAAAGAGTGTTGAACTTGAAGAACAAGTTTCGATTTCAGAATGAAAGGGAATGTAAAGAGATAAAAAGAGTGTTGAGAGTAAGCTTTGATGTTTGTGAATAAGATGCATAAAAGGAGTTTGGTGAAGAGGAAGAGTTTAAAAAATAACATGACAAAACACAAAAATAACATAAATAAACAATAAGGCCTTTTACAACGCTCTTTTAACAAAGCGCTGTAAAAGACTGTAAAAAAAACATTCATATAACATAATAAAACAAGGAGGTCTATTACAGCGCTTGTTCAAATAAGCGCTGTAAAAGACTCTTTTAAAAATAAAATAAAGAGACCTTTTACAGCGCTTATTTGGAAAAGCGCTATAAAAGAGCCTTTTAAAAAATTAAATAAGAATGCCTTTTAGAGCATTTTTTTAACAAGCGCTGTAAAAGGCTTAGGCCTTTTAGAGCCTTTTAGAGCGCTCATTGAAAAAAGCGTTGTAAAAGGGTTATAAAAAAGCGCTGTAAAAGGGTAATATATATAACAGTAACCTCTTCAGTTTCCTCTTCATTACGTAAACTACACTATCATCTCCTTCATCGTTCTTCTCTTCTTTTGCAAACCCTATAATCCCGTCCATTAGGAACTGTATTTCCACGATCATCTCCTTCATTTCGAACCTTATTTCCATCCAAGATCATTTCGAACCTTATATTTTCATTGAAATACGTAACCGTCATTACGTATTTCTTCAAACCGTTTTTCTGTGATCCTTATTTCTGTGAACTTTCTGCGTTCGCTCTTTTCTTCGCATTTCATCTTTCTTGGAACCATTATTCAGGTATTGATGTTATTAATTTTTTGTTATCATTAAAATGCATGTTGAGCTTGTTTAAAATATATATACTGATACATGTTGATGTTATACTAAACTGCATGTTGAGCTTGTTGATGCATGTTGAGCTTGTTGATGTTATACTAAACTGCATGTTGAACTTGTTGTAGTTAAATGGATACAAATAGAGATTTAGAATGTCAAAATGAAGAAGTTGGCACCAGTAAGGCTTATGAAAATGAAGTCAAACATGGTGCAACTATAATGCAAAAGGTGATTAAAGCAAGGAGCAATGGCACCAAGTTTGAGGTTATACTATACTATACTCTGTTTGCTATGTATTTTTTTAGCTTTTTTTAAAAGCATGTACTTACTATATGAGTTTATTAGGTTGGCTGGAATGAGAGTGGTCAGCCAATTGACCCCAACAGCTCAATGTTTGTAAGTTACATTGGGGCTGTTGTTCGACAAAATATTCCAATTACAATTGACGATTGGAGAGATAAGGCGTTGAAGGATGCGAAAGATATAATATGGAATGACATCCAAGTAAATTATTTGATCCAATCTTTTGTCATTTTAAATATTTTCATTGAAATACTTTACTTATAATTTTTTTCATTACAGACGACTTTTGTCCTTGATGAGGGACGAAAGAGTTACGTTTTGAGAGTTGTTGGGAAAATCCATCGGGGATTTAGATCGCATCTCTCAAATTTCTATCTAAAAGATAGAGAAGGAAACACAACTGCTGAACCTCCAAAAATATATCAACATTATATATCAAATGATGAATGGAAGGCATTTGTTTCCAAACGTTCTGACCCCGCGTTTGTCGTAAGTGATTAATTTATTAGCATTTGTGTGTTTTATTATTCATTTGTGTGTTTTATTAGCATTTGTGTGTTTTACATAATTGCTATTTTTTTATATAGAATATTAGTAAGGCAAATCGCGAGAGGGCAAGCAATCCGACACACCCATACAAAAAATCACGTATGGGATATGCACGTCTAGACCAAATACTTGTAAGTAATTAAACATTAATTTGATATAATGAGGGAATTTGTATTATAAACAATAGTTTCTAACTAGTATTTTGTTTATGATCTTAACGAATAGCGACAAGAGACCCAATCTGATCAACCGTTGGGTCGTCATATCTTGTGGAAGGAAGCTCGTGTAAATAAGGATGGAGTGGTTGATAACGAAAATGTTCAAAAAGTAACAGAACTTTGTGTAAGTATATTACGACTTTAATATTTTTCAATATTGTATTTATCACTTGAATACTTTTTAATATTGTATTTTAAAAATGCTAATGAAATTAACTATTTTAATGTTACATGTATTTTAGGAGAACATCGAACAAAGTTCTGAAAATGAAGAGGGCAACAAGGCTAGTTGCAGGGACATTGTAGGCAAAGTTTTTAATGTTCCTGAATATTCCGGTCGAGTTAGGGGGAAGGTATTTGGTGTAACTCCGGTATTCCGGTCGAGTTAGGGGGAAGGTATTCCGGTCGAATAAAGAGAAGCAACTTCCGGATCAGCTCCAACGTGAAATACAAATGGAGAGTGAAACCGGGAGTTGCAACGTCGGTTTGAAAATTATTCCCGAGGTAATTAATTACTTATGTTTTAATTGCACTTATGTTTTAACTGTACTTATGTTTTAACTGTACTTGCTTATGTAATTACTTACAATATTATATATTAACTGTACTTATGTTTTAACTATTGATTTAGGGTGTCACTTCATGTTTCCTATACTTGTCCTCGCCCACTCATCGGAAGGTGGGAAAAGGAAAATTGTACAATACTTTGGGAGAAGTATTGCACAATACTCCGATCCCTGCGGGCCATGTCAAAGTATCGCCTATTGTTGCTTTCGAACCAACTGCACCATTGCCGATACCGGACAACGACAGAGATATGCAGACATTGGGCGAAGCTATTGGTAGTTACGTGGCATGGCCCACAAACCTTGTTGCCCTTGTTAAAAGCCCTCCCAGAAACGAATTAGTTACGTCTCCTGAAAAGGTTTGTCAAATTTATTGCATAAGCTTTGTCAATTTTTTCAGATTCAATAAACTAACATTTAACCTCATTTTTGTAGGTCCAAATAAATAAACCACCCGCACATCCAAAAAAAGGCAGCAAACCTCAAAAATTGGAGGTTAATAGAGCTGCCAAATTACAAAGGCCGGAGGGCAATAAAGCTGCCAAACTTGCAGCAAGAAAAAAACTGGATCGGGGGAAATCAGTCGCTGCTGCTCCTAAAATAAGTCAGCCATGCCTTGGTAAATAAGGGGCGTGTATTGACATCCAAGTAAAAAAGAACATGGGCAACAACGACGATTCGCGCATGGTACACATGAATAAAGAAATATTCGGAGATGATTATGAGGAATTTCTCGGCAAGGAGCATGTATACGAACTTCTCAAACATAAGGAGCTTAGTGCTACTGTAATGAGCTTGTACATAAGGTAAAAAATACTTTTAATTGCATTTATTGGTAATTAATTAAATGTATTGGTAATTAATCTAGTTTAAAATTTTCATTGAAGGTTTTTGTATGAGAAGGTCGTGTGCACGAGGAAATTGTCAAATAAATACTCATTCTTGTCTCCGCATAAGATGTCCATGTGGAAACTCGATCCAGAAAATGTAAAGAAATACATTATAGATATGTTTTTAGGAAATAAAGAAAAGGATAAATTGTTCTTCGCACCATATAATTCAGGGTACGTAATTTTATCTTTTTTTATTGATGAGAATTTAATTTATTAGTTGTGTATAAACAAAATTGCTTAACCAATTTTTTGTTGTTGTAGGGCACATTGGGTGCTATTTGCAATCAATGCGGTCTCTGAAGTTATATACTATTTGGATCTCGTGCATGGCGATTACAATAACACTCCGAAATAAAGACTATCTTCGACACGTAAGTAATATTCATTTATTTTTGTTACACATATATATAAATAAGTGTTTGTTCATGCTAAAATAATCACATTTATTCATTCGATAGTGCATTAAAAGTATTTTGAGCTCAAAGAGGTGCGACAGTGTCGAAGCAAAAGTCTAATAATATTACACGGATCCCAATAAAGTGCCCTCGTCAAACAAACAACATCGACTATGGGTACTACGTATTGAGATTCATGAAGGAGATTGTTGACAAGAATAAAACTATTATCCCAGAAACGGTACGGTATTTTGATTATATGATTTTTATCTATAGATTATCTATATATTTGATACTAACTTAATATAATATGTTCAATTTTTATATTGCAGTACTTTAAAAATTCCAGTCCATCATATTCTGAGCAAGATCTGATGGAATTAAAGGAGGAATGGTGTAAGTATGTCCTTGAAATGAAAATTATTTGATTTTCTGGGAAATAGCATGCTGCTGGGCAAGAGATTTGAATATTATATGGTGCATAGTTATTATATGTATATGATCATAGGACAATATATAAACATGCATATGAATATGTTGTAAATTAGGTTCAATGTATATTTAGTTACTTATGTTGTAAATTGTGTGAACTGCTTATTGTAAATTACTGTTACAGGGTAATATATATGTATCATGTTGTAAATTACTGATTCTGGTTGTGTTGTGTTGTGTGAACTGGTTCAAACTAATTTTGGATAAAAAGATAAAAGACAACGCTTTATAAAAAAAATGCCATAAAAAGCTAAAAAGCGCTTTTCAAATATATACAGGGCTTTAAAAAAAAAACACACATTTTACAGCGCTTTTTTGAAAAAGCGCTGTAAAATGTGCATTAGGTGGACATTTTACGGCGCTTTTTTGGAAAAAGCGCTGTAAAAGGTACACCAAATTTATGAATTATGGGTAGGCCTTTTACAACGCTTTTTTAAAAAAAGCACTGTAAAAGGTACACCAAATTTATGAATTATGGGTAGGCCTTTTACAGTGCTTGTTGTAGAAAGCGCTGTAAAAGGTGCATAACAAGCGCGTTTTATATTTAAATGATTTATAGCGCTTTTTTAAAAGCGCTGTTGTATCTTTTACAGCGCACGATTCCACGGTGTTTTTTTTTTTGAAAAAGCGCTGTAAAAGGCTTAAAAAAAGCGCTCTAAAAGGCAATTTTTGGCGTAGTGCAAATCCTAATTTATCATCAGCTAACCCGGTTTGGCCGTTTCAACCCGCCCATTTCTTTTTCACCCAAAGCGGGTCGGGCGGCGGCGGGCGGGTCGCGCCCCCTTGTCCAGCCATATCCCTAAGGATAATTATGTCAGTTTCCTCAATTTAAGTGAAACACATTGTTCCATTCAAAATAATAATAATAATAATAATAAATAATAATAATAATAATAATAATAATAATACTTAAATAAAACAATTCAAATTCCGTGCACATCTATTTTTGTGATTTTAATATTATTATTAAAGAGAAAATATAGAAAATTAAAGGAAAAAATACATAAAATTTGTATTTTATCATCATCATCATCATTATTATTATTATTATTATTATTATTATTTTCATTAATTTTTATTTATTAGATAAGAAAAATAAGATAAATTTGTTAGAAGAATGTGCAAAGATAGAGGAAGTTGTTATAATAATTTGTCAAAACAAATATGAGTAAGTTGTTATAATAATATGTCAAAATAAATAACGTGTTCCTGATATTTCGCCTATAAAATAACAATGCATTTTCTTAACAATTTTCTCTTGTTTAACTGCATTTTTTTCTCTCCATATAATGTGTTTTATTTTATTTTATTAATAGTATTTTGATGTTTTAATTATTTTTAATTTATAAAATAATCAATAACTCAAATGTTAACAAAATAATATTAAGTGTTAAGTTACCAGGATTGAGTTGTCAAAATAATAAAACATGTTAAAATCAACCTTCTCCTATTTGTTTTGACAAATTATTATAACAACTTTATCCTCTTTTGGTACATTATTATAACAACTTTCTCCTATTTTTCTTATCTAATAAATAAAAATTAATGAAAATAATAATAATAATCAAATATAATTTTTTTTGTGTTTTTGTATTTTAATTTAATATATTTTTATTTTATTTTATTATTACTATTATTATTACTATTATAATTATTAAAATTTATAATATTATTAAATTTATTTTTTCATAATAGTATTTTGAATTTTTAAATATTTTAATTATTTTTAAATTATTCAAGAATAATAAACATAATTAATAATAAATACAAATATTTATTAAATGACAAAAAAAAAAACATGTTGGTACTCGCATCCCCAGGATGCGACATCTGTTAAAAACAAAAAAACAACTCCAAGTAATCGCATCCACAGGTTGCGATCAGCAATTTGACCAAAAAAAGTAGGGCAATTATGTATTTTTTTTTTCTTTCAAAATGGGGCATTTTGGGATTAAAAAAAAAGAGGGATATACTTGTCAAAATCCCTCTACTTTTTTACTTTACCATTTATCTCCTTTTTCTCCCTATAAGAACACCACTCCACTCCAAACGCTATCCCCACTTTTTTTCCTTGCTTCTTTTCACTGCACTCATAAACCATTATTAATCCACAAAATAAATTTAACATTTCCAAAAGTATAACTTCTCATATTCATATAACTCTATTGGTTAGAATTTTAGGGTCAGGATTAGTAAGTTAAAGAATGAGAAGAATATCCATTCTTTAAAATGTGTTTATTAAGACTCTTTGAGATAAATATACAACTCCAATGCTAAGAATGAATATTTAGAAAAATGTAGTTTTGTTAAAAAAAACTTATTTTGGTGCTTTTAGTAGATTTTTATGATTTTCTAAAGTTAACTAAACTTAAGAATAATTTTTCTAAAATTTTAACAATATTTTTTATACTCAGATTTGTTAGTTGATGTCTTATCTGTTACCCTGAGAGTTATTGAATAACAAATTTAGTTGATTCTTCATTGTTGTGAGTAGACGAAAATCATTGTCACATATTTTTATTAGGCTATAATTACTAGTACTCATAATAAAGTCCTTGTGGGAACGATAAATTTTACTATGTGATAATATCGTACCATTGCGGTGTTATCAAGTATTTGGCGCCTTTGTGGGGGACTTTGCTTTATATTTTAGTTCTCTTTTCCTATACAAATTAGACTAAATTATATATATATATATATATATATAATATTTTACTCATTTTTCTCTCTTTGAATGTGAAGAATCTGAAGTCTTGGGAATCTTGTTGAACCAATACGCGAGATAGAAAGATTTTTCCATAGAAAAAGAAGAGAGAAAAGCATTTCTGAACAAGAAAAATATTTAAAAATTGTTGAAAATAGAACCTTGAAAGAATATGCCTATCCCAATACTACGGTACCGCATTCGAGTATTGTGCGTCCAACGGTAGAGGTTAACAATTTTGAATTAAAACCTTCGTTGTTATCTATGGTACAACAAAACCAATTTTTGTAAGATCCTTAATTTTTTAAATCCTAATTTATGTGATTTTATGGTATTTTGCGTTAAATTGCTTAGGCATTTAGCACAATTGATATGTATTTTGGGAATTAAATATTAAAATTATATTTTATTAGAGTTAATAATATGTTTAATATTTATATATATTTTAATATATATATTTTGAGACTTGATTTAAATTATTTGTTAGAGAATAATTTAATTATGTTACGAAAAATTTAATATCGAGCATATTATTTTTAAAATGTCAGTTGTTGGTAAAAAAAAAATTAATCTGTCAATTGAGTTGCGACGAGAGTAGATATTTTTTTAAAAAAGTAATTGGAGAAGAGATGTGTGTAAGAGTTGTTAAATATTTGTTGGTTTAGTTTTAATTAATATATATATATATATATATATATATTATTACTAAAGTAACATGTTTATATATGTGTGTGTGAGAAAGCAAGGCTGAAAACAGGAAACAGAAAGAGAAAAAGCAATGCCAGTCCACGCCACATTCACTCTTCTTCTTCCTATTCTCTCTGTAACCAAAAACAAAGTTTTTGTTGTTTTTCAAAAACAAACCTCATTTTTCTCCAATTTCTTAGCTTCGTTTCGATAAGTGACAGAAGGGAAAATTGCTCATCTCGATGCTACGGTGCTAGTGAGCTAGTTTTCGACGCGACGTCAAAAACATAAATTTTATCGGAATTAATTACGGTACCGTAATCGTGTGTTAGAGCTATCGTTAAGGTAATTGCTCATTCCAAACTTTTAGTTTGCATTTAGGACATTATTTGTGATTTTATGGAAAAGAAATTTGATGTATTTGATGTGTGAATTTGTAGAAAATGAATTTAATGCGATTATGTGCGATTTAGTGAAATTTAAATTTGATGTGTGGTTTATGGTGATCCATATTTGATGTGATTTATATGTTCATAATTATTATTATGAATTTTTGAGATTTGATTTATTTGCGGATTTTGTGGAAAATGAATTGATGAAATTTGGTGGGTTATGTGTAAAAATATGGAGTTTTAAAATTGGGTGAGTTATGTTTGAATTGTTGAAATTTAATTGAGGTATTATATGTGTGCTGTGGAATTGAATTGATTGTTGTTGGTGTGAATTGGCGGTAATTAAATTTGATGAGTTTGCGTTACGTAATGAGTTATTTTCAAATAAACGAGTTTGAACTGAAGTTGAAATTTTACGAAAAATTTAGAGTTGTTAAAGTTGTGAAAAAGTTAAAATTTTAACTAAGTTAAAGAGTTTGAGAAAAAATATATATTGAAATTAACAATGGTTAAAGTTTAAAATCTTACTCTTTTAATTACTCTTGGACGGAGTTTAACAAGAAAAAAAAAGTTTAGAGTATTTTATTAACTCAAAATTTCGGTTCTTTAATAGTCGAGTATGTGTATGTGAAATTTGGACAATATTTGTTTTATTTAGTTTTAAGTAAATAATATAGATTATTTGGTTTTAAAAGTTTGATGTGTCAAAAAGCTTTAATTTTGGGAATTTCTTTGTGGTTAGATTAATTTTATTGTGAACAAATTCTTATAAATATTAATGTTTATGTAGTTAGCACCTTGAGTCTCAAAAAGGAATTGAGATCGTTGGCACCGAGTTAGCGGTGGGGAGAACTCTGATATATTAATGTTGTTGTGGTGATTTATGGTTGAAAATTTTGGAGATTGAATATGGATGATTAATGTTTGAAAATTATAGTGACTCATGTTTGGTGAAATTGATGTGTTCATAACTAATATTATGAATTTTTGAGAAAAAATTTATGTGTGGATTGGTGGAAAGAGAGTTTAATTCAATTTATGTGTGAATTGGTGGAAAATGAATTTAATTCAATTTGTGTGGATTGAATTTGGAAATGTGATTTATGTGTGTTTGTGGAAATTGAAATTGGTGTGAATAAATATGTTTGAGTATGCTCTGTGTTGTATATGAAAAATCATTAATGTTAAATGAGTATTAAAAATGATGAATCTTTTAATAACTGCATTTACTTAATGATTGTAGTGAAAAGAGTTAGAGTATGCTTATATATTTCATAGTACATGGTGACTGCGATGGGGCCATGGTGATAGTGGTGACCGTCAAGGGCCACGGTGTAACACCCCGATTTTTAACAGCACGAGTGTATATTTTTTTTAAACAAAGAAAAAAAATAAAGAAAATACTTTTGGATGAAATATTTAAGTCGTAAAATAACGACAAAAGCCAACAATATTTGCAAGCAGCGGAAATAGTTTTTGAAATACAAACCTAATGTATTTACACGACAAAATACATCGGAGCTATGAGACCTATCAGACATAGCTCATACCCCCTAGAGTATTCTCGGCAGACACCTGTACAAAAGCACTACCCCAAGAATTTTAACTTACCCACGTCGCATCAAAAAAATGGTACAAGGACCCATCAAAATAAAAGTCAACTGACAATATGAGGTATAGGTACATTCTTTCAAATTGAACTAAATACATCCATAAAAGAAAGACAACTAAACCCTATACAACCCTCTAATCTGATCATGCTACAAAAAGCTATACAAACTGGGTGATCTCCATGCGCCCCACTAGATCCTTCTAACATAGCTTCGGTCAGGTATGACTAACTACTTTCCCATCTCTAGGGTACTAACCGGTAAGATGATCCTGGTTCTCATATGAGGGCAAAACCCAGATTTCCATAATAATTGTAAAGGTCACCATCCGAAATTAACAAACATCACATAACAAAATTCTTATATTTTCAAATGCTCAAAATAACCTTTCGTCTTAACATACTCATCGAAAGGGTTTTTATATGTCCAAAAATGCATAAACAATGTTGAAAAATGATGTTATAACAAACTGCATTGTCGTAGTCGAATACAACTGAGAAAATGCAGGTTTTCAGTTCTAAAATGGCTCTGAATCAATTAACACTTTAAACATTAATATTATCCATTATGAACTCATAATTAACACCAAATTAATCTCCACAATTTCACACCTCAATTACACATCGAATATTCATAACATCTATTATGAACACATACGTGCATCAAAACTTAATCAACCCAACTTCACACCTCTAAGCAATTTCGACAAATCACAACAACAATCGAATACATATATACAACCATCATAGTATAACAAACATGACTCGCGTGCCAAGCACCCTAATGCAATGCATATATGCTAAAATGCATGAACTCAGAATTCCAAACCAAAACCCTCCTCAAAGGGCGTAAATCATATTTGTACAGCCTCTCACAGACCAGTACTAATTAACGAGGTGCCACCCATCACGGGTCAGCACTGTTTACCGAGGTGCCACCTATCACGGGTCAACACAATTTACTAAAAATGCATAGCCTATCATATACCTACACGACGCGAAAATCCCCACAAGGATAAGATGTACCAACAGATCACATGGCATCATCTCGTGGCCCATCACGGTCACCACTATCACCATGGCCCCATCGCGGTTACCATGTACTATGAAATGCATGAGCATACTCCGACTCTTTTCACCACAATTATTAAGTAAATGCAGCTATTAAAAGATTCCCCATTTTTAATACTCATTTAACACTAATGATTTTTCAAACACAACACAGAGCATACTCCAACATATTTATTCACACCAATTAAAATTTCCACAACCACACATAAATCACATCTCCAAATTCCATTCACACCTAAATTGAATTAAATTCATTTTCCACCAAGTCACACATAAATTTCTTCTAAAAAATTCATAATATTAATTATGAACACATCAATTTCACCAAACATGAATCACCAAAATTTCCAAACATTAATCACCATATTCAATCTCCAAAATTTTCAACCATAAATCACCACAACAACATTAATATATCAGAGTTCTCCCCACCGCTATCTCGATGCCAACAGTCTCGATTCCTTTTCGAGACTCAAGGAGCTAACTACATAAACATGAATATTTATAACAATTTGTTCACAATAAAACTAATCCAAACACAACAAAATTCCCAAAATTAAATCATTTTTACACACCAAACTTTTAAAACCAAATAATCTATATAATTTACTTATAATTAAATAAAATAAATATTGTCCAAATTTCACATTCACATACTCGACTATTAAAGCACCGAAATATTTGAGTTCATAAAATACTATAAACTTTTTTTCTTTTTAAACACAATCCAAGAGTAATTAAAAGAGTAACATTTTAAATTCTAATCATTTTTAATTTCAATGTATCTTTTTGCTCAAACTCTTTAACTTAGTTAAAATTTGAACTTTTTCAGAACTTTAACAACTCTAAATTTTTCGTAAAATTTCAACTTCAGTTCAAACTCATTTATTTGAAAATAACTCATTATGTAACTCAAACATGTCAAATTTAATCACTACACATAAATCGCATCAGAAAAAAAAATCATAATATTAATTATGAACATACAATCCATACCTAACATTAATCACTACACAACACACCTCAAAACAAACTAAATTTAATTTCAACAAATTCACATAAACTAATTAAATTCATTTTTCACAAAATCACACATCAAATACATCAAATTTCTTTTCCACCAAATCACAAATAATGTCCTAAATGCAAACTAAAAGTTTGGAAGGAGCCTTTACCTCCATTGTAGCTTTAGCAATCGATTTCGGCATCGCGATTAATTCTGGTAAAATTTAAGTTTGTGACGTCGCTTCAAAAACTAGCTCACTAGCACCGCAACATGGCAATGAACAACTTTCTCTTCTGTCACTTCTCGAATGGAAGCTTAGAAGTCGAAGAAAAATGAGGGTTTTGTTTTTGCTTTCTAACTCCTTTCTATTGGTTCCATATATATATATAATATATTAAAATAATAATAATAATATATTATAATTAAAACCAAACTAATAAATATCTAACATTATAGATATTTTTAAAAAAGACATCATTACACATCACTTCTCAAATTATATTTTCAAAAAAATATCTACTATCGCCGCAACTCAATTGACAGATGAGTTTCTCAGCAAAAAGTGACATTTTTTGTAAAAAAATTGTCTGATATTAAATTTTTTGTAATGTAATTAAATTATTCTCTGACAAATAATCTTAATCGGGTCTCAATATATATATATATATATATAAATATTAAACATATTATTAACTCAAATAATATATATTTTTGATATTTCATTCCCAAAATAAAATTCAATTGTGCTAAATGCCTAAGCAATTTAACACAAAATACCCTAAAATTGCATAAATTAGAATTTAGAAAATTAAGGGTCTTACACACGGGATGATGCCATGTGAATTGTTGGTTCATCTTATCCTTGCAGGGATTGTCGTGTCGTGCTGATCTGTGAGAGATTGCTCTCTAGAATGTGCTGATCTGTGAGCGATTGCACTCTAGAAAATCGTGCTGGTCTATGAGCGACGACAATTTTGTATGTTGTGCTGATCTGTGAGAGATTACACTATAGAATGTGCTGATCTGTGAGCGATTGCACTTTAGAAAATCGTGCTAGTCTGTGAGCGACTGCACTCCTGTATGTTGTGCTGATATGTGAGAGATTGCACTCTAGAATGTGCTGATCTGTGAGCGATTGCACTCTAGAAAATCGTGCTAGTCTGTGAGCGACTGCATTCTTGTATGTTGTGCTGATCTGTGAGAGATTGCACTCTAGAATATGCTGATATGTGAGCGATTGCACTCTAGAAAATCATGCTAGTCTGTGAGCAACTACACTCTTGTATGTCGTGCTGATCTGTGAGAGATTGGCACTAGAATGTCCTGTTCTGTGAGCGATTGCACTCTAGAAAAACCTTACGTGCCTCTAGCACCATAAAAGCCACCCATACCAGTTCCCCAAAGATTCGCCAAGGCTAAAATTGAGGAGCAATTAAGAAGTTTGTGGACCTTTTGAAAAAATTATATATAAACATTTCGTTCACCAAAGCACTGTCTCAAATGCCGTCATATGCGAAATTTTTGAAAGAAATTTTGTCAAAAAATATAAAACTTGACGATAACGAGACTTTTGCTTTAATTGAGGAATGTAGTGCCATAATTCAAAATAAATTTCCTCCTATTTGATATATTTTGTTGATTTTAGTTCATTGATTTAATGAAATGTTTATGTTCTTATTTCCTTGATTAAGTATAGGTTTTTCGTACTTTTGCGTTGTTTCTTTGTTTTAGTGCAGTGCTGAATTTTGGTGAGAATTCAGCAGGACATATGTGGAGTATTTATGCCATATTGGGAGTTTTAGATGTCTGTAAGACCCATAATTGTTAAATTACACTTTATGTATTTTAGTGTATTTTGGTGTTGAACTCGGAGGCTTTTTAGCCAAGTTATTAATATTTTGGAGTTTATATGATCAAAAAGATATTTTAATGCCCGATTAGAATTACTCGTCGATAAATAAATTAAATTAACTACGGTGAATCTTTTACAAAGAATTTAATGCGTTATGGGTGAAAGGGTAATTTAATAAATTTCTAAAGATTTTGAGATATTTGTTAATTATAATTAATATATATATATATAAATATATATATATAGAAAAGGAAGGGAAGCAATTGGAAAGAAAAGAAATAGAAAGGAAAGAACAAGGAAGAAAGGAAAAGAGAAGGAGAGAAAACAGAAAATTCCATCTTCTTCCTCCCCTGCCTTGCGTGCGTTTTTCCTCCTTCCTCCATCTTCATCCATTTTCGTTCTTCCTTGCTTCCTTGAGTTCGAAATTGATAGTGGGTGATAGGACACGGATTTCTCAACTTCACTCTTCCTCTTTGATCCAAAAACGAAGAAAAACGGTTTAGGGATTTCAAAACCGTCAAACACAAACCTCGCCGTTTCTTTTGGATCCAAGCTTCGTTTCATGAAGGGATAGAAGGGAAAGTTGCTCACCACTACACTACGGTGCTAGTGAGCTAACTTTGGAAGCGGCGTTGCGAGCAAAGTTTTTACCGGAATTGATCGTGGTGCCGTAAATCGACGTTAAAGCTAACGTTAAGGTAAGGGCTCCTTCCAAACTTTTAGTTTGCATTTACGGCCTTATCTGTAGTTGTGTGGAAAAGATTTTGTTAGGATTAAAGTGTTGATTTGGGGGAAAATGAATCTAAGGCTTTATGGGTAAAATATTAGAGTTAGGTTTTGGATATATTGATGAGTGCTTCGTGGAAAATGAATTTAAACTCATTTATGTATGATTTGAGTGAATGAAACTTGTGTGTTTGAGTGGTGGATTGTGTTAATTTGTGTTCGTTGTTTTGACGTGTTCTAAATTGATAACTGATGAGACTTGAGATGTGTTTGTGTGGTTTGTGTGTAAAATGATTTGGTGCGAATTATGGATTGAATGTGAAAGTATGTTTGAGTTTGTTCTGTGTGGAATTTGAAAACCATTAAGTTAAACGAGTATTAAGAATGTGGAATCTCTTAATGTCTCGTTTACTTAATGTGAGTTTGTGAAAATCGTTTTAGTCCAATGAGAATTAAGAATGGGGAATCTCTTAATGTCTCGTTTACTTAATGTTGTTTTGAAAATCGTTTAAGTTAACTGGGCGTTAAGAATGGGGAATCTCTTAATGTCTTAGTTACTTAATGTTGTTTGAAAATCGTTTAAGTTAATTAAGCATTAAGAATGGGGAATCTCTTAATGCCTCTGTTACTTAATAGTACTTTGGCCCGTGATAGGCGGTACATTTACGATTTACGGTTTTTGTAAATTGTGCAGACCCGTGATAGGTGGCACCTTGGTAAAGAGTACTTTGGCTTGTGATAGGCGGTACATTTACAATTTACGTTATTTTTAGTAAACCGGGCAGACCCGTGATTGGTGGCACCTTGGTAAACGATACGGGCCCGTGATAGGCAGTACGTTTATGGTTTACGCTTTTTAGTAAATCGTGCAGACCCGTGATAGGTGGCACCTCGGTAATTGGTACTTTGGCCTGCGATAGGCGGTACAATTATGATTTACGGCCCTTCGAGGAGGGTTTTGGTTTGGAATTCCGAGTCCATGCATTTTGGCATATACGCATTGCATTAGGGTGCTTGGCACACGAGTCGTGGTTGAATCAAATTTATGATTGTGTTGATTTTGCTAAGTGTTATGGTTTGAAACTATGTGTAAGTGTGTTTGATTCAAATTGAGATTGTGTTGATTGTTCTAAGAGTTATGTTTGGAATTGTGTGATCGTATGTTAGATTGTAAAACATTTTCGAAACTCATAATGTCATGGTGATTGTATAGGTATTGCTAAGTGTTAAGGTTTGGAGTGGTGTTTGAATGTGATTGAGTTAAGTTTATGTATTTTTGAAAGAATAGACAGGGAAATCAATTTACCCAATCAATTTACTGAGTTACAGGGGCTCTGTCTTTCACGAAATCGATTTGCCCAATCGATTGGATTCATCACAGGGGCTCTGTCTTTTACGAAATCGATTTCCCCAATCGATTTGCTGAGTTACAGGGGCTCTGTCTTTCAAGAAATCGATTTGGCCAATCGATTGGATTAATTACAGGGGCTCTGTCTTTCACGAAATCGATTTGCCCAATCGATTTGATGAGTTACAAGGACTTCCCTTGCCATAAATCGATTTACCCAATCGATTGGCTCAGTGGGAAATCTTATTTTGAGTTTGATAATGGATTGCTCAATTGATTTATCAATGCTTTGTCTAGTTATGTATTACTTGATGGATTGATAACTCTATTTGATTCCATTTACATTTGGCAAGCATTTCATGAACTTTTAGCATGTGGAAAACCCTTCTAAGATGTATGATAAATTGAAAAGGTTATTTGTGCATTGAAAAGCTTAAATGTTATGTGTTAACTATTAATTTCGGTTGGTGACCCTTTACAACTATTGTGGAAATCTGGGCGTTGCCCTCAGATGAGAATCAGGATGATCCTACCGGTTCGTACCCTCCGGATGGGAATGTGGATGGGAGTGCTTGATTGGAGCTACATTAGGAGAATCTCACGGGGCGCGTGGAGATTACTCAAGGCGTATAGTTTTTTTTGTTATGTATAGAATGATCAGACTAGGTTGTCACTCAGGACACATATGTCTTTCTTTTGGGCTACCTTTATGTCAAGTTGAAAGGATGTACCTGTACTATTGTTGACATCAGGACATGCTTTGGATTTATATTTTGAAAAACTTTTCCGCTGCTTGTAAATTTTAATGACCTAATTATTTATCCAAAGGTTTTACCTTATTTATTTCTCTGTTGTATTTTAATTTCTATTGAAAAAAAATACACCCTCGCTTTGAAAAACGGGGTGTTACATTGTGGTATCAGAGCTTTGGTTTGGTTTTCTTTGGGGGCTGTGGAACCTTAGTTATAGATTGTAGGTTAGGAGTTGTTGTCTGATCATGTGTCGGTTTAGGTGGTTTGAGTTGTCAAGTTCAGAATAATTATTATGTGCTGATATGGTCGAAATGTTATTTTGGAATTATTGAAGTAGTGTTAAGACTCTACTTGATGATGGTTTTATAGGAAAACCATGCCGCCAAGGAGGAATGACGTTCCGAGAGCCACTGCCAATAGGGATGATCGAATGGCGGAGGCTATGAATAACATGGCTGCTTCTGTTGCTGCACAGACTGCTGCCAAGACTCAACGCGATCTCGAAAAGAGGGAAAGAGAGATCCATGCTGCGGAGTCAAGAGGGTTAGAAGACTTCCGTCGTTACAATCCTCCCAAGTTTAAGGGGGATGAGAACTCAGAGAAAGCGGATCAGTGGATCCAAGAAGTGGAGAAGATCTTCGAAATGATTAACTGTCAGGCGGCAGTGAAGGTCAATTATGCCACTTATATGCTATTGGGGGATGCTGAGTACTGGTGGAGGAGTGCAAGATTATTGATGAGATCGGCTCACGAGGAGGTGAAATGGGAATCATTCAAAAGGAAGTTTTTAGACAAATACTTCCTGATGAGTACCAGGACTAAGGTGGGTGATGATTTCCTGAAACTGCATCAGGGGAACATGACCGTGGGCGAATATGCTGCTAAGTTTGAATCACTATCGAGGCATTTCAGGTTTTTCCGTGAAGAGATTGATGAACCATCCATGTGTCATCGTTTCCAAGACGGACTAAAGTATGAAATTCAAGACTCGGTCTTGCCCTTGGGAATTCAACGTTTCCAAGTTCTCATGGAAAAATGTAGGGAAGTGGAGGATATGAAGAACAAGAGAGCTAGCCGAGGAGGAAATTTTAGTGCAGGAGGGCCCAGTCGGGTGAATTATCAGAACAACAAGGGGAAACAAATTGCTAAACCTTATGATCGACCACGAACTAACAACAGTGGGCATAATCGCCCAGGGAACCAGAATTTTGGGAGACAATTGGGACGAGCGGTTCGATGTTTCCGATGTGGGGAAGAGGAACATTATGCTAACGCTTGTACCCCTAATACTCTCACCTGCTACAATTGTCAGAAGCCAGGATACATGGCAAAGGATTGCACGGCCCCAAAGGTGGAACCAGTTGTGAATGTAGCTAGGGCTACTCGTCCTACTGCTAGAGGACGCATTTATTGTGTGAGTGCTGAAGAGGGGAATCCATCTGGTAATCTGATTCAACGTGACTGTGAGATTGCAGGTAACACTCTAACTGCACTTTTTGACTCGGGGGCAACCCATTCCTTCATTGCTATGGATTGTGTGAATCGTTTGAAGCTATCTGTGTCTGCTTCACCTTTTGATTTGGTTGTTTCCACGCCTGCTAAGACTTTGACAGTAAATTCTGCATGTTTACATTGTCAAATAACTATTCAGAATAGGGATTTCTTGGTTAATTTGATTTGTTTACCTCTACAATCACTCGAGGTCATTCTCGGTATGGATTGGATGTCGTATCATTATGTGATCTTAGACTGTGCTCGCAAATTGGTTCTTTTCCCCGAACCAGGAGTTGTTAAGTATTTAGCCGCTAACAAAATCCGAGTGTCGCTAAGTGAAGGGACTCATGAGTTTTTGTCTCTGGCCCATGTGGAGGCAAAGATAAATGTGAACATAGAAGATGTGACGCTTGTCAATGAGTACCGGGATGTATTTCCAACGGAAATTCCAGGATTGCCACCAGTAAGGGAAGTGGAATTTTTCATTGATTAACACCTAGGAACGGGACCAATTTCCATTGCGCCGTACCGAATGTCCCCATTGGAATTAAATGAGCTCAAAGGTCAAATTGAAGATTTGTTGGAGAGGAAATTTATAAGACCAAGCGTATCGCCATGAGGAGCTCCAGTTTTACTAGTTAAGAAGAAGGACGGAAGCTCACGCTTATGCGTGGATTATAGACAGCTTAATAAGGCAACTATTAAGAATCGTTACCCTTTGGCATGGATCGATGATTTGATGGATCAATTGAGAGGGGCCGCGATATTTTCGAAGATTGACTTGAAGTCGGGTTACCATCAAATTCGAGTAAGGGAAGGAGATATTCAGAAAACCGCTTTCAGAACCCGTTATGGGCATTATGAATATCTAGTTATGCCGTTCGGAGTTACCAATGCACCGACATTTTTCATGGATTACATGAACAGAATCTTTAGTCCATTCCTTGATAAGTTCGTTGTGGTATTGATTGATGATATATTAATTTATTCGAGAACTGAAGAAGAGCATGGAGAACATTTACGTCAAGTTCTTGAAGACGAAATGATCAAGGTTTTGCTAAGATTGTGGCTCCATTGACACAACTTACCAGAAATGATCAACCTTTCGCATGGACGGAGAAGTGTGAGGAGAATTTTCAGTTATTGAAGACGAAATTGACGACCTCCCGAGTGTTGGTGTTACCGCAATCAGATGAACCCTATGAAGTTTATTGTGATGCGTCTCACCAAGGGTTGGGATGTGTTCTGATGCAACACAAGAAAGCTGTAGCTTATGCCTCCAGGAAATTGAAGATTCATGAGAGAAACTATCCTACTCATGATTTGGAGCATGCTGCGGTTGTTTTCGCATTGAAGATCTGGAGGCACTACTTATATGGGTGCACGTTCACCGTGTTCAGTGACCATAAGAGTTTGAAATATTTGTTTGATCAGAAGGAATTGAACATGCGTCAGAGAAGATGGATGGAGAATCTCAAGGATTTTGATTTCACACTGCAGTACCACCCCGGGAAGGCCAATGTAGTGGCTGATGCGTTGAGTAGAAGAAGTGTATCGGTGTCTTCAACAATTATGGCTAGACAACAAGAGTTGTGGGAAGCTTTTAGAGACCTACACTTGAATGTAGAATTTGCACCGGGAATTTTGAGATTCGGAATGATTAAGATTTCGAGTGGACTACTTGAAGACATTGCAAATTCTCAAGATGACGTCTTAATTCAGGAGAAGAGGAACCTAATAGTGCAAGGGAAGACAATAGAGTTCAAAATTGGAGCAGATAATATTCTGAGATGTAATGGTAGGATTTGTGTACCAGAAATTACGTATATGAGGAAAACAATTTTAGATGAGGCTCATAAGAGCAAGTTGAGTATTCATCCTGGAGCAACAAAGATGTATCAAGATTTGAGACAGAATTATTGGTGGCCAGGAATGAAGAAACATGTAGCGGAGTATGTATCAACTTGTCTGACTTGTCAGAAAGCGAAGGTGGAACATCAGCGACCGGCTGGGATGTTGCAACCTTTAGATATACTTGAATGGAAGTGGGACAGCATTTCCATGGATTTTATTACTGGATTCCCAAAACTAGGAGAAAGAATGATTCTATATGGGTAATAGTGGATCGATTGACTAAATCCGCACACTTTTTGCCAGTAAGGACCACCTATAAGGTAGACCAGCTAACAGAGATCTACATCGCTGAAATTGTGAGGTTACACGGGGTACCATCGAGTATCATATCAGACCGTGATCCAAAGTTCACATCACATTTTTGGGGAGCATTGCACGAAGCTTTGGGAACGAAACTACGGTTGAGTTCAGCTTACCATCCCCAAACGGATGGACAGACTGAAAGGACGAATCAGTCCCTTGAAGATCTTTTGAGAGCATGTGTGTTAGATGATAGAGGAAGTTGGGATGATGTACTTTCGTTGATTGAGTTCACCTACAACAATAGTTTCCACGCAAGTATTCGAATGGCACCATATGAGGCTTTATATGGGCGCAAGTGTCAAACGCCCTTGTGTTGGTATAAGGACGGTGAAAATATGATTGTCGGACCAGAGATGGTGCAACAAACTACAGCTAAGGTAAGGAAGATCAAGGATCGTCAGAAGAGTTATGCGGACAAGCGTCGCAGACTTTTGGAATTCGAACATGGTGACCATGTAATCCTAAGAGTCACACCTACTACCGGAGTTGGTAGAGCATTGAAATCGAAGAAGTTGACTCCGAAATTCATTGGGCCATATCAGATCTCTGCACGAATTGGGCCCGTTGCTTATCGGATTGCATTGCCTCCGATATTGTCCAATATCCATGATATGTTTCATGTGTCGCAATTGAGGAAATATCTTGCAGATCCATCTCATGTGATCGAACCAGTGACATAAAGATTAAGCGATTGAGGACCAAGGATGTTTCGTTGGTTAAGGTGATTTGGAATCCAATTACTGGAGATGCAACTTGGGAACTGGAGAGCAAGATGAGAGAACAACACCCAGAGTTATTTATCGACGCATAGTTTCGAGGACGAAACTAATTTTAGGGGGGTAGTAATGTAAGACCCATAATTTTAAAGTGTACTTTATGTATTTTAGTGTATTTTTGGTATTGAACTCTGAGGCTTTTTAGCCAAAGTTATTAATATTTTGGAGTTTATATGACCAAAAAGATATTTTGATGCCCGATTAGAATTACCCATCGATAAATAAATTAAACTAAGTACGGTATATCCTTTACGAGGAATTTATTGCGTTATGGGTGAACTGGTAATTTTAATAAATATCTAGATTTGGAGATATTTATTAAAAGTAATTAATATTCATATATATATATATATATGTATATATATATATATATATATATATATATATGTTTGTTTGGAAGGAAAAAGGGAAAAAGGAAAGGTAAAGGAAAAAGAAAGGAAATATAAGGAAGAAAGAAAAGGATTCCCTCTGCGTAAATTTCTTCTTCCTCCTTCACTGTTTCGTAAAACCAAAACCCACAAACATAAATCTTCACTTTTCATCTAGATCTAAGCCTCATTTCAAGAAGTGATAGAAGGGAAGGTTGCTCACCTCCGTGCTACGGTGCTAGTGGACCAACTTTGGAAGCGGCGTTGCGAGCGGAGATTTTACCGGATTTACTCGCGGTACCGTAATCGAACGTGGAAGCTAACGTGAGGGTAACGGCTCCTTCCAAACTTTTAGTTGCATTTAGGGCCTTATCTGTGGTTGTGTGGAAAAGAATTTTGTTAGGGTTGGAGTATTGATTTGGGGAAAATGTATCTAAGGCTTTATGGGTAAAATCTTAGAGTTAGGTTTTGGTTATATTGATGAATGTTTCGTGGAAAATGAATTTTAACTCATTTATGTATAATTTGAGTAAATGAAATTTGATGTATTTGAGTGTTATGATTGTGTTGATTTGTGTCGTCGTATTCGACGTGTTCATAATTGATAATTATAGAATTTGATATGTGTTTTGTGTGGTTTGTGTGGAAAAATGATTTGGTGTGAATTATGGATTGAATGTGAAAGTATGTTTGAGTTGTTTTGTGTGGAATTTGAAAACCATTAAGTTAAATGAGTATTGAGAATGAGGAATCTCTTAATGACTTATTTACTTAATGTTGTCGTGAAAACGATTTAGGGGGAGAAATGATTTGATGTGTTTTGGGTGGGAATTGTGGATTGAATTTGATAATATGTTTGAGTTCGTTTTGTGTGGAATTTGAAAACCATTAAGTTAAATGAGTATTAAGAATGGGGAATCTCTTGATGTCTTGTTTACTTAATGTGCGTTTGGAAAAATCGTTTAAGTTAACTGGGCATTAAGAATGGGGAATCTCTTAATGTCTTGGTTACTTAATGCTGTTTTGAAAATCGTTTAAGTTAACTGGGCATTAAGAATGGGGAATCTCTTAATGTCTTGGTTACTTAATGTTGTTTTTGAAAAATCTTTTAAGTTAACTAGGCGTTAAGAATGGGGAATCTCTTAATGTCTTGGTTACTTAATGTTTGTTTTAGAAAATCGTTTAAGTTAAATGAGAATTAAGAATGGGGAATCTCTTAATTTCTTGTTTACTTAATGTTTGTTTTTGAAAATCGTTTCAGTTAAATGAGTATTAAGAATGGGGAATCTCTTAATGCCTTGTTTACTGAATGTTTTGTTGTGGAAATTGTTTAAGTCAAAAGTATATTAAGAATGGGGAATCTCTTAATATGTCTGTTTGCTTAATGTTTTGGTGTGAAAATCGGTTAAGTAAATGAGTATTAAAATGGGGAATCTTTTAATATCTGCATTTACTTAACGATTGTTGTGAATGGAGTTAGTGTATGCTCATGCATTTCATTTGGTGAATTGTGCTGACCCGTGATAGGTGGCACCTCGGTAAACTGTACTGACCCGTGATAGGTGGTACGTTTACGAAATCGATTTGCCCAATCGATTGGCTTCAACACAGGGGCTCTGTCTTTCACGAAATCGATTTGCCCAATCGGTTGGCTTCAATACAGGGGCTCTGTCTTTCACGAAATCGATTTGCCCAATTGATTGGATTCAATACAGGGGCTCTGTCCTTCACGAAATCGATTTCCCCATTCGATTGATGTAAGTTCAGAGTTCAATTTTTACTAAAAACTTTCAAGAAATCGATTTGCCCAATCGATTGGCTCAGTGGGAAATCTTATTTTGAGTTAGATAATTGATTGCTCAATTGATTTATCAATGTTTTGGTCAGTTATATATTACTTGATGGATTGAGAACTTTATTTGATTTCATTTACATTTGGCAAGTATTATATGAACTTTTAGCATATGGAAAATCCTTTTAAGGTGCATGCGTAGTTGAGAGGATATTTTGTGCATTTAAAAACATAAATGTTATGTGTTAACTGTTAATTTCAGTTGGTGACCCTTTACAACTATTGTGGAAATCTGGGCTTTGCCCTCAGATGAGAGCCAGGATGATCCTACCGGTTCGTACCCTACGGATGGGAATGTAGATGGGAATGCTTGATTGGAGCTACGTTAGGAGGATCTCACGGGACGCGTGGAGATCACTCAAGGTGTTTAGTTGTTTTGTAGAATGATCAGACTAGGTTGACACAGAGGGAACATATGTCTTTCTTTTGGGATGCTTTTATTTTTAAACTGGAAGATTGTACCACTTTTGTTATGTAAACATTTTGAATTCATATTTTGTGAACTTTTGCCGCTGCTTGTAAATTATAATGACTTAATTATTTATCCAAAGGTGTTACCTTATTTATTTCTCTGGATTATTTTAATTTCTTTTGAAAAAAAAATACACCCTTGCTTTGAAAAACGGGGTGCTACAATTTCAGTTGGTGACCCTTTACAACTATTGTGGAAATCTAGGCTATGCCCTCAGATGAGAGCCAGGACAATCCTACCAGTTCGTACCCTACGGATGGGAATGTAGATGGGAATGCTTGACAGGAGCTACGTTAGGAGGATCTTACGAGGCGCGTGGAGATCACTCAGGGTGTATAGTTTTTGGTAGAATGATCAGATTAGGTTGACATAGAGGGAACAAATGTCTTTATTTTGGATTGCGTTTATTTTAAATTGGAAAATTGTATCTTTAGTAATATTGTCAGCATGATAGTTTATTTTCGATGGGTTCCATGTACCACTTTTTGAGGTGTAAATACTTTGGATTCATATTTCAAAAAACTTTTCCGCTGCTTATAAATTGTAATGACTTAAATATTTATCCAAACGTATTTCCTTATTTATTTCTCTGTTTTATTTTAATTTCTTTTGAAAAAAAATATATACCCTCGCTTTGAAAATCAGGGTGTTACATTCTACCTCCTAAAATTCTATCAAAAGAATCAGATGACAAAGTCTTTCACATTACAAAAGTTTTGGTTGAATTCATGAAGAATAACATGGTTTCAATTGAAAAATTTGAAAGTCAATGTGAGAGGTTATCTGAGCAAGTGGTTGAGTTTGAGAAGATGGAGGATAAGTTGAAGAATGAAGATAATTTCATTGTTGTGGTAGAATAAGATAAGCAACATGAAAAGACGAACGAGGAAAAGAAAAAAGAAGAGATTGATGAAGTTAGAGATTCAATCTCTGCCTTGTTCATCAATGTCTTATTGAGAATGACATGGAAGTAACATCGTTTATTTCTCAAGTTCATGGAATTTCTACCAAACAAAAAGAAGGAGAAGGATGATGTGTTCTTCCTGTCATATATGCCACCTTGACAATAGTTGAGGCGTCAAGCTAACGACTTTAAAGAAGCACTTCGTGGGGGTCAACCAATAGGTAGAGATAACTTTTGTTTTTTGCAATCTTATTTTTGTTATTTGAATTTGTTTCTTTCTAATTGTGTGCATACATGCACTATGATGAAGAATTTTTAACAACTTGAAGCTAGTCTTTAACTATTTGTTTCAAATTTTGAAATTTAAACTTTTTTTCTTTGCTCATTGTTCAATTCGATGAGTTTCACTAATACATGCATTGTTGGTTACTCCTTGGTTGTCAAAGTCTTACTTGTCATTTAAAAAAAAAATGAATAAATCTTGTAGTGACATGTTTAGCATCATTTAGATAGTCATACTCTTTCTTATTATCATAGCTATGAGCTTTTGAGCCTAAACACATTAGTTCTTTGTTGCGTGATTATCCAGACATGTGTTATCCCTTCAGAACTTGCATTAGTTCTAACTTGCATCACTTGTAACTTATGCATACACTGAGGTAATTTTGTTTGGTCGTTTGAGCCTTTCTAACTACCCTATACAAATTTTATCCTTTGATAGCCTTTTTGAGCCTTGCCCTTTTATTTTGGTTACTAGACACATTACTAGCCAAAGACATGACTTTAATTAAATCACCTTACTTGGAGTTAGGTAGAAAAAAAAATATTTTATCTTGATAAAGTTCTAAGTTTGGAGTTGGTCATGGGATTGCAACCTTTTTAAGTTTGGGGTGGTGATGCTCACAAAAAGAAAAATAAAAAAAGAAGAAAAAAATTCAAAGAGGAAAAAAAAATAGTTTTAGTAAATTGATAAATAACAACTTAGTTATTTTGTCAATGGTTGAGAATGTCCACCATAAAATAGTTTTATCAAGAATCATTCATAAATATTTCTTATAATTCTTCTATAATCTCTATTTTTTCTATCATTGTCATGAGTAACTAAACCCTATTTGTTAGGGATGAGTTTAACAAGATGAAAACTTTATTTTTCTATTTTGATATCTAATTATATGAAAGAGTTTATTGAATTATTTTTCTCATCTATGTGCTTAATGTTTTTTACTACTTGATCAACATTAAAATGTTCTACTATTCATATTTTTAATGAAAATGGACTTTACGAATGCTTAAGATGAGAAATTCATAAATTTGTAGTCCAGGGATAGATGTAGGTTATGAAACCAATTATATTAGTTGCAAATGCAATAGTTTAAAAAGTGAATTCACGTACGGTAATGCTTAAGTCTAATCTTAAATCCACTAAGGAATTAGGGGTTACTTTGGAATTGAAGGTTCTATCACTAAGACATTAGGGCAAAAATAATAAAGAGAATTCGATAATAATTCAATAACTAGGATCAAATTAGATACTAAGATTGAATTCAAAGTGAAACTCATCTCTGACATTTTTTTTTATTATAAAGGATCAATTTTATTACTGTTGTTAATTTTAAATATTATTTCAATCAATTTGGAAACTTTTTGTTCAATATTAGTAATTACATATAATTCGATAGTAAAGCACAATCCTTGAGTTCGACACTCGGTACTACCGTTTTATTATTACTTGCAACGATTCAGTACACTTGCTGAAATGCTACCAACACTGAAAGTTTTTCTATTCCTTGTGTTATTGGTGATATGAGTTTTGAACGTGCTTTGTGTGATCTTAGGGCTAGCTTAAGCCTCATGCCTTTGTCAGTTTGTAAAAAGCTTGATTTGGGTGAGTTAAAGCCCAAAAATTTTTGCTTACAGCTAGCTGATTGATCTATCAAATATCTGGTTGGAAGATTAGAGGATGTTCCTATCAAAGTAGGACAATTATTTATACCAGCTGATTTTTTGGTGATGGAAATCGAAGAGAACTCCCAAGTCCCAATTCTTCTTGGGAGACCTTTTCTAGCAACAAAAGGATATGTTATTATGTGAAACATGGGAAGCTTGTCTTAAATGTGGATGATGAAAAGATTAAATTTAATTTGTCTAACCTTATGAAAAGTCCTTCTCTTGAAGATTCTTGTTATAATGTCGATTTAATTGATCATTGTGTTAAGGAGTGTCCTTTAGGACCACTCTCACAAGATGGGCTGGAAGCATGCTTGATTGGAAGAACAAGTCATGAAGACTTGGCAAAGGAAGCTGATGTATATGCTAAAAGAGGTTCCACACGTAGAACTTAAGCCTTTGCCCTCAAATCTCAAGTATGAACTCCTTGGCAAAAATTCTTCATTTCCTGTGATTGTAAGTGTTGAATTAAATGGTGAAAAAACTGAAAAATTGCTTGGAGTCCTCAAGATTTATCGAAAAGCTATTGGGGATACTATTGAGGACTTAGAAGGAATTAATCCAACAATTTGCATGCATAAGATACTACTTGAAGAGGACTATAAACCCTCTATTGAGCATAAAAAAGGTTAAATCCTAACATGAAAGAAGTTGTGAAAAAAGAGGTACTTAAACTCCTAGATGTCGGGGTAATTTACCCTATCTCTGATAGCAAATGAGTTAGTCCTATTTAAGTAGTTCCAAAAAAAGGGAAGTATCATTGTTGTTAAAAATGAAAGAGACTGAATCCGTTGCAACTAGGACAATTACTAGGTTGAGGATTTCTATAGATTATAGAGAATTGAACAAAGCAACTCCTAAAGATTACTTTCCTCTCCCTTTGTTGACCAAATGTTAGAAAGGTTAGCAAAGCATTCACATTTTTGCTATTTGGATAGCTATTCTGGTTTTATTTTATTTTATCATATTTTAAAATTCCCATTCATCCTAGCGACCAAGAGAAAACCACATTTACTCGTCCTTATGGCACTTATGCTTATAAGAGAATGTCTTTTGGTTTGTACAAGAGAAAACCAC
This sequence comes from Cicer bijugum, assembly GCA_037974875.1. Classification (NCBI taxonomy): domain Eukaryota; kingdom Viridiplantae; phylum Streptophyta; class Magnoliopsida; order Fabales; family Fabaceae; genus Cicer; species Cicer bijugum. Next base: position 3,606,545 of record JBBPBT010001132.1, read on the forward strand.
ATTTACTCGTCCTTATGGCACTTACGCTACCTTTCAACGTTGCATGATGTGAATTTTTTCTAATTTTGTTGAGAATATAATGGAAGTATTCATGGATGACTTTTGTATGTATGGATCAAGCTTTAATATTTTTTTTGCCAATCTCGAAAAGGTACTTGAAAGGTGTTAACAAGATAATCTTGTGTTAAATTGGGAGAAATGCCAATTTATAACTAGAGAAGGAATTATTATTAGACACTTGGTGTCCAAGAGAGGTATTGAGATAGACAAAACAAAAATTGAGGTAATAGAGAAAATGTCACATCCCACGTCTGTAAAAGAAGTGAGAAGTTTCTTGGCGCATGCATGATTTTACCATCAATTCATTAAAGATTTTTCTAAGATTCCTAAGCCTCTAATCAGTCTGCTCCTAAAGGATGCATCTTTAGTCTTTGAAGAATTTTGTCTTGAGTCATTTTGCAGGTGAAAAAAAAAATTGATATCCGCCCAATTATGCAACCACCTGATTGGATTCATCCATTTGAAATCATGTGCAATGCTAGTGACTTTGCTATAGGTGCAGTGTTGGGGCAGAGAAAAGACAAGAAAGTTCATGCTATCTATTATGCCAGTTGTGACACCCTAAATTCCAAAATAATATATATAATAATTTATATAATATTCCTATAAAATTTGAAGCGGATAAATAAAATTTATTTCCAATAAATTAAAAACTTTTATTTTAATTTAGGATATCACGTTTCTCAAAAATAAAATAGAACACTTTAAACTTAATTTTTATTAAAATAGTGCAATCTAGTATAATTACTTGATTTAATTCTAAAAACTAACCAGTACTTCTAAGATTTTCATACAAAAATTAATTTCAAATTAAATAAGAAAATACAAATTACAACCCTTATTCCCGATATCACCTATCAGAGCAGCGTTCCTCCAAAACTTGAACTTCAAGACTCATTAACTTGTAACAACTGCAATTTCGCAAACGCAGGGCCAAGCCAGTCAAACACAAACGACGAAGGAGGTGAATTTAGAAATCATGTTAATAGTATAATATAAATAAGAAGAACACACAATTAATCATAAATAAAATGTATCATTACACAAACATTCTTCAAAGAAAAACATAACATTATAAAGTCAAAACCACTCAAGGAAAATCATTAAATTTCACTATAACATCAAATCATCAAAGAAAATTATTATCACTTTTGAAACATACCATTCACAACAAAACAATCACAAGAAAATGCAATGTTATGCATGAGCTTAGACTCTAATTCACAATGGGATATCATGCTAACTCTGAAGTACTTGGTTAGGAGGCTTGATACTATTCCACCATCTCGGTGGACGGACAATTCAAATTGGCCCTGTCCTCATAGATCCCCTCAACTCAACTCGAGACACATATATGTGACAGTCGAGGTAAATGTGTGTTGCGTGGTAGCTCCCGACATTTGGAGTGCTACCTCCATGTCACCTAGGAATTCCCCACCCGAATACCTCCAAGGTCTAAAAATCTTGCCTTAAGGCTCAACAGCAGACCGCCATGATCAAGCTCATTCAGTTGTACAACAAACCTCCATGATCAGGCTCATTCAGTTGTACTTCCTCAGAATCACTAGACTTCTCATATCATCATTATCATCACATAAACATATGTCATACAATGTATCCATCTTTTATTATCACATAACCTAAATTCGTCTAATCAAATATATACACATAATTTCATTCAACATCCAACATCACAACAATATCAAATACCACACAATTATTCAATATTAAATCAATCAACATCTTATAAACATTTCTATTTAACATTTTAATCTCACAATTCCAATATTTTCACATTAATTAATTTATCTCTCAAAGGACTACTGATGTACGTAGCGTGCCCCAGATGAATTGTTGTGAAATACAGTTCCCCGTTCATCACACAATATATTATGCTCATGAATTCAAACGCTCTCTCACCCCTTACCTTATTTAGACGCTTTCTCAAACTCATAAATCAATATAAATTTTCAACAGCAACTGTAGATCGACAACGTACAACGAGCAAATTCGAATAAATGATGAGTTCACAAAATCATTGAGACTTGACTGAGCCGAAAGGGTTCGACGTCAACTTCACCGGAAAATATACAAATGAGTATTGCTTTTTGAAGGTTTCGACGAGAGGAATCCAAAAATGATACTAGTTTTTTGAGACGACCAATGTGGTGATTGGAATCGGTCAAAAATAGCTCGCCCAAGGAAAGAAACACAACTATTTTTGGTTAAATGGCGCCACGATCGTTAAAATTGATGCAAAAAATGGATTTAATGTGTAATTTTGTGTGGGATAGAGTTTGAGATTGTTCCAAAACAACAAGGAATTGGTTGGAGTGAATTTATGAGAAATAGGGTTTGAACGATTTGGCCGTCAGATTTTCGTTTTTATTTTTTTAATTGCATAAAGAGGGGTGTAGATTGCAAATGTACAAATACAAGAGTAAAACTGTAAGGCCCAACACAGGTAGTCATGTCTGATGTAGAAATAGGGGTGTAACGAGTAACTCGCATGTGTATAAAAGAAAAGTCCAATCAATAATAGCCGAAATTAATATGCAGAAGTAAAAAATATGGGTACAAACAGTCGTCTGGTCTAAAATTCATTTTCTAGTATTAATAAAATCTCTTAATAAATAAATAATCTATTTTATTTTTTTAGAAACTTTTCTCTAAAAGTCTCATTTTAACATAATGTTATTTATCCTTAACATAGATAAACTAAAACCCTTATATTCATAATAATAAATATAATTATTACTATAACATTTTTCAAATTAATCACATAATAGAATAGTCGAAATGATAAAATAAATAAATATAACATCAACAATTTATATTACTTACTAAATCAAAATAAATATGTATAAAATCCTCATACGATAGCAACTATATAAAAATAAAGAAAATCAATATTAAAATTACTAATATATCAAGATAATTATTTGTAAAATAAATAATTAAAATAACATATATTTATAAATAATTAAATATAATTATGTGCACACTTAACATCAGTCAAACATACAAGACAATATCACAATAATTACAAACACACGTATACATGTATAGTCGCCTAAAATATTATTCTTTAAAATATTTACTCTAAAATACTATTATTTATAGAAAAATATAAAAAATAATATAAAATAATATTTATATCACTTATTTAGTCAAATATATACAAAATTAGCATACCATATAAAACACTCATGTAACGAAAGTTAGTCACAAGATTTATCCACATATATTCTAAAACAGTTTTAACACCAAACTAATTCTCTAAAATCCTATTTCATGAAGAAAGTATTTATTATAAAATTTGGGGTGTTACACCAGCAAGACTTTGGATGAAGCTCAAGTTAACTATGCCACAACCGAGAATGAGCTATTCGCAGTAGTGTTTGCTATTGATAAATTCCTTTCCTACTTGGAGGGATCGAAGATAATTGTCTACACAGACCATGGAGCCATTAAATATCTCTTGAGCAAGAAAGATGCTAAGCCGAGGTTGATCTAATGGATACTACTTCTCCAAGAGTTTGATATAGAAATTCGAGACAAGAAGGGAATTGAAAATGTGGTGGCCGATCATCTCTCAAGGCTACATGAAAAAAATGAAAATGAGTTGCCGCTCGATGATTAATTTCTTGATGATCAATTGTTTTCTCTTGCACAAATAGAAGCACCATGGTATGCTGATTTTGTGAATTACCTAGCTTAAACACTATTATTGGGATGAACCTCTGCTTTTTAAGAGATGGGCTGATGGAGTTTTCGAAAGATGTGTCCCAGAAGAAGAAATGGAAATCAACATGTTTCATTGTCATTCCTCCGCATACGGAGGACATGCTAGTTCCTCAAAAACTACAACAAAGATACTTCAAGCAAGGTTCTACTGGCCCACACTCTTCAAAGACATGCATCGCTTTCTGCTGCAATGTGATCAATGCCAGTGTACCGAAAACATATAAAAAAACAAGATGCCTTTGAATAGTATCCTCGAAGTTGAAATCTTCGATGTTTATGAGGTTTGGTGTGCAAAGGGTGGTGATTAGTGATGGAGGCTCTCATTTCATAGCTAAAAAATTTGATGGTATGCTAAAAAAGTATGGAGTGAAGAACAAAATTGCCACAACATATCATCCTCAAACTAGTGGACAAGTAGAAGTTTCCAATAGGGAGATTAAGAGCCTTCTCGAGAAAACTGTCTCTACATCAAGGAAGGACTGGTCTATAAAGCTAAATGATGCACTTTAGGATACAAGACTCACATTGGTATGACTCCTTACAAGTTGATCTATGGAAAGTCCTGTCACCTCCCAATTGAACTCGAACATAAAGCATATTGGGCAATAAAGAACCAAGAAGTTAGACGCCTATGAGAATGCTAAACTCTACAAGGAAAGAACAAAAAAGTCTCATGATAAGCATACAACAAGAAGAGAATTCAAAGAAGGTGACCTCGTATTACTTTTCAATTTAGAATTGAAGTTATTTTCGGGTAAACTTCATTCGAGGTGGTCCGAGCCATTTCAAATCAGTAAGGTGTTCCTGTTTGGAGCTGTAGAAATATGGAGTGAGGCCACTAGAATTTTCATTGTGAATGGTCAAAGGTTGAAGCATTATGTTGTTCGGAATCCAATAGAGAAAAGGGTAAGTCTTATTCTTTGATCTCCAATTTAAGATTTACAAAATGAAGGTCAAGCTAAGGACCACAAATGTAACATCCCAAACTTCATAATCAACTATTCTATTAGTTAAATAGGATTTTAAGTAAATTAATTTGGGGTTAAAATTATTTTAGAATATATGTTGATTAATTTTATGATTACTTCTCCTTATATGTGTGAGTTTTTTATGATTTGATAATCGTATATATATTTAATTTAACGAGTAATATAAATTATAAATATTATGTTTATTTATTTACTTTATTTTTAAAAAAATATAATGGAATTTTAGCAAAAGTGTTTTAGAGGACAAAATTTGGGTGAATTTGCATGTAGATTTACATTAGATATTTGTGGTGATATTTTCGTGTGTTTTTGACTACATGATAAATGTGCACATAGTTATATTTTAATTATTTAAGACTATTTCCTATCTTAATTATTTGTTTTATAAATAATTATTTTAAGAGATTAATAATATTGTGATTAATTTCTCTATTTTTATATATTTTCTATGATACAATGGTTTTTACATATTTATTTGGATATAGTAATAAAATATAAATTATTCATGTTATATTTATTTAAGTTATCGATTTGACTATTCTATAAAGATGGTAGTATTTTTATATGATTATTTTGTAAAACACTATGGTAATAATTATAGTTAATAGTGTGAATATGAGAGTTTTGTTATTAATGTATTTTAAAATAGTGATTACTTTAATTACTTTTTATAAATATTAGTTTTGAAATATTATAATACTTTAGTAATGAAGTTGTGTTAAAAAATTAGTTTTGGTAGTTGTTGGTTTTATTTTAAAAATAATAAAAGAAAAGAGTAAAAAGTGTTTTATGGATTTGGGTCATATATTAGTAAAACATAATATAAAAAATATATATACATGTAAGAAAACTACATGTCCAGCCAAGAAGAAACAAAAATTTGGATTACTGTTTGACACAATTGGTTGATAACTGTTCCAGAAAACTTTATCCGTTTTCATCCAAATTTTAGTATGTTGTTTTATTCATTTAGCTAGTCAATTAAACACACTATTTCGTATTTATATTTTAACCATACAAATTTTTCTCAAAAATACACGACTTGTTCGTTTTTGGAATTCGTTATTCGGAACCATTCTTCTTCATTGTAAGTCCGATTTGAGTGAAACCAACGTCAAAACGACCGTGTGAACATGACTATATTACGTCATGATTGTTTTCCGATATAGGGTAAGTTTTCTTGATTCAACTTCGAAAATTGACCTTTCTAGATTGTGTTTTCATAATTTATTTTTGACGTTTACCCATAAACAATCGCGTTAGATTGATTGAAAGAAAAGGAGTCAAAGAACAAATGACTTTTCTTGCAGACTCGTATTCGTGTGTGAAAGCGTCGAAATAAGGTAAGGGTTGATGAACGGGAAAATCGTATTTCCCAACGAGTCATCTGGGGTTTGCTAAGCATGTCAATAGCCCTATTTAGAAATAATTGAATTAATATGAATACTTATGGTTTTTAGGATTAAAATATAGATTACAAACTTTTATTAGGTTGTTGTGTGATTAAAATTCTGCAACGATGTGGTATGTGTGGAGAAAGTTTAAGTTTTATTTTTAATGTGTTGATAGTCTTATTTATCATATATGTGATAAAATTTGAATTATGTGTGGTGTATATGAAGGTTTTAATTTCCATATGTATGTGATGAAAGTTTAAATTTTTATAATGTAATAGATTAAAGTTTTGATTTTTATAATACTTTTTTTCTTGATATGTGTGGTGGAAGCTTTGATCTTTGTGATAGTTGTTTATGAATATATGATCTTCATGATATGTGGGGTGGAAGCTTAATTTTTATGATGGTTGTTTAAGAATATTTGATTTCCTTGATAAGAACTTGTGATGTATGATTTAGTGATATTTGAATAAGGTGGTAATTTCGTATACGTTATTTTGAATAATTTGATTTAATCTTTCTGGGCTGCGTGGGAATGTTTAATTTTGATGATACATCATCATGTCATGATATATGCATCTTAGTGGGCCGTGTGAGAATATTTTATTTTGATAACGCACCATCGTGTCATGACATATGCATCTTTGTTGAAGTTGCCTTTGTGGCCGATTTATTTTCCCTATTGGTATGCGTGATTTTCTGTTTGGAAGTTTCCTTAGTGGCAGGTATTATATCCGAATTATATAGTTATTTAGAGCTTGCATAACATTGCACTGTCTTTTGATTGTTTGGTTGTGGTTAATATGTATTTAATGTGATAATAATTTTTCTTAGATGATTTGATATTATAAAGAGATATTGATTCTATTGAGTGATTTTGACTTATTAATATAATTTTTTCTTGAAATGCTTCGTTATATTGTGATGTGTTTGATACGTTTATGTGTTGATTATTTGCGGGTTCTTCTTACTTATATTATACTATCAACATGATTTTAAAACTCACCCCCTTCGTTGTTTGTGTTTGACTAGTTTGACCCTACATTTGGGAAATCATAGTTATTACATGTTAATGAGTCTTGAAGTTCAATTTTGGGAGAAACCCCGCTCTGTTAGGTTGTATTGGAATCGAGTTTATTGAGATTGAACTTTTTTATAGGAAGAAAAAGACTAAAGTATTGAATTTTTATTTTGAGAAACGTGATATTCTAATAACTCATAAAGTTTCTTTTCATTTGAAGGAGTTTTCATTTATCCGCTGCAAATTATAGTAAAAATATTATATAAATTATTATGTATATGATTTTGGGGTTTAAGATTTACTAAATGAACAGTAGTTACAATATTCTTGACTTAAATAATTAAAATAAAATTTTCCTAACTTTTCAAAGCAATAAATATTTTAATGTAATGCTTTGGATAAAAAAAAATTGGTGCGTTACATTATGGTATCAGAGCAGATCTGTCCAATCAGGCCGAATGGGTCAAGTGTAGGTTTAGTGTTAGTAAGATGTTAGTTTGTGGTCGCTTGTGAATTGTGTTCATTATTTGATTTTTACCTTATGCTATTGGATTATGTGCCATATGTTTCCATGAACATACATGTCTTGTAAATTGATTGCCACCTAATTGGCGAAGTTGCTTGTTATCTATTCACTGTTGCTTAACTATTTTGTTTGGTTCATTTGAGGTCTTTACTTGGGTAACCAAATACTTCTTGAAATTGCCTTATTGATTTTCTGAATTTTAATTGATTTGGATGTTTGCATTATCTTACTCTTAAAGAATCATGTTGTGGTTAACTTCTTAATTGAAAACAATTAAGTTCCCTTGGTTTATGTTAAAAATTAGAAGTGACAATTTTTATTGATTAGTTGTGTGTTAGAAATTGTTAATTCTTGTTTATGTTAATCTAAATTGTTGGTGAGATTATTGAATTAGCATACTTAAATGTCAATCTACTGTTTTTCTGTATATCAATATTACAAGTGTTTAAATACTGCAAAAACTATATTGGTAATCTATATGTCTTATGTTTAATCTTTTGATTTTGCTACTGAAATTGATTTAGAGCAATCTGCGTAATGTTGAAATACTAGGAAATTCATATTATTTTCAATATTAATTATTGAATATTTAATGTTGGTTGAACTTTAGAATCAGAGTTCTTAGAAAAAAAAAAACAAATTGTTAAGGAGTTAAAGTTGATTTATTTTATAAAAGGAAAATATAATTTTATGTTTAAATTGTTGTTGATTT
>JBBPBT010001132.1:3615481-3676902 GCA_037974875.1 Cicer bijugum
TTTTATGGTGCTAAATAATCAATGGTACTTTTATAATAATTTAATTGCAAATGTTTATTTTAGAGGATTGTTTAATTTGAACATAGTGTTTCTAGTTGTTGATTCAATTTAGTTAGCTAATGTTTTATACTATCTTCTAGTAAGCAGTTACTTGTCCTAATTGTAAGTTGAAAAAAACTTTGTTTTAGTTTGTGTTAAGCAATGAGAACTTATTATAAAAAATAATAATTTAATTGTGATAAATTGGAGTTGTTGAATTGCTATAAAAATATTCTATGTGATAATAGTTAATATTTGGTTTGTGAAATAAGCTTAGGATCATGTTTCCATATTCGTCGGATTAGTTATTAGTTATGTTAATGTATATATGATTATGTGGGTTTGAAAATGTTTATGGTTAAGGTGTTCTAAGTGTTGAAAATTTGTGTTTAGTGTTTAAGAGTAGTTGACATTGTTTAAAAGCGAGATAATTACATAATCCTTGTTCTAATGGTTCATTATATATTAATGTAAGTGTCATTTAACTTATGGTTGTTGCTACTCTTAATTCACAAATAAATAATTGTAGATGAATAGTTAAGAGAGTTTTTAACTATAGTAAGGACTAGAGGTTGTGGTGCCACCTTCATACTCTTGAACCATGTTAAAAGCTTTTTAATTACCCGTATTTAAATTTGAATGAATACAATTATTGTTACCTTAAGTAGTTGACTCAATGAGTGTAACACCCCATTTTTTAAAGCGAGGGCGTATTTTTTTTTTCAAAAGAAATTAAAATAAAACAGAGAAATAAATAAGGTAACACCTTTGGATAAAAGATTAAGTCATTATAATTTACAAGCAGCGGAAAAAGTTATCAAAATATGAATTCAAAATATTTACATAACGAAAGTGGTACGATCTTCCAGTTTAAAAATAAAAGCAACCCAAAAGAAAGACATATGTTCCCTCTGTCCACCTAGTCTGATCATTTTACAAAACAACTAAACACCCTGAGTGACCTTCACGCGCCCCGTGAGATCCTCCTAACGTGGCTCCAATCAAGCATTCCCATCCACATTCCCATCTGTAGGGTACGAACCGGTAGGATCATCCTGACTCTCATCTGAGGGCAAAGCCCAGATTTCCACAATAGTTGTAAAGGGTCACCAACCGAAATTAACAGTTAACACATAACATTTAAGTTTTTAAATGCATAAAATATCCTCTCAACTAACCATGCACCCTAAAAGGATTTTTCATATGCGAAAAGTTCATATAATGCTTGCCAAATAAAATTGAAATCAAAATAAAGTTCTCAATCCATCAAGTAATACATAACTGACCAAAACATTGATAAATCAATTGAGCAATCGATTATCTAACTCAAAATAAGAATTTCCACTAAGCCAATCGATTGGGAAATCGATAAAATGGATAACTGAGCCCCTGTATTAAAGCCAATCAATTTCCAAATCGATTTCCTGAAGGTTTTTAGTGAAATTTGAACTCTGGGCTTAATTAAATCGATTGGGCAACATAGCTGAGCCACTGACTTAACGCCAATCGATTTCCAAATCGATTTTGTTAGTTTTGCTGAATTCCTGTATGGCCAAATCGATTTCCAAATCGATTTCTTAACTGGTTTTGAAAAACATATTATAAAATCGATTCTGTCAAATTAGCGAAGTCCCTGTAACTCATCCAATCGATTGGGAAATTGATTTCCCTGCATATTCTTCCAAAAATACATAAACTAACTCAATCACATTCATACACAACTCCAAATCTTAACACTTAGCAATTCCCACACAATCACCACGACATAATGGGCTTTGAAATAGTTTTACAATCCATCATACTTTCACACGATGTTCAATACATAACACGTAGTAAAATCATCACAGTCATAAGTTTAAATCAGACACACTTACACATAATTTCAACACATAACACTTAGCAAAATGATCACATTCATGAATTTGAATCAAACACGACTCGTGTGCCAAGCACCCTAATGCAATGCGTATATGCCAAAATGCATGGACTCGAAATTCCAAACCAAAACCCTCCTCGAAGGGCCGTAAATCATAATTGTACCGCCTATCGCATGCCATAGTACCAATTACCGAGGTGCCACCTATCACGGGTCAGCACAATTTACTAAAAAGTGTAAATCATAAACGTACCACCTATCACGATTCAGTACTGTTTACCGAGGTGCCACCTATCACGCGTAAGCACGATTTACCAAAAGAAAAAGCGTAAGTCGTAAGGGTACCGCCTATCACAGGCCAGAGTACTACTTACCGAGGTGCCACCTATCACGGGTCAGCACAACTTACCAAAAAGTAAATCGTAAACGTACCACCTATCACGGGCCAGTACAGTTTACCGAGGTGCCACCTATCACGGGTCAGCAAAATTTACCAAATGAAATTCATGAGCATACACTAACTCCATTCACAACAAGCGTTAAGTAAATGCAGATATCAAAAGATTCCCCATTTTTAATACTCATTTACTTAATCGATTTTCACAACAAAACATTAAGCAACAGACATATTAAGAGATTCCCCATTCTTAATATACTTTTGACTTAAACGAATTCCACAACAAAACATTCAGTAAACAAGTCATTAAGAGATTCCCCATTCTTAATACTCATTTCACAAAAACCATTTTCAAAAACAAACATTAAGTATCCAAGACATTAAGAGATTCCCCATTCTTAACGCTCAGTTAACTTAAACGATTTTCAAACAATATTAAGTAACTAAGACATTAAGAGATTCCCCATTCTTAACGCCCAGTTAACTTAAACGATTTTCAAAACAACATTAAGTAAATGAGACATTAAGAGATTCCACATTCTGAATTCTCATTTAACTTAAACGATTTTCACAAACTCACATTAAGTAAACGAGACATTAAGAGATTCCCCATTCTTAATACTCGTTTAACTTAATGGTTTTCAAATTCCACACAGAACAAACTCAAACATACTTTCATATTCAGTCTATAATTCACACCAAATCATTTTTCCACACAAACCACGCAAAACACATCTCAAATTTCATCAGTATCAATTAAGAACACGTCAAAATCAACGAACACAAATCAACACAATCCACCCCTCAAACACACAAGTTTCATTTACTCAAAATCATACATAAAAGAGTTTAAATTCATTCACCACGAAACATTTAACCAAAACCTAACTCTAAGATTTTACCCATAAAGCCTCAGATACATTTTCCCAAATCAATACTCTAACCCTAATAAAATTATTTTCCACACAACCACAAGTAAGTCCCTAAATGCAAACTAAAAGTTTGGAAGGAGCCCTTACCTTCACGTTAGTTGTAACGTGCGATTACAGTACCACAAGCAAATCCGGGAAAATCTCTGCTCGCAACGCCGCTTCCAAAGTTGGTCCCCTAGCATCGTAGCGTTGTAGTGAGCAACTTTCACTTCTATCTCTTCGCGAAATGAAGTTTAGATTTAGGTGAAACGGGGAGGTTTGTGTTTGACGGTTTTGGAAATCCCTAACTCCGTTTTCGAATCCAAGAAGGAGGAAGAAGTTGGGAATGTGTTCTTTCAGACTCACTGATCTTGGGTTTCCATTCTTGAGGCCAAAGGAACCACGAAAATGGAAGAAAAGAGATGGAAGAAAATGTGTGGGTCGCGTGGCTGGAGGAGGAAGAAGATGGAATGTTTTTCCCTTACTTGTCCTTCCTTCTATTTTCTTTTCTCTCTCTTTCCTTCCTTTCCTTTTCTTTCTATATATATATATATAACAAATATCTAAAAATATCTAGATATTCCATAAAATTACCATTTCACCCATAACCTCTCCAAACCACTTTTTGGTTAAAAATATCTACTCTCGTCGCAACTCGATTGACAGATGCAATTTTTTAGCAACCCAAGATATTTTTAACGAAACTCTCTAGAATTAAATTCTTCGTAAAAGATCCACAACAGTTAATTTAATTTATTTATCGACAAACAATTTTAATCGGGGTTTCCAAATATATTTTTGGGCATTTAAGCTCACAAAATATTAATAACTTGGCTAAAAAGCCTCCGAGTTCAATACCCAAAATACACAAAAATACATAAAGTGTAATTTAAAATTACAGGTCTTACATTACTACCCCCCTAAAATTAGTTTCGTCCTCAAAACTTAAAGTACGAGTGGCAATCCACACTTGGTTCGTACCCGAATTCAACATGCCAATCACAACTTGTTTCACCCGGCCTTCTCGAAGGAAGTGTTGCCTACCCCTTTTCATAGGGTGCTTAATAACCCTGCACCCATTCATAGTCGGTAAGGCTCGTCCATTCCATTCAACATGGTTTTGTCTACTATTGACAAGAGATTAAGGATGATCAGTCCCTCAATTTGTCAATAAATAACCAACAACCATGATAGTGGCTTAGACTATCTTAACCGAACTGTAATAGCGCTCCTTGCAACTTACATCTGAGGTTATCTTAATGTACCAGCAGTCAACAATCTTCTCAAGGTCCACTGACTTTCCCTTATTTTCCTATAACTTTGATCCTGTCGATGAAGTAAAATATCCCATACCTATGTTGTAGTCTCATTTGCATCCACTTGGTACGAAACATCCATTTGGTACCAAACTGAAACACCTAGAATGACCTCAACACACTGAGCACAGAACAATCACTACATCCGAGAACTCCTAAATTTCTCCCTTGTCCACAAATCCTCGATTTTTCTTAAGTCGTACAACTACGTCAAACTGTAGTGTTCTTATCAATATGTCATTCCAGTTATAAATTTAATAATTCCATTCCCACCTATGCTTGGTGATCAAAGCTTCCCCAAATATTTTCGAAATCATGTCAAAGACTATACCACTTGGGACATACAAACTTCCTTTCAGTTTAGTACTTCATTTCAAAAGTCACGTTGTCCATTAAAATCCAACTTGAATTTAATTCACAGATCAAGGTCTACATTCGTCTCATGCCTAACACCTCAAATTCACGCTTCACTAGAAAATCTCTTACATACTTCGCAATTATGCACAAACTCGAAATTAATTCTCCTACCTCTACTGCCAACATTCATTCTGATACTTCTTAATTTCGTTGTGTCCTTCATTTGCAACTTGATGATTATCCTTTCATTATGATAGGTCAATCGCATTGTATTCACTCCATCACTTTTCCATTTATACAAACCTTAAATTTCTACCTCGAACCTTGATACATCTTCATTATAGTGATTCCAATAAATCAAGGCTTACTAATTCCTACCAAACTTTTCCATTTCATGTTCAATTGTTTCCTATCAAACAAACATTTAACTCCTTTGATTGACGAACACAATAACAATCCCCATGACATGCACTCAAGTAATGTCTTTATATCTTGGCATACCTTTATAATAACAATGTCTGAATTTCTAGGTGAGATAATTCATTTCCCGAATCTTTAATTGTCATAAGCTACATCTCTATGTGCAGCTCCAACAATTTTCTTGGTGCATTTTCCAATTTTTGGTTCACTCGCTGAGTTCTTATTCCTTCTCAACCTTCACCGAGATACAAACTGAAAGAATCCCAACAATCGAACGTCCTAAATAATTACTTCTCAAAAGTTTTCGAAGAAATAATTATCTATTATTTTTTTTTCAGTAAAATATCTCAAAAACCCACATGTCTTCCTTCGTCCATCTAGTTACTGAAATGATCACTTCAAATCTTCACGCTTGACTTCCCAAGACCAACAACTAAACCATAAATCAGTTGTTACATTTCTTCTTTTTCACTTTGTATCATTGAATAATATTCTAAAATATGATCCTCGAAATCTCCAAACACTTCCATCCTTAACATGAATTATTTATCACTTGTTTGTCTCAACTCCTTCGATTATGAAAGTTTTAAGCATCACTTGGTCCTCCCTCCAACCTTGCGAGATTTTAAATCATCAGCTAAAAATCAACCATCTTAGGGTCCCAAATCAAATCTCGAATAATCCTTCAGTCCTATCAAAATATTAACATCCTCTTAGTAATTTCCATCCTTTAATAGACTCTCAAACTTATATTACCGCAATCTCAAGTATTCTCGTACTCGATTACTTCAAATTCCACTTAATGGTAACATAGAGTTCAATACATCAAGGCTTAACTCATTAGGTTTTTCTGAACATCGCTCAAAATTCACATTTACGTGTCTATAGATTCATCCAATATTACTATCCATACTTAATAATCCAAGTTACGAATCTAGTCTAACTCGAATGCTCGACTTTTCCCCTCAAGGTATCTACAATTCCTCAAAATGTATTTTATCTATCCAAAGGAGTATTCACTCCTAATGCGCAACGCTCCCTTAACTTCACTACCAGTCTCTTTCATTGACACCTAAGCACCAAATGTTATTCCAAATGGAAGCCTTATCTTCTCAACAATTCCATGATGTTCACATCTCTTTGACAGTTGTCAAACTTCATCCAGACTCATCCTGAAATCTACCAGGGAAAACATCTAATACCTTTCTTACTAAAAGTCCTCCACTTAGATCTTTACTTGAGATCCCTCATTAGTCTAATATTAATCCATCCATACTCATCATCTTCGAGTTAACATCAACACATAGCTTCTGTGTCCTTGGAACCATTTCTTAAATTCCATGCCGTCATGACTTGCTTCAACTCTGCCTGATACTCCGTCATCTCGAAGATCTTTTCCATTTCTTGAATCTACTAATCAACTATTTTCCTGAGTCCTCATCACCATTGAACTTTGGAGGATGGTAACGACGAAAATATTCTAACCCTCTTAATCTTAAGAGCACAAATCTCTCTTTTCCTCTTCTCCAGATCCCGCAGAGTCTTTGCAGCAGTTCGTGAAACAACAAAACATCCATGTTATTTGTAGCTTCAACCATTTGATCATCCCTACTGACGTTCATCCTTGCAACGTCGTTCCCTCTTAGAGGTAGTGTTTCCGAAAAACCAATAACAAGAAGAAGTGTTAACACCACTTCGAATAATTCCAAAACTAAGTTTCGAATATATCAACACATAATAACTACCCCTGATCTGATAACTCAGACCAATTACCCCGATGCATGATCAAACAACAACTCCTAACCTCCAATCTAGAACCTAAGGTTCCACAGCCCCAAAAGAAAACCAAACCAAAGCTCTGATACCACAATGTAACACTCCGTTTTTCAAAGCGAGGGCGCATTTTTTTTTCAAAAGAAATTAAAATAAAACAGAGAAATAAATAAGGTAACACCTTTGGATAAAAGATTGAGTCATTATAATTTACAAGCAGCGGAAAAAGTTATCAAAATATGAATTCAAAATATTTACATAACGAAAGTGGTACGGTCTTCTAGTTTAAAAATAAAAGCAACCCAAAAGAGAGACATATTCCCTCTGTCCACCTAGTCTGATCATTTTACAAAACAACTAAACACCCTGAGTGACCTCCACTCGCCCCGTGAGATCCTCCTAACGTGGCTCCAATCAAGCATTCCCATCCACATTCCCATCAGTAGGATACGAACCAGTAGGATCATCCTGACTCTCATCTGAGGGCAAAGCCCAAATTTCCACAATAGTTGTAAAGGGTCACCGACCGAAATTAACAGTTAACACATAACATTTAAGTTTTTAAATGCATAAAATATCCTCTCAACTAAGCATGCACCCTAAAGGGATTTTTCATATGTGAAAAGTTCATATAATGCTTGCCAAATAAAATTGAAATCAAAATAAAGTTCTCAATCCATCAAGTAATACATAACTGACCAAAACATTGATAAATCAATTGAGCAATCGATTATCTAACTCAAAATAAGAATTTCCACTAAGCCAATCGATTGGGAAATCGATTAAATGGATAACTGAGCCCCTGTATTAAAGCCAATCGATTTCCAAATCGATTTCTTGAAGGTTTTTAGTGAAATTTGAACTCTGGGCTTAATTCAATCGATTGGGCAATCGATTGGGCAACATAGCTAAGCCACTGACTTAATGCCAATCGATTTCCAAATCGATTTTGTCAGTTTTGCTGAATTCCTGTATGGCCAAATCAATTTCCAAAAACAAACATTAAGTAACCAAGACATTAAGAGATTCCCCATTCTTAACGCTCAGTTAACTTAAACGATTTTCAAACAATATTAAGAGATTCCCCATTCTTAACGCCCAGTTAACTTAAACGATTTTCAAAACAACATTAAGTAAACGAGACATTAAGAGATTCCCCATTCTTAATTCTCATTTAACTTAAACGATTTTCACAAACTCACATTAAGTAAACGAGACATTAAGAGATTCCCCATTCTTAGTACTCGTTTAACTTAATGGTTTTCAAATTCCACACAAAACAAACTCAAACATACTTTCACATTCAGTCTATAATTCACACAAAATCATTTTTCCACACAAACCACACAAAACACATCTCAAATTTCATTAGTATCAATTAAGAACATGTCAAAATCAACGAACACAAATCAACACAATCGACCCCTCAAACACACAAGTTTCATTTACTCAAAATCATACATAAAAGAGTTTAAATTCATTCACCACGAAACATTCATCAATATAACCAAAACATAACTCTAAGATTTTACCCATAAAGCCTCAGATACATTTTCCTAAATCAATACTCTAACCCTAACAAAATTCTTTTCCACACAACCACAAGTAAGTCCCTAAATGCAAACTAAAAGTTTGGAAGGAGCTCTTACCTTCACGTTAGTTGTAACGTGCGATTGCAGTACCACAAGCAAATCCGGTAAAATCTCCGCTCGCAACGCCACTTCTAAAGTTGGTCCCCTAGCACCGTAGCGTTGTAGTGAGCAACTTTCCCTTCTATCTCTTCGAGAAACGAAGCTTAGATCTAGGTGAAACGGGGAGGTTTGTGTTTGACGGTTTTGGAAATCTCTAACTCCGTTTTCGAATTCGAGAAGGAGGAAGAAGTTGGGAATGTGTTCTTTTACACTCACTAATCTTGGGTTTTCATTCTTGAGGCCAAAGGAACCACGAAAATGGAAGAAAAGAGATGGATGAAAATGTGTGGGTCGCGTGGCTGGAGGAGGAAGAAGATGGAATGTTTTTCCCTTGCTTTTCCTTCCTTCTATTTTCTTTTCTCTCTCTTTTCTTCCTTTCCTTTTCTTTCTATATATATATATATATATATAACAAATATCTAAAAATATCTAGATATTCCATAAAATTACCATTTCACCCATAACCTCTCCAAACCACTTTTCGGTTAAAAATATCTACTCTCGTCGCAACTCGATTGACAGATGCAATTTTTTAGCAACCCAAGATATTTTTACGAAACTCTCTAGAATTAAATTCTTTGTAAAAGATCCACAACAGTTAATTTAATTTATTTAACGACGAACAATTTTAATCGGGGTATCAAATTATATTTTTAGGCATTTAAGCTCACAAAATATTAATAACTTGGCTAAAAAGCCTTCGAGTTCAATACCCAAAATACACTAAAATACATAAAGTGTAATTTAAAATTATGGGTCTTACAATTAGTAGGAAGGACTAGCTAACTCGATGACTCCTGGTTGATAAAATAAGTGGCAATAACTGTTTTTAGTAATGTTACAAATACTTGTTAATTTTATTTTGAAATGGTTGAGAAATATATTCATCTCTTACGTCAATTTGAGTGATTTAATTATTAAAGAAATGTGTTGTGAATAAAATCTCTTTCTATGACTTCTTAATTATTTATAAAGAGTATTGTTATATAGTGTTTGATTGTAAACCTTATATTGTCATTTAGTTGTTATATGTATTTCTTTTTATAATTTTTTTAGATATAAAATAACTTAGTAATTTAAAGATTGTTCTCTTTGTGTGACTTAAGTGAAACTTGTTGATTAATTGGTGATAGGATTTAAACTTTTTTTTAAGAAGTAAAACTAGTAATATATTATTTGGAAAAAAAAAATAGTTGAAACTAACAATGTACTTGAAATATATTTCATTTCACCCAATTCAATGTAGTAGGTTATATTACCAACTAAGTCTATATACTATGTTTTATTTGTAGATTATAAGGAGTGACTCTATGATATTGTCCTCCATTATTGAATGCTAAATGTGATATGTGTTGTTGACTCATGTTATAATTCCTATCATGATATACAAGGTGATTTATGATATATTGTACTCAAATGAGTTATCAATGCCCTCAACATGCTTATTATATCCTTAGAGACTAAGTTTCAATCTTGATGGTGGTAGAAGAGATAATAGTTCGCTTATTCTTATTTACAAATTTCGAGAACGAAATTTCTTTAAGTTGGGTAGAATTGTAATATCTCAAATTTCATAATCAACTATTCTATTAATTGAATAGGATTTTAAAGAAATTAATTTGGTATTAAACTCCTTGTAGAATATACGTTATTAAATTTATGGTTACTTCTCCTTATATATTTGAGTTTCTTATGGTTTGATAATTGTATAAATATTTAATTTAATGAGTAATATAAATTATAAATATTATGTTTATTTATTTAATTTATTATTCAAAAATATAATAGAATTTTAGCAAATGTATTTTAGAGGATAAGATTTGAGTGAGTTTGCATGTAGATTTGCAATAGATATTTGTGGTGATACTTTCGTGTGCGTTTGACTATATTTTAATTATTTAAGACTATTTCCTATCTTAATTATTTGTTTTAAAAATATTTGTTTAAAGATATTAGTAATATTGTGATTAATTTCTCTATTTTAATATATTTTCTATGATACGATGGTTTTTATGTATTTATTGGGATTTAGTAATAAATAATATAAAATATTCATGTTATATTTATTTATTTTATCATTTTGACTATTTGATAAAGATGGTAGTAATTTTATGTGATTATTTTATAAAATACTATAATAATAATCATAGTTAATGTTGTGAATATGAGAGTTTTTGTTATTAATGTATTTTAAAATAGTAATTACTTTAATTACTTTCTATAAATATTAGTTTTGAAATATTAGTAATACTTTAGTAATTAAGTTGTGTTAAAAAAAATTAGTTTTGGTAATTGTTGGTTTTATTTTTAAAAAAAAGAAATGCGTAAAATGTGTTTTTATAGATTTGGCCCATATACAAGTAAAACCTAATTTAAAAAATATATATACATACAAGGAAACAACATGTCCCACCGAGAAGAAACAAGAATTAGGATTACCGTTTGACAACGTTGATCGATAATTGTTCAAGAAAACTTTCTCTGTTTTCATCCAAATTTCAGTACATTGTTTTATTCATTTAGCTAGTCAATTAAACATACTATTTCAGATTTTTAACCATCCCAATTTCTCTCTAAATTATTTGACTTATCCGTTTATGGAATTCGTAATTTTGAACCATTCTTCTTCACCATCACTCAAATTTGAGTGAAACCAATGCCAAAACGAATGTGTGAACGACATCTATATTATAACAGGATAATTTTCCGATTTAGGGAAAGTTGTCTTGATTCAGTTTCGATAATTGACCTTTATAGATTGTATTTTCATAATTTATTTATGGCGTTTACCCATAAACTATTGAGTTAGATTGATTGAAGGACAAGGAGTCAAAGAACAAATGCTTTTTCTTGTACACTCATATTCACGTGTGAAAGCGTCCAAATAAGGTAGAGTGAGATGGTGTTTAATTTCATGAGTATATTATAATGTGAGATGAACGAGAAAACCATATTTCCCGACGATTGATATGGGGTTCACTACGCATGACCGTAGCCTTATTTAGTAATAATTGAAATAATATGGTTTGTAGGATTAAAATATGGATTACAAACTTTTATTAGGTTGTTGAGTGATTAAAATTCTGCAACGATTTGGTATGTGTGAAGAAAGTTTAAGTTTTATTTTTACTATGTTGATAGTCTTATTTTTCATATATGTGATAAAATTTGAATTAATGTGTGGTATATATGAAGGTTTTAATTTCGATATGTATGTGATGAAAGTTTAAATTTTTATGATGTAATAGATTAAAGTTTTGATTTTTATGATACTTTTATGAATATATGATTTCTTGATATGTGTGGTGGAAGTTTTGATCTTTTTGATAGTTGTTTATGAATATATGATCTTCATGATATGTGGGGTGGAAGCTTGATTTTTATGATGGTTGTTTAAGAATATTTGATTTCCTTGATAAGAACTTGTGATGTATGGTTTAGTGATATTTGAATAAGGTGGTGATTTAATATAAGTTATTTTGGATCATTTGACTAAATCTTACTGGGCTGTATGGGAATGTTTGATTTTGATGATATAGCATCATGTCATAACATATGCATCATAGTGGGTCTTTGTGGCATATTTATTTTTCCCATTGATTTGAGTGACTTTCTATGTGGAAGTTGTCTTAGTGGCAAATATTATTTCCGAATCATATAGTTATTGGGGGCATGCATTGCATTGCACTGTCTTTTGATTGTTTTATTGTGCTTAATATGTATTTAATGTGATAATATTTTCTCTTAGATGATTTGATGTTATAATGAAATATTGATTCCCTTAAGTGATTTTGACTTTATAATATGATTTTTTTTCGTGAAATGCTTTGTTATATTGTGATGTGTTTGATACAGTTATGGGTTGATTATTCGCAGGTTCTTCTTACTTATATTATACTATCAACATGATTTTAAAACTCACCTCATTCATTGTTTGTGTTTGACTAGCTTGGCCATGCATTTGCGAAATCACAGTTATTACAGGTTAATGAGTCTTGAAGTTCAATTTTGGGAGAAGTCCCGCTCTGTTAGGTTGTATTGGGAATGAGAGTTATAAGTTGTATTTTACTTATTTAATTAATGAAAACTATACAAGTATCACTAATTGTTTGGAATTAAATTAAGATATTATAGTTAAATCGAGTTTATTGAGATTGCATTTATCTATAGGAAGAAAAAGACTAAAGTCTTCAATTTGTATTTTGAGAAACGTAATATTTTGATAACTCATAAAGTTTCTTTTCCTTTGAAGGAGTTTTCATTTATCCGCTGTAAATTTTAGTAAAAATATGATATACATTATTATGTATATTATTTTGGGGTTTAGGATTTACTAAATGAATAGAAGTTACAATATTCTTCACTTAAATAATTAATATAAAATTGTCGTAACTTTTCTAAGCAATAAGTATTTTTATGTAATGATTTGGACAAAAAATTTGGGGTGTTACAATTAACAAAAGCTACATGGGAGGCAACCTATGGTTTTAATTTTTCAAAATTTCTTTTTGTTTTGTAGGCTGAGCTAAAATAAGAAAAATGTAGAAATAGGAGAAGGCAACAAGTACTAATGTCTGGAAGTAATTGCAATTAAGGTCGTTTTCCACCACCACAATAATCTTGTGAGCTTCCCTACCCCTTTCATCACTATTTTACTTTTTACATTGAGGACAATGTCTGGTCCAAGCATGAGGGGTACGTTTTCTTGTTTGATTGTTTGCTCAACATGTTAATATATATATATAAATAAACAATTTCTCCTTGCTTGAAAGAAAATCTTTTGATGTCATTAATAGGGAACCGTAATTTTTGTGCATGTTGTTGTTAAATAAGCAATGAACTCACCTTCGGATACCACACTATCAGTTTGATAAATTAACTTATTCTCTGACATAGTTTTCTCATTGATTTGGCTACTAAATATGAGTTTTGGGCTTATAAAGGGAATTGTATCACATCATCAAATAGTGTGCCCCTTTTCTTTGTTATGAGTGATTATTCACCATTGATTGTGTTCTCTAGAACTTGACTTGTAACTATCTCAAGGGTAAATTCTCTTGTGATCATGTTTGAAGAAAAAAAACCACTTTAGGACTAGTTTTTTCAGGCCACAAGACTTGTTTTGTTTTTTTTTTCTTCATACTTTCCGCTAGTTGCCCACTTTGAGCCTAATATGAATTATATTTCTTGGTCCATTGCTTTATTGATAAAATCATTATTGGGTGCCCTTTTGAATAATGTGGGGCAACTTTTAATAAAAAAAAAAACAAAAACAAAAACTAAAACAACAAAACAAAACAAAAAACAAAAAAAAGAAAGAAAAATGTTCTTAGTCTTAGTTTGAAAAAATACAATAAGGTGCTCCACTCGGAGTAACACATGTGTTTGATGATTAAAGTCTAGGCTGATGAACAATTATTTGAATACAATGAGCTCCAATTATTTCAAAAGGGTATCATTGATCATATATTTAATTTGAAATAGCCTTTTAAATATCCCTTTATTGATTTTCGCCACCTATTGTCCCTTGGCCCCTTACAACCTTGAAAAGTGTTTTTGATTCACATATGCTCTCATGAGAGATGTAGTGAAGATTTGGTTAATAATCAAGCATATGGCAGAAACATTGCATTGGTGAAATTTTGAGTGAATGCCCATTACCTTGAAAGACAGAGAATTTGAGAGTTGCATGTCATATTGATGAGAATTATTTCTTTCGAGGAGCCTAAGTCACTAATTTGGAACTGAAGTTGGTTATCCATTGGTTTTGGAAGTTGCCTATTGCCTACACTTGAACTGAATGTTGAGTTCCTATTCATGGTGTTTGGTCGTCCATAACTTTTACTGAAACACTTGCTTGAAGACAAGCAATGATTCAAGAATGGAGGAATTTGATAAGCTAGAATTTATCTTTGTTAATAGCTTTATTTGATAGGTTACTTTGATATTTTTAATTCAATTTTAGTTCTATTTTTACTATCTTTTTGTTTTGTTTTGATTGCAAGGAGAAAGGAAGGAAGGAGAAAAGAGCCTTGAAGTCAAGTGGTGCAGTCATGGTGCATCATGATCAAGAAAATGAAAGAAACTCATGTTCTATCACGCATTATTGTATGGCATAATAGTTATTACAAGCATAATTGATGAACGGAAAAGAAAAATTAGAATTTTCTACTTCAAGTCAGCAAGGATTACTGTCGGGCAGTAATGATCATTATGGACATAATTTTTTCATCTACTGCTGCACCTATTACTGCCTAGTAGTAATGATCATTATGGCCATAATATGTTCATCTTATGCTGCTACACCTATTACTGTCTAGCAGTAATGACAATTATGGTCATAAAATGCTCATTTTCTGCTGAACTGTTTGTCTCCTATGAAATTCTGAAGGTTTCTTGTAATTAAAGCTCATGAAAGCACCTAGGACTATAAAAGGACCAAAGTACTCAGTTTTAGACACATTCTTACTCACAATCTCTTACTACTCTTTCTTTTGTTTTTATATTTCTCTTAGAAATTTTCTACTTTCAATAATATTCAGTTTTCTATTTTTGTTTTGTTGTTTTATTATGTTATTTTATATTTCCAATATTTTTATATTTGAGCTTTGATTTTACTATGATTATATGTGAGTAGATATTCCTTGTTATGGGATTGTAGGATCTCCAATGTTGAATCTCTAACAATTTCTATTTCTTTTTGTCATGAGTGTTGATCTTTTAATCCAGTCTTACTAAGAATAATATTCATACGTAGATATCAAATAATACACCGAAAAGTAGATTTGATATCTGACGACTAAGATTGGACAAGAGAATCAAGTCATGAAAGTAGATTTTGGTTCTTTTGAAATAATGAAAGATATCTTCTCTTAAAAGATTTTGCTAATACTTCAATTGTAACACCCCGATTTTTAAAAACGAGAGTGTATTTTTTTTTTCAAAACAAATTCATAAAACAAAGAAATAAATAAGCAAATACCGTTGGATAAATATTTAAGTCATAACACAACGGCAATTAAGTCGACATAATTTACAAGCAGCGAAATAGTTTTTGAAATACGAATCCAAAGTATTTACACATCAAAAAGTGGTACATAGGACCCATCGAAAATAAAATGTCATGCTGACAATATTGGTATAGGTACAGTCTTCCAATTTAAAATAAACCCAATCCAAAAGAAAGACCTCTAGTCCCTATACGCCAACCTAATCTGATCATTCTACAAAAACTATACATCTTGAGTGATCTTCACGCGCCCCGCAAGATCCTCCTAACGTAGCTCCAGTCAGGTATTTCCAACTACATTCCCATCCACAGGGTACAAACCGGTAGGATGGTCTTGGTTCTCATCTGAGGGAAAAGCCCAGATTTCCACAATTGTGTAAAGGGTCACCAACCGAAATTAACAATTAACACATAACATTTAAGTTTTTAAATGCACAAAATAACCTTTCAACTTAGCATGCACCTTAAAAGGGTTTTCCATATGCTAAACGTTCATATAATACTTGCCAAGTAAAAATGAAATCAAAATAAGGTTTTAATCAATCAAGTAAAAAATTCACTAACCAATCAATTGATGAATCAATTGGGCAATCGATTGTCTGACTCAGAATAAAAGTTTTTACTAAGCAAATCGATTGGGAAATCGATTTCTTAAAGGTTTTTAGTGAAACCTATATTCTGGGTTTAAATCAATCGATTGGACAATCGATAGGGAAATCGATTTCTTAAATGGTTTTATCAGACATGTCTCATGTGATTAAAGAAATCGATTGAAATAAATAGCCGAGCTACTGTAATAAGCCAAATCGATTGGCAAATTGATTAGTTCAATATATTTTCAAAATTCAAGAAAACAAGAAACGTAATAGTCGATTAGGCAGTCGATTAAGCTGGTATTACTTTTTAACAGAATCGATTGGGAAATCGATTTTTCTGCAGTTTTTCTAAAAATACATAAACTGAATCCATCACAATTACACACAATTCCAAAACATAACACTTAGCAATTCTAACGCAATCACCATGACAACTTAAGTTTTGAAATGGTTTTGCAATCAATCACACTCACACACAATCACAAAACATAACACTTAGCAATTATAACACAATCATCATGACAACTTGAGTTCAAAACACTCAATCATAATCTTGAATCAAACACGACTCGCGTGCCAAACACCCTAATGCGATGCGTATATGCCAAAGCGCATGGACTCGAAATTCAAATCAAACTCTTCGGAAGTAGAAAATCGTAATTGTACAGTCTCTCACAGAACCAACACTTATTACCAAGGTGCCACCAATTACAAGTCTGCACGATTTATTAATTTTTTAGCCTATCACAAGTCTTAAACCTCAATTCCAAACAAAACCCTCCGCGAGAGGCGTAAATCCTAAACGTACAGTTTCTCACGAACGAACACGAGTGCAGTCTCTCATGGCCAAACACGGGTGCAGTCTCTCCTGGACAAACACGATTTTCAAGGGTGTAGTCTTTCACAAACAAACACTAGTGCAGTCTCTCACGGACAAATACAATTTACCAGGGTGTAGTCTCTCACGGACAAACACCAGTGTAGTCTCTCACGGACAAACACCAGTGTAGTCTCTCACGGACAAACTCAATTTACCAGGGTTTAGTCTCTCACAGACAAACACATGTGCAATCTCTCACGGACAAACACAATTTACCAGGGTGTAGTCTCTCATGGACAAACACATGTGCAGTCTCTCACGGACAAACACAATTTACCAGGGTGTAGTCTCTCACGGACAAACACATGTGTAGTCTCTCACGGACAAACACAATTTAACAGGGTGTAGTCTCTCACGGACAAACACCTGTGTCGTCTCTCACGGACAAACACAATTTACCAGGATGTAGTATCTCACGGACAAACACCAGTGCAGTCTCTCACGGACAAACTCAATTTACCAGGGTGTAGTCTCTCACAGACAAACACATGTGCAGTCTCTCACGGACAAACACAATTTACCAGGGTGTAGTCTCTCATGGACAAACACATGTGCAGTCTCTCACGGACAAACACAATTTACCAGGGTGTAGTCTCTCACGGACAAACACCTGTGCAGTCTCTCACGGACAAACAATTTACCAGGGTGTAGTCTCTCACGGAGAAACATGAGTGCAGTCTCTCACGGACAAACACAATTTACCGGGGTGTAGTCTCTCACGGACAAACAACAGTGCAGTCTCTCAAGGACAAACAGAATTTACCAGGGTGTAGTCTCTCACGGACTAACACCAGTGCAGTCTCTCACGGATAAACACAATTTACCAGGGTGTAGTCTCTCATGGACAAACACCATTAAGTAAAGGGAAATATTA
Source organism: Cicer bijugum (assembly GCA_037974875.1). Lineage (NCBI taxonomy): Eukaryota > Viridiplantae > Streptophyta > Magnoliopsida > Fabales > Fabaceae > Cicer > Cicer bijugum. The sequence goes on from JBBPBT010001132.1 coordinate 3,633,621, forward strand.
AAAGATTCCCCGTTTTAAATACCCATTTAACTCTTACAATTTGAACGACAATCATTAAGTAAACGTAGATATTAAGAGATTCCCCATTCTTAATACTTATTTAACTCTAACAATTTTCACTACAAACATTAAGTAAATCGAGATATTAAAAGATTCCCCATTTTTAATACTCGTTTAACTCTAATGGTTTTCACAACAAACATTAAGTAAACATAGATATTAAAAGATTCCCCATTTTTAATACTCGTTTAACTCTAATGATTTTCAAATTCCCCACAGAACATACTCAAACATATTCTCAAATTCAATCCACAATTCACACCAAATCACATTAATTCATTTTTCCTCAAAATCCACACAAACAGATCTCAAAATTTATAAATATTTGTTATGAACACGTCAAACACGACAACCACAAATCATCACAATCCACCACTCAAAACTTATCAAATTTACTTTCCTCAAAACTACATATATATGAGTTGAATTCATTTTCCACAGAACACTCATCAATATCACCAAAACCCAACTCTAAAATTTCACCCATTAAAGCATTAAATTCATTTTCCCTAAATAAACACTTCAACCCTAACAAATTTATTTTCCACACAACCACAAATAAGTCTCTAAATTCAAACTAAAAGTTTGGGAGGAGCCCTTACCTTAACGTTAGCTTTAACGTGCGATTGCGGTACCGCGAGTAAATCCGGTAAAATCTCCGCTCGCGACGTCACTTCCAAAGTTAGTTCACTAGCACCGTAGCATGGTGGTGAGCAACTTTCCCTTCTATCTCTTTGCGAAACGAAGCTTAGATCTAGATGAAACGTGGAAGATTGTGTTTGACTGTTTTAAAATCCATAACACCGTTTTTCTTCGTTTTCAAAATCAAAGAGGAAGAATGAAGCTGAGAAATTATTTGCTTTCTCACCCACCAAGCCTTGGGTTTCTTTTCTGGAAGAAAATAAGGAAAAATAAAGCAACACAAAAGAAGAAGAAAGGAGGAAGAAGAGGAAGTGTCGCGAGGCAGAGGAAGAAACGTTCTGTTTCTTTTTTTCCTTTTTCCTTCCTTCTATTTTCTTTTCTTTCTATTTCCTTTTCTTTTCCCTCCAAACATATATATATATATATATATATTATAACTTAACAAATATCTCAAAATATTTAGATATTTATTAAAATTACCATTTCACCCATAACCTCTCCAAACCACTTTTTGTCAAAAATATCTACTATCATCGCAACTCGAGATATTTTTAACAAAACTCCCCAGAATTAAATTCTTTGTAAAAGATTCACCGCAGTTAATTTAATTTATTTATCGACGAGTAATTTTAATCGGGCATCAAAATATCTTTTTGGTCATTTAAACTCCCAAAATATTAATAACTTGGCTAAAAAGCCTCCAAGTTCAATACCAAAATACACTAAAATACATAAAGTATAATTTAAAATTATGGGTCTTACATCAATCATGAAAATAAGTCGGTTATTAGTTTAAAATACACTTTTGTTCTTTGAAAGAAAGGATTAGTTACTATTATTTTTCTGATTTTTAAGAGTTTAACACTCATAACTCATAGAAGGTTAATTTTTTTGTATCCATCAATTTGAAAACTACAATCCCAAGGCTTTATTTTTATTGTGATTTTTAAACCAAAAATCATTTTCAACATCTACTGTTTTAGTTAATCATCATAGTAAAGATACACTAGTACTCATAAGAAAGTCCTTGTGGGAACGATAATTTTTACTACACGATAATACCATGCACTTGCTGTCTTATCAATCATAAGGAGAGGAATCATCCAGGGGCAACTTATTTTCCTTTTTTTTTTTATGTAGCCTTGAGAGATGATCGACCACCACATTTTCAATCCCCTTCTTGTCTCAAATTTTTAGATCAAACTCTTGGAGAAGTAGTATACATCTGATCAACCTCGACTAGCATATTTCATGCTCAAGAGATATTTGATGGCTCAATGGTTTGTGTAGACAAATATCTTTGATCCCACTAAGTAGGAACAAAATGTTGGAGCCAAGTTGATTTTATACTTAGAGTTTTTATGATAGCAAAAGTATATTATGAGAACAATATATTTGACTTCAAAGAGTATGAAAAAAGATTCATGTTTTTGAAGAAAATCTAAAATAAGATTTGATTCAAATTTATAACTAAAGAAAATCGAAAATAAGATTTGATTCACATTTATAATTGAAGAAAATCTAAAACAAGATTTGATTTAAATCTATAATTGATGAAAATCTAAAATAAGATTGGATTTATATTTATAATTAAAGAAAATCTTTGACCAAGTTGAAAAAAAGATATGGTCAAGATTTGAAGAATATTTGATCAATATTTGAATAAGATTTATCTTGAACAAAATATGAACAGAATCATTCTGAAGTATTTACAACTCAATTTAAAAAATGTAGGAACAAAACCAATCTAAAGAATTTACAAACTCAATCTTAACAAGATACAATTCCTAATTTAACAAGGACTAAATTGAAGCCCAAATTTTAACTATAAATAGATACCCATGGTTGAAGAAGAAAATCATCGAAAAGTAGAAAAGAGTAAATTGAAGCCCAAATTTTAACATAAATAGATACTCATGGCTGAAGAATAAAATCATCGAAAAGCATAAAAGAGTAGTCTTAGAGTTCAAAGAGAGAAACACTTGTTCGAATGAGAAATATTCTAAGTGTTCTTTTCTTAGATTGTGAGAGTTATTAACTTTGTTAGAAGCAAACACTTAAAGTTTCAATCTTTTGTATCCAACCCGATACTGGTTTAGTTCCTTCTTCAATCAGGTGTTGTCAGGTTGTTAGGTGAAGACCTGGCTTATAAGGTCAAGGTGGTTAGTTCCTGAAAAATATGGGATTGTCAGGCTATTTGGGAAGACTGGCTTGGAGGTGAGGTGTTTTGTAATTCAAGGTTATTGAATTAGTGGATTAAAGTCGTTTGAATTAAGGGACTTGATGTAGTCAAGTTAGTGGTGAACCATAATAAACTTATGTGTCAAATTATTTATGCTTTCATTGTTTGATACCTCTGAATCCATTTGCTTCTTATCAAAGTAATTCATAAAAGCCAACTAGCCATCATCAAATTAGCAAAAAGTTATCAACTTTGTCAAACACAATTCAACTGTTATTCTTGTGTTTGCACCTTCACGAAATATGTCAATGGTAAACACTACTACCGATAGCTCATTCTCGGTTGTGGCATAATAGATAACATGAACGTTCTTGTCATTTCTCTGCCCTAACATCACACCAACATCAAAATCGATAACATCACACATGATTTCAAATCGAAGACTCCAATCATGTGGATGTATAATCGGGACATATATCAATTATTCTTTTTACCTGCAAAATGACTCGAGACAAAATTCATCAAAGACAAAGTTGCATCCCTTAGGAGCAGACTGGTTAGAGGTTTGGAAATCTTAGAAAAATATTTAATGAATTGACTTTAAAATCCTGTTTGCCATAAGGAACTTCTCACTTCTTTTATAGAGGTAAGACGTAACATTTTCTCTATTACCTCAATACCTCACTCAAGAACCAAATGTCCAAGAAAAATTCCTTATCTAACCATAAAGTGACATTTCTCCTAATTTGACACAGGATTAACTTTTTTGAGATTGGCCAAATAGTTATTAAAATTATATCCATACACATAAAAGTTATCCAATAATACTTCCATTATATCCTCAATAAAATCAGAAAAATTGACATCATGCAACATTGAAAGGTAGTAGAGGGCATTACACAAACCAAAAGGCATTGTCCTATAAGCATAAGTGCCTTAAAGACAAGTAGACGTGGTTTAATCTTGGTCTCTAGGATGAATGAGAATTTGAAAAAACAAATTAGAATAACCATCCAAATCGCATAAGTGTGAATGATTTGCTAACCTTTCTCAAATTTGGTCCATAAAGGGGAAATGAAAGTGATCTTTACGAGTTGTTTTATTCAGGTTTCTAAATTCTATACACATCCTCCACCTCGTAACTGTCCTAGTTGCAATTGATTCTTTTTTTTTTTTCATTTTTAACAGCTGTGATTCCTTCCTTTTAGAAATTACTTGAACGAGATAAACCCATTTGCTATTCGAGATATGGTAAATTACTCTAGCATCTAGGAGTTGAAGTACCTATTTTTTCACAACTTCTTTCATTTAGGTTTAACCTTGTACATACTTGAAATCATGCAAATTAAATAACAGACCTAATGTGATGTAACAATGCGAGAGAATATTTGAATTAATGGTTTTATATAGTTTATTTGCATATTGACATTCTTAACCTGCAAATGAAATATGTAGAAATTTGATGAAAAAATAAACATACTTTTCATATACTAGTTATTGTTCTTATATAAATAAATAGTAAGTAAAGTGATTAAAAATATCATAAGATTTGGAAAAGATATAAAAAGTGGGGAAAAAGATTAGTGGTAAAAAAGATGATAGAAAAAAGGTGTTTAACCCTTGTAAATTTTGGTTTTTCAGTGGTAAAAAAATGTGTTTAACCCTTGTAAATATAATTATCAAAAAAACTAGATTGAGGTAAGACAATAATAAACATTACTGTAAGCCATAAGCTTCCCTGATCTAGTTTTTGATTTAAGTCCCAAACATACAAGTGCACATGAAATATTTGCTTTATCTAATGTTTTGAATCAAGAAACATTTCAGGCAAACATGAAGACACCACACACATGGAACAATAGTTTGCAACTCAAGGAATCGACCAAAGTTGGAGGATGCACTTGAGGAAGATGCAATTTTGTATAGTGGTATTAGGTGTCTAGGTATCAAGTTAAGTAAACAATCACTAGAGTCTCACATAAGACATTGCCAATAAACTTTTGTCATTCATTCATGTGTTATGAAACTTAACTCTGAAAAACTCGATTGAACAATCGATTGAATGGGTCATCAATCGAATGACACATAAACTGTCATAAACAACTAAGGTCTATAACTAGATCACTCGATTGTCAAGTCGATTGCACAATAGATTGACAATTCGATTGACGCTGAAGTTTAAGTTACAGAGAGCACTCAGTTTGTGCCCACTCGATTGTCCACTCGATTGGCAACTTGATTGTTTGCAGTATCTGAGTCACTTTGACCACGATACTCGATTGACACATCGATTGATGCTATATTTCAAGTCACAGTGAGCACCCAGTTTTGAACAACTCGATTGCTCACTCGATTGAAAGGAAATTATAGCATCAGGTCTGAATCACTTTGATCACGACACTCGATTGACCAATCGAGTGATGCTATTTTTCAAGTCACAGTGAGCACCCAGTTTTGGCCAACTCGATTGCTCACTCGATTGAAAGGTTTTCATAGCATCAGGTCTGATTCAGAAACTGAATCAATCGATTGACCAATCAAGTGAAGCTTATATAATTCAAGTTTCCAGAAACACAGAAAATACGACACTCGATGCAGTAATCGATTGTATCCTTACAAACTCGATTGGGCAATCGATTGTCCTGGTGTTTTCCTTGAATATATATATGATGCTTCAAATCTTTTTAAAAATAACTTTTAGAACAACTTGTATAACTCTTGCATAAAAACTTTTCACATTTTTTTCAGAATCTCTTGCTCTCAATCTTGCATATCTTTGAAAATACTTTGATAGAAAAGTTTCCTAACACACAAAAATATTCATTGGCAAATCAAATCTTTTGTGTGATGCTAGAGTGATTAAACACATTTCTTGATACTACGTTTCTTTGTTCGTGAAAAAGACAATTCTTTGTAATTGATGCTGTAACAAATCCAGTTTAGAAACTGGTGGCTATCCTTGTTGGTGTGGTATCATCAAGAGGAAGTCTACTTTGATCTTGTGTGAGTTTGAGGATAAACTACAAGGATCAAAGGGGTGACAAGATAGAAGTGAAGGGAGTTAGATTGATAGATCGTGTAGAAGACTGGAAAATTTGTAAAAGTACTCGAATTCATTCTATAGTGAAAAAGGCTGGAATCATGATTATGACTTTAGGACTGGATGTAGGTCGTTGGATCAACGGTTGAACCAGGATAAATCTTGGTGCAATCTTTCCTATCCCTTCTCTTTTATATTTAGCATTGTTTAATTGCTTATTCTTGTATGCTCCTCGAATAATCTTGTATGTGATTTTAAGTTTCCGCTGTGTGTGTAAATTGTATGATTGTTGCATGATAGATATGGGAATTATGTCTAACTAGTTGGAGTTGATCTTAATTCTCTTGTTATTAATCATAAAAGAAGTCATAGTTTTCCAACAATTGGCATCAAGAGCCTGACTTTTTTAGAGAAAAACTCATAAAAGAAAATGACTTCTTTGGATTTCCTAGGAGAAGGAGCATCTCTAACCAGACCCCCTGCCTTTAATGGTACAACATACATGTACTGGAAAGAAAGAATGCTTATCTTTCTGGAAGCATGTGGACTGGACATTTTAGATGAAGTGGAAAACGGTCCTTACGTTCCTAAAATTGCAGGTACTGAAGGATCATCATGCATTATCAAACCAAGAGCTGATTGGTCTGATGATGACAAAAAGAAAGTTGGTTACAATGCTAAAGCAAAGAATATCATAACATCAGCCTTAAGTGCAGAAGAATTCTTCAGAGTGTCAAACTGCAAGACTGCAAAGGAAATGTGGGACACTTTGCAAGAAACACATGATGGTACTACAGATGTCAAACGGGCAAGAACAAATACACTTATGCACGAGTATGAACTTTTCTGCATGAAGAAAGACGAATCTATAAATGATCTACAAACAAGATTCACTCACATTATCAACAATCTACATGCCTTGGGAAAAGTTGTGGATAATGAACAGCAGATAGGAAAAGTCATGAGGTGTTTGTCAAGGGAATGGCAACCCAAGATAACTGCCATTGCTGAGTCTAAAGATCTTGCCAACATGACTATAGCAACACTATTTGGAAAGCTTCGTGAACATGAGATGGAACTACACAGGTTAAATGAGACAGGACAATCAAACAGAAAAAGCAAAGGAATTGCACTGAAGACTCAAACTCACAAAGCAAAAACTGAACAAGATTCAGAAAGCTCAGAAAGTGAATCAAGTGAAGAACCTGAGATAGGTATGTTGGTCAGAAAATTTAAGAAGTTTCTGAAAAAGAAAGGAGGCCAGTCAAGGAAACCACAGAATTCCAAAACAAAAGGCTCCAGGAAGGGTGATACTAGTGATAGCAAAGTCATAACTTGCTATGAATGTGGGAAAACAGGCCACATCATATATGAGTGTTACAAGTTGCAAAACAGAAACAAGCCTACGAAGACTAAGGGCAAGGATCAGCAACCTTCAAACAGGAAAGCCTACATTGCCTGGAATGACAATGATGAAGATTCATCTGAAGAATCAGAGAATGAAGAAGCTAACTTGTGTCTTATGGCTAATACTGATTCAGAATCTGACAGTGAGGTAAGTACTACATCTAATCCATCTTATGATGAGCTTCATGATGCCTTTAATGAATTGCATGATGAACATGTTAGTGTACTTAAACAACTGATTAGTACTAAGAAACAGCTAGAAGAAAAATGCATGCAATTTGATGAAGTTAATTTGAAGCTTGAGTCTCTTATAGACATAAATGAAAAACTGAAAAGAGAAACTCATGAACTGAAATGTGATGTAGCTAAGTTCAACAGTGGTAAAAACAACTTAGAAAGACTTCTTAGAAATCCGAGAAATCTAGATGTTAAAACTGGACTTGGTTATAAACAAAACATGCATATGAAAAGGCATCAGAAATTTGTTCAATCTAAACAAATGTATGATAACTTTACTAGACCAAATCAGAAGCCATCCCCTGCCGTGGTATGTCACTTTTGTTGCAAAAAGGGACATAAGGTGTTCAATTGCAAACTGAAAAAACGTGCCAACAGAGGATGGAAACAAATTTGGAAAGTTAAGGAACCATCATTTGGAACTAACCCCCCAGGACCCAATTTGAATTGGGTACCTAAATCCAAAACCTGACTCTTTTTATGCAGATATGCTTCGCATCCAGAAATCAATCATGGTATATGGACAGTGGATGCTCCAAGCATATGACTGGAGACAAGTCCAAGTTCTTGTCTCTGAACTTAAAAAGTGGTGGCTTTGTCAAATACGGAGACAACAACAAAGGAAAGATCCTAGGCATTGGAGATATAGGAAATAACTCAACTGCTGTCATCAAGGATGTTTTATTTGTTGAAGGCCTGAAACACAACTCACTAAGCATTATTCAGCTGTGTGACAAAGGGTTTAAGGTAAACTTTACTTCCATATCCTGCACGCTTGAGCATAAGGAAGTTGAAGGTATGAAACTGACAGGTAAAAGAATTAATAATATTTACATGATAGATTTTGATTCGTTACCTGCAAATGATATCTGTTGCTTGTTGTCTAGTGCTGATGAGAGCTGGCTGTGGCACAAACGAGTGGCTCATATTCATATGGACCACTTGAACAGGCTTGTCAGCAAGCAGCTAGTCTTAGGTATCCCAAATAGGAAGTTCTCTAAGGACAAACTATGTGACTCCTGCGAGAGGAGTAAGCTGGTCAAATCCTCTTTCCCCCCTATAAACTTGGTTCAAGCCAAGAAGGTTTTAGAGTTGGTGCATATGGACCTCTTTGGTCCATCTCAGGTTAGGAGTTTTGGAGGGAACCTATATGGCTATGTTTTGGTAGATGATTACACCAGGTTCACATGCACATATTTTCTGACTCACAAGAGTGAGGCATTCTCAACTTTCAAGAAATTTGCTGCTTTGACTCAAAATGAGAATGATGAGAAAATCATATCCATAAAAAGTGATCATGGAGGTGAATTCCAAAATGATGCTTTTCAAACCTTCTGTGAAAATCATGGTATCAAACATATCTTTTCAGCCCCTAGAACTCCACAGCAGAATGGAGTAGTAGAAAGGAAGAATAGATCCTTAGAAGAGCTTGCTAGGACAATGCTTAAAGATTCTAATCTTCCTAAGTACTTTTGGGCTGATGCCATTAACACTGCTGCTCATGTAGTAAATAGGGTTCTCATTAGACCTTTTCTTAGAAAGACTCCCTATGAGTTATACAAAGGGAGAAAGCCTAACATCTCCTACTTTAGGATTTTTGGGTGTAAGTGCTTTGTGTTAAACAATGGCAAGGGACCTTTAGGTAAGTTTGATCCTAAGGCAGATGAGGGTATCTTTCTAGGGTATTCCCAAGTTAGTAAGGCCTATAGAATCTACAATAAAAGGACCAAAACTATAGAGGAGTCTGTACATGTCAAATTTGATGAAAACTTGAACAACACTCTTTCTATAGTTGATAAGTCTTTGGATGATGTTGTGGATTCTGAACCTGTAGAAACCAGTGAGCCTGAACCTCCAACCAACCTTGACTATGTGGAACCTATTAGGGAAGTTGATCTACCCAAAGAGTGGAAGTTTGCCAAAAACCATCCTATAGATAACATCATTGGAGAGATTTCAAAAGGTGTTTCAACCAGAAAATCCCTTAGAGAGTTTTGCAACCTTACAACTTTTGTTTCACAAGTAGAACCCAAAATCATTAAGGAAGCTCTTATGGACCCTGACTGGATAGTAGCCATGCAAGAAGAGCTCAATCAGTTTGAGAGAAACCAAGTGTGGACTCTTGTTTCTAGACTAGAGGGTAAGCATGTCATAGGAACTAGGTGGGTTTTCAGAAACAAAATGGATGAGAATGGTGTAATTACCAGGAACAAGGCTAGGTTAGTGGCCAAGGGTTACAACTAGGAAGAGGGAATAGACTATGATGAGACTTATGCCCCAGTAGCCAGACTAGAAGCTATCAGGATTTTATTGGCATATGCTTGTATAATGGATTTCAAATTATTTCAAATGGATGTTAAAAGTGCTTTTTTAAATGGAGACATTCAGGAGGAAGTCTTTGTTAGTCAAACTCCTGGTTTTGAAGATCCTAAGCTTCCAAATCATGTGTTTAAACTTACAAAAGCCCTCTATGGCTTGAAACAAGCTCCAAGAGCTTGGTATGATAAGCTGAGCAATTTCCTTTTACAAGAAAATTTTTCAAGGGGAAGTCTACTTTGATCTTGTGTGAGTTTGAGGATAAACTACAAGGATCAAAGGGGTGACAAGATGGAAGTGAAGGGAGTTAGATTGATAGGTCGTGTAGAAGACTGGAAAATCTGTAAAAGTACTCGAATTCATTCTATAGTGAAAAAGGCTGGAATCATGATTATGATTTCAGGACTGGATGTAGGTCGTTGGATCAACGGCTAAACCAGGATAAATCTTGGTGCAATCTTTCCTATCCCTTCTCTTTAATATTTAGCATTGTTTAATTGCTTATTCTTGTGTGCTCCTTGAATAATCTTGTATGTGATTTTATGTTTCTGCTGTGTGTGTAAATTGTATGATTGTTGCATGATAGATATGGGAATTATGTCTAACTAGTTGGAGTTGATCTTAATTCTCTTGTTATTAATCATAAAAGAAGTCATAGTTTTCCAACAATTACTTTTATAGAGATATAACATGTAGTAAAAACAGGCTTAATAAGTCTTTTGGCCTCTTATCTTTTTTCTGGTTTCACATTGGTTACTTAATTATTTTTTGTTTCATTTTGGTCCGTTGACTTTGTTTTTGTCAGTCACATTAGTGACACAGATGTTGGCTAACTGCAGAAGATATGAAAATCCTTTAATGTTTTTGAAATAGTTGTTGTTCTTGTCTTAGGATTTTAATTGTTGTTTTACGTATTTGGTTTAGGGTTTAGATGTTAAGTGTTTTATGGAAGACCCATAATTTTTAAATTCTAATTTATGCAATTTTAGGGTATTTTGTGTTAAATTGTTTATATATTTAGCTCAATTTTATTTTATTTTGTGAATTAAGTACCAAAAGCATATTTGGGTAGAGTTTGTAATATGTTTAATATATTTATATATTTATATATTTTTATATTTATATATGTATTTTGAGACTCGATTAAAATTATTTGTCGAAGAATAATTTAATTATGTTATGAAAAATTTAATACCGGACATGTTTTTTTTTTTTTTTAAATATCACTTGTAGCTAAAATTTTTTTATTTGCCAATTGAGTTGCAACGAGAGTAGATATTTTTATTAATTTATATCGAGATGAGAGTGAAATAATGTGTGTAAGAGTATTTAGATATTTGTTGGATTGATTTTAATTATAATATATATATAAATAGAGAGAAAACATTTTTTCTGCTGCCTCGCGAATTCCTTTCTTCTTCCTTTCTCTCTTTCCAAAGTTTGTGTTGGTGGCTTAAAAAAAACAAACACAAATCCTGATTTATCTATTTGAGAAGTGTTGAAAGGGAAAGTAGCTTCTCTCTACACTGTGGTGTGCTTGTGAGCTAGTTTATTTAAGGTGAGACACTTACTTCCTTCTCATTTTTCCTAAATTCGTAAACTTTATACGGTGAGGGGTATGAGTGAAATTTTTAGTTCTTAATAAATCCTTATTGTTATGTTGTTGTGGTTGTTTTTGTTTTTATTTTTGTTGATTTTGTTAGTAATGGTTGAAAAAAAAATGGATTCTTGATGTGTTTGAGTTACGTAATGAGTTATTTCCAAATAAATGAGTTTGAACTGAAGTTGAAATTTTACAAAAAAAAATTTAGAGTTGTTAAAGATGTAAAAAAGATCAAATTTTAACTAAGTTAAAGAGTTTGAGCAAAATGTTAGATTGAAATTAAAATGTTTAGAGTTTAAAATGTTACTCTTTTAACTATTCTTGGAATGTGTGATTTGGACAATATTTGGTTTATTTAGTTTTAACTAAATGATGTAGATTATCTGGTTTTAAAAGTTTGGTGTGTGAAAAAAATATAATTTTGGAATTTTATTGTGGTTGGATAAATTTTAGTTGTGAACAAATTGTTATAAATATTTATGTTTATGTAGTTAACTCCATGAGTATCGAAAAGGAATCAAGACCGTTGACACCTAGTTAGTAGTGGGGAGAACTGTGATATATTAATGTTGTTGTTGTGATTAAAGAAAAATAAAATATTTAATATATTTTGAAGAAAATGAAACTATTTTAAAGAGTTATAACCTTGAAACTAGAAAAAATATTTATTGATATCTTTTGCGTGGCTATGTAGTTATTTGGAAAAAAAAATGAGCTATGGCAAATTTGAGAAAACTTTGTGGTTGTGTGAAAATTTTGAGAATAATAATTTAAAATATTTTGTAAAATTATTAGAGAATTAAGTGAAAAATTAAAGGATGTTAATTTCTAAAAATATGTTTTATATGTTGAAAGTGTGTTGTGGTTAATAGTATTGTTACTCTTTACTCATTGTAAACTCTTTTAGTAAAATATACTCTACGGGGGTTAGGAGTAAGAAAGGATTTTTAAGGTAGTTAATGTTTAAGGGATTTATTTGACTAAGTCAAATACTATTTAATTAAAGGTGTCGACACGAACGAGATTTTTCCTTGTGTTTGATTATGGTAGTGATAATGGTTGGAAAGGCTATAACTAAGGTAAAGACTCCTTCCAAATTTTTAGTTTGCATATAGAGATTCTATATGTGTGATTGTCGTATGATTAATGTGTTATTGCGTGATCATTAATTTAGACTTGAATATATATATATATATTTTGAGTGAAAATACGGTTTGTTACATGTTATGACTTTATGATTAACGTTATTGTGATTAATGTCTGTTCAAGGTGTGAATTTGTGGAGATTAAGTTTGAGGTGATTATGTGTTTAAAACTGAAATATGTGTGTTTGATGTGTGAATTTGTGGTGAATTAAGTTTTGATGTGATTAAGTATTCATTACTGATAATATGTGTGTTATGAGTATTATTGAGGAAAATCTGTTTTGAGTATACTCTGTGATATTTTTAAAAAATTATTAGTGTTAAATGAGTATTAAAAAAGGGACATCTTTTAATAGCTACATTTATATAATGATTGATGTGGAAGAGTTAGAGTATATTCGTGCATTCCATAGCTTGTGGTGACTGTGATGGGCCACAGTGTCGGTGGTGAAAAAACTACACCTCGATAATTAGTATTGGCATGTGATAGACGACACATTTATGATTTACACCTCGGTGAAAAGACCCTTAATTTTAAATTCTAATTTATGTATTTTGGGGAATTTTGTGTTGAATTTTTTTGGCTTTTTAGCCAATTTGATGGCATTTTGTGAGTTAAATGCCAAAAATATCTTTTGGGAGACCCGATTAAACTTATTCATTGATGAATAATTTTATTTAATTATGGTGAATCTTTTGTCGCAGAAAAAAAGATTCTGATATGCAACATTTTTTAGAAAAATTCATCTACTGATTGAATTGCGGCGAGAGTAAATATTTTTCTGAAAAAGTGGTTTGTGATGTGATGTGAGGTGACAGGTATAATGATGATTTTTATAAAAATATCTAGATATATATGTATATGTGTGTGTGTATAAAAGGCATAGAAAGGAAGAGAACATTTTGCCCCATAGCCTTTCACGCCTTCCATCTTCTTTCTTTCTTCTCCTCTGTTTCAAAAACAAAACAAGCAAACTGTTGGTTTTTCAAAAACCCACAAACACAAACATTCATTTTTCTTCGACTTCTAAGCTTCCTTTTGAGAAGTGAATTTATGTGTTGGAGGTATATTTGTGGAAAATGAATTTAATTCATTTATGTGTGAATTAGTTTAATTTGAATTTGGTTTGTTTTGAGGTGTGTTTTGTAGTGATTAATTTTGGGTGTGAATTGTATGTTCATAATTAATATTATGAATTTTTGAGATTTGATTTATGTGTGAACTTTGGGGATAGTGAATTAATTAAATTTGATGTGTTTGACTTACGTAATGAGTTATTTTCCAATAAATGAGTTTGAACTGAAGTTGAAATTTTACAAAAAATTTAGAGTTGTTAAAGTTGTGAAAAGTTCAAATTTTAATTAAGTTAAAGAGTTTGAGCAAAAAGATAGATTGAAATTAAAAAGGGTTAGAGTTTACAATGTTACTCTTTTAATTACTCTTGAATTGAGTTTAAAAAGAAGGAAAAAAAAAGGTTAGAGTACTTTATTAATAAAAAAAAATATGGTGCTTTAATAGTTGAGTGTGTATGTGAAATTTGGATAATATTGGTTTTATTTAGTTTTAACTAAATAATATAGACTATTTGGTTTTAAAAGTTTGTTGTGTGAGAAAGATTTAATTTTGGGAATTTTGTTATGTTTGGATTAATTTTATTGTGAACAAATTCTTATAAATATTAATGTTTATGTAGTTAGCTCCTTGAGTCTCGAAAAGGAATCGAGATTGTTGGCACCGAGTTAGCGGCGGGGAGAACTTTGATATATTAATGTTGTTGTGTTGATTTTTGATTGAAAATTGAATATGAGTGATTAATGTTTGAAAATTGTGGCGATTCACGTTTGGTGAAATTAATGTGTTCATAATTAATATTATGAATTTTTTTATAAGAAATTTATGTGTGGATTGGTAGAAAAGGAATTTAATTCAATTTATATATGGATTGAATTTGGAGATGTGATTTATGTGTGTTTGTGGGAATTGAAATTGGTGTGAATAAATATGTTTGAGTATGCTCTATGTTGTATCTGAAAAATCAATAGTGTTAAATGAGTATTAAAAATGAGAAATCTTTTAATAGTTGCATTCACTTAATGATTATGGTGAAAAGAGTCAGAGTATTCTCATGCATTTCATAGTACATGGTGACCGCGATGGGGCTATGGTGATAGTGGTGACCGTGACGGGCCACGGGATGATGCCATGTGAATTGTTGGTTCATCTTATCCTTGCGGGGATTATCGCGTTGTATTGATATATGAGAGATTGCACTTTAGAATGTGTTGATCTGTGAGCGATTGCACTCTAGAAAATCGTGTTGATCTGTGAGTGATTGCACTCTTGTATGTCACGTTGGTCTATGAGCGACTTGGCACTAGTAAATCGTGTTGATCCGTGAGAGATTGCACCTTGGTAATTAGTATTGGTTTGTGAGATGTTGTACAATTATGATTTAGGCCCTTCGAGGAGGGTATTGGTTTGGAATTCTGGAATCATGCATTTTGGCATATACGCATTGCATTAGAGTGCTTCACACGTGACTCATGTTTGTTATACTATGATGATTGTATATGCATATTCGGTTGTTGTTGTGATTTGCCGTAATTGCTTAGAGGTGTGAAGTTAGGTTGATTAAGTTTTGATGTACTTATGTGTTCATAATTGATGTGTAACACCCCGATTTTTAACAGCGCGAGTGTATTTTTTTTAAAACAAAGAAATAAAACAAAGAAAATACTTTTGGATAAATATTTAAGTCGTAACATAACACAAAGTCAACAAATATTTACAAGCAGCGAAATAATTTTTTTGAAATAAAAATCATTGTATTGACACATCAAAATACACTGGGGCTATGAGGCTTATCAATCATAGCTCATACCCAGGGGTATTCTCGGCAGACCTGTACAAAAGTACTGCCTCAAGAATTTTAACTTTTCCCACGCCACATCAAAAAGTGGAACATGGACCCATCAAAAGAAAAGACATCAAACAGTTTAAACATGGACACAATATTCCAAATTGAAAAAAATACAATCACAAAAGAAAGACATCTAGTCCTTAAACAACCACCTAATCTGATCATGCTACAAAAACTACACAACCCGGGTGATCTCCACGTGTCCCGCAAGATCCTCCTGATACATCTTCAGTCAGGTATGACTAACTACTTTCGCATCTCCAGGGTACTAACTGGTAGGATGATCCTGTTTCTCATCTGAGGGCAGAGCCCAAATTTCCACAATAATTGTAAAGGTCACCAACCGAAATTATCAAATATCACTTAGGAAAATTCTTATATTTTCAAATGCTCAAAAGAACCTTTTGTCTTAGCATACTCCTCGAAAGGGTTTTCATATGTCCAAAAATGCATAAACAATGTTGAAAAATGAAGTTTTGACAAACTACATTGTCGTAGCCAAATACAATTGAGAAAATGCAGATTTTCAATTCTGAAATGGCTCTGAACCAATCAACACTTCAAACATTAATATTATCAATTATGAACACATAATTAACACCAAATTAATCTCCACAAATTCACATCGAATATTCATTAAATCAATTATGAACACCTAAATACATCAAAACTTAATCAACCCAACTTCATACCTCAAAGCAACTACGACAAATCACAACAACAACTAAATATGTATATACAATCAACAAAGTATAACAAACATGACTCGCGTGCCGAGCACCCTAATGCAATGCGTATATGCCAAAATGCATGATTCCAAAATTCCAAACCAAAACCCTCCTCGAAGGGTGTAAATCATAATTGTACAGCCTCTCACAGACCAGTACTAATTACCGAGGTGCAATCTCTCACGGATCAAAACGATTTACTAGCGTGCAGTCTCTCACAGACCAGCACGATATATAAGAGTGCAGTCACTCACAAACCAGCACAATTTTCTAGAGTGCAATCGCTCACAGATCAGCACATTCTAGAGTGCAATCTCTCACAAATCAGCACGACGCGACAATCCCCGCAAGGATAAGATGAACCAACAATTCACATGGCATCATCCCATGACCCATCACGGTCACCACTATCACCATGGCCCCATTGCGATCACCATGTACTATGAAATGCATGAGCATATTCTGACTCTTTTCACAACAATCATTAAGTAAATGTAGCTATTAAAAGATTCCCCATTTTTAATACTCATTTAACACTAATGATTTTTTAGACACAACACAGAGCATTCTCAAACATATTTATTCACACTAATTAAAATTTCCACAACCACACATAAATCACATCTCCAAATTCCATTCACATCTAAATTGAATTTAATTCATTTTCCACCAAGTCACACATAAATTTCATCTAAAAAATTCATAATATTAACTATGAACACATCAATTTCACCTAACATAAATCACCAAAATTTCCAAACATTAATCACCATATTCAATCTCTAAAATTTTCAACCATAAATCACCACAACAACATAAATATTTCAGAGTTCTCCCCACCGCTAACTCGGTGTCAACGGTCTCGATTCCTTTTCGAGACTCAAGGAGCTAAGTACATAAACATGAATATTTGTAACTTGTTCACAATAAAACTAATTCAAACACAACAAAATTTCCAAAATTATATCTTTCTCACACACCAAAGTTTTAAAACTTAATAATCTATATTATTTATTTAAAACTAAATAAAACAAATATCATAAAAAATTTCCCATACACACACTCGACTATTAAAGCACCAAAATTTTTGAGTTAATAAAATACTCTAAACTTTTTTTCTTTTTAAACTCAATCAAAGAGTAATTAAAAGAGTAATATTTTGAACTCTAACCATTTTTAATTTCAATCTATCTTTTTGCTCAAATTCTTTAACTTAGTTAAAATTTGAACTTTTTCACAACTTTAACAACGCTAATTTTTTTGTAAAATTTCAATTTCAATTCAAACTCATTTATTTGAAAATAACTCATTACGTAACTCAAACTCATCAAATTTAATTATCGCCAATTCACACCGACAACAATCAATTCAATTCCACAACACACATATAACAACTCAATTAAATTTCAACAATTCAAACATAACTCACCCAATTTCAAAACTCCACATTATTACACATAAACCACCCAATTTCATCAATTCATTTTCTACAAAATCCACAATTAAATCACATCTCAAAAATTCATAATAATAATTATGAACCCATAAATCACACCAAACTTGAATCACCACAAACCACACCTCCAATTTTAAATTCAACTAAATTACACATAATCAAATTAAATTAATTTTTCACAAAATCACATCTCAAATACATCAAATTTCTTTTCCACAAAATCACAAATAATATCCTAAATGCAAACTAAAAGTTTGGAAGGAGCCCTTACCTCCATTGTAGCTTTAACAAGCGATTACGGCACCACAATTAATTCCGCTAAAATTTAAGTTTGTGACATCGCGTCGACAACTAGCTCACTAGCACCGCAGCGTGACAACGAGCAACTTTCTCTTCTGTCACTTCTCGAAATGAAGCTTAGATCTAGGAGAAAAATGAGAGTTTGTATTTTGTGTTTTAGTTATCTAGCAACACTTGGTCTGTGTCTTTCTTGAAACAAAGAAAGAAAAATAAAAAGAAAGATGGAATGAGAAGAAGGAAGAGAGAGGCATGGCTTCACGGGATTTGTTTCCTCCCTGTGTCGTTCCATACATATATATATATTATAATAATAATAATAATAATAATAATAATAATAATAATAAATATCTAGATATTTACAAATATCTAGATATTTTTATAAAAATCATCATTGCGCCTGCCACCTCGCATCACATCACAAATCACTTTTCAGAAAAATATCTACTCTCGCCGTAATTCAATGGACAGATGAAATTTTCTGAAAAATACTACATCTCAGAATTTTTTTTTTCTTCAACAAAAGATTCACCGTAATTAAATAAAATTATTCATCGACGAATAATTTTAATCGGGTCTCTAAAAAGATATTTTTGGCATTTAACTCAAAATTCTATAAAATTGGCTAAAAAGCATCAGAAATTCAGCACAAAGTTCTCCAAAATACATAGAATTTAAAATTAAGGGTCTTACATGATGTTATTAATATTCGATTTGTAATTGAGGTGTGAATTTATGGAGATTAATTTGGTGTTAATTATGTGTTCATAATTGATAATATTATTGTTTGAAGTGTTGAATGATTCAGAGTCATTTTGGAAATGAAAATCTGCATTTTCTTAGTTGTATTCGGCTACGACAATGCAATTTGTTAAAACTTCATTTTTCAACATTGTTTACGTATTTTTGGACATATGAAAACACTTTCGAGGAATATGCTATGACAAAAGGTTCTTTTGAGCAATTGAAAATATAAGAATTTTGCTATGTGATATTTGTTAATTTCGGTTTGTGACCTTTACAATTATTGTGGAAATCTGAGTTTTTCCCTCAGATGAGAACCAAGATCATCCTACCGGTTAGTACTCTAGAGATGGAATACTAGTTAGTCATACCTAACCGAAGCTATGTCGGGAGGATCTTGCGGGGCGCGTGGAGATCACCCGGGCTGTGTAGTTTTTGTAGCATGATTAGATTAGGTGGTTGTAGAAGGACTAGATGTCTTTATTTTGTGATTGTATTTATTTCATTTTGGAAGATTGTATATATGCTTAAACTGTCTTATGACTTTTCTTTTGATGGGTTCATGTTCCAGTTTTTGATGTGACGTGGGGTAAACAGAGATTCTTGGGGCAGTGCTTTTATGCAGGTGTGTGCCGAGAATACCCCAGGGGTATGATCTATGTCTGATAGGTCTCATAGCCCAGTTGTATTCTGCTATTTAAATACTTTGGATTTTGTTTCAAAAACTATTTCCGTTGCTTGTAAATGATGTTGACATTTGTTGTTGTGTTACGACTTAAATATTTTATCCTAAAGTATTTCTTTGGTTATTTCTTTGTTTTAAAAAAAATAAAATACAATCGCACTGTTAAAAATGGGAGTGTTACATAAACACTACATTAGGGTGCTTGGCACGTGAGTCATGTTTGTCATAATATGATATTTATATATACTTACTCTGTTATTGTTTGTTATCATGTTATTTGTTAATTTCGGTTGGTGACCCTTTACATTATTTTGGAAATTGGCTTTGTACTTAGATAATACCCGAGTTCGTTCCACTGACTGTTACCTTGACGACAGAAACGTCGTTAGACTTCGCTAACCGAGACTCGTCGACTGCTTGGGTATACAACCCCATCTCAAGCAAGGCTACTTATATGGGGAGGGTAATGATTCCTCAGTTAGAGTTGAGGCATATACTAGTAGGAGCTGGAGATATAGTGGTTGGGCAGGGGACTAGCAAAAAGGATAAGTGGTCGATGCTAGTAGGAAGATATATTGCAGGACCGTCTAGGCAGGTCGAGTCAGAGCTTCCATTTATGGTGAATGATCCCTTCCTGATTTTTTGCTTAAATAGTGGATTGTTTTGAGATCCCAGCGCCGTCGAAGCCACCTATCTCGTTGGTAGATCTGACTTCTAAATAGTACTTCTCCCTGTGATAGGTGATACATTTATGATTTACATTTCTTTTTAGTAAATCGTGCAGACCCGTGATAGGTGGCACCTCGGTAATTTAGTACTTCGGCATGTGATAGGCGGTACAATTATGATTTACAGCCCTTCGAGGAGGGTTTTGGTTTGGAATTCCGAGTCCATGCATTTTGGCATATACGCATTGCATTAGGGTGCTTGGCACACGAGTCGTGTTTGATTCAAGATTATGATTGACTGTTTGTGTAAGACCCGTAATTTTAAATTATACCTTATGTATTTTAATGGATTTTGGTATTGAACTCTGGGGCTTTTTAGCCAAGTTATTAATATTTTGGAGTTTATATGATCAAAAAGATATTTTGATACCCGATTAGAATTACTCGTCGATAAATAAATTAAATTAACTGCGGCGAATCCTTTACGAAGAATTTAATGCGTTATAGGTAAAATGGTAATTTTATTAAATATCTAGATTTGAAGATATTTGTTAAAAGTAAATAATATATATATTAAAATATATGTATATATATGTTTGTGTGGGGGGAAAATGAAGGAAAATTAGAAAGAAAAGAAAGAAAAAGGAAAGAAAGAGAAAGATAGGAAAAAGAAAGGAAAGGAAAAACGTTTCTTTTTCCCCTGCCTCGCGACCACACAACTCCCTCCATCCTTTTCTTCCATTTTCGTTGCTTTCTTTGCTTCCTTTGAGTTCAAAAATTCATATTGAGTGATAGGACAAAGGTTTCTAAACTTCACTCTTCAACTTTGATTCGAAAACGAAGAAAAACGGTATTAGGGATTCAAACCCAAATCTCCCCGTTTCATCTAGATCTAAGCGTCGTTTCAAGAAGTTATAGAAGGGAAAGTTGCTCACCACTACACTACGGTGCTAGTGAGCTAACTTTGGAAGCGGCGTTGCGAGCGGAGGTTTTTGCCGGATTTGCTCACGGTACCGTAATCGGACGTAAAAGCTAAAGTGAAGGTAAGGGCTCCTTCCAAACTTTTAGTTTGCATTTAGGGACTTATCTGTGGTTGTGTGGAAAAGGATTATGTTAGGGTTGAAGTATTAAATTGGTGAAAATGAATTTAATGCTTGATGGGTGAAATTCTAATGTGGGGTTTTGGTGATATTGATGAATATTTCGTGGAAAATGAATTTAACCCATTTATGTATGATTTTGAGTAAATGAAATTTGTTGTGTTTGAGTGGATTGTTGTGTGGATTTGTGTCGTCGTATTCGACATGTTCATAATTGATAATTATAGAATTTTTAGATGTGTTTTGTGTGGTTTGTGTGGAAAAATGATTGATGTGGTTTGGTGTGAATCGTGGATTGAATTTGTTAACATGTTTGAGATGTCTTTTGTGTGGTTGGTGTGGAAAAATGATTTTGTGTGAGTTATGGATTGAATGTGAAAGTACGTTTGAGTTTGTTTTCTGTGGAATTTTGAAAACCATTAAGTTAAATGAGTATTAAGAATGAGGAATCTCTTAATATCTTGTTTACTTAATGTGTGTTTGGGAAAATCGTTTAAGTTAACTGGGCGTTAAGAATGGGGAATCTCTTAATACTTCTGTTTGCTTAATGTTTTGTTTTGAAAATCGTTAAGTTAAATGAGTATTAAGAATGGGGAATCTCTTAATATCTGCGTTTACTTAATGTCGTCGTAAAGATGATTTTGTGGAGAAATGAATTGTTGTGTTTTGGCGTGAATTGTGTAATAAATTTGTGAATATGTTTGAGTTTGTTCTGTGTGGGATTTGAAAACCATTAAGTTAAATAAGTATTAAGAATGGGGAATCTCTTAATGTCTTGTTTACTTAATGTGTGTTTGTTTTGTTGGAAAATCGTTTAAGTTAACTGGGCGTTAAGAATGGGGAATCTCTTAATACTTCTGTTTGCTTAATGTTTTGTTTTGAAAATCGTTAAGTTAAATGAGTATTAAGAATGGGGAATCTCTTAATGTCTCGTTTACTTAATGTTTGTTTTGAAATTTGTTTAAGTTAAATAAGAATTAAGAATGGGGAATCTCTTAATGTCTTGTTTACTTATTGTTTGTTTTGAAAATCGCTTAAGTCAAATGAGTAATAAGAATGGGGAATCTCTTAATGACTCGTTTACTTAATGTTTGTTTTAGTAAACCGTGCAGACCCGTGATAGGTGGCACCTTGGTAAATGGTACGGGCCCGTGATAGGCAGTATGTTTATGGTTTATGCTTTTTGGTAAGTTGTGCAGACCCGTGATAGGTGGCACTTCGGTAAACAGTACGGGCCCGTGATAGGCAGTACGTTTACGACTTACGTTTCTTGGTGAATTGTGTTTGTCCGTGAGAGACTACACCCTGTAAACCGTGCAGACCCGTGATAGGTGGCACCTTGGTAAACGGTACGGGCACGTGATAGGCAGTACGTTTATGGTTTACGGTTTTTGGTAAGTTGTGCAGACCCGTGATAGGTGGCACCTTGGTAAACGGTACGGGCCCATGATAGGCAGTACGTTTACGACTTACGTTTCCTGGTGAATTGTGTTTGTCCGTGAGAGACTGCACCCTGTTAAATTGTGAATTGTTGGTTCATTTTGTTCGTGTGGGTAATTGTGTTATAAGTGTTAAGTGTTATGTTTTGGAATTTGGTGATAACATGTTGATTGCAATACCATTTCGAAACTCATGATGTTGTAGTAATTGTGTTAGAAGTGTTAAGTGTTATGTTTTGGAATTTGGTGATCACATGTTGATTGCAATTCCATTTCGAAACTCATGATGTTGTAGTAATTGTGTTATAAGTGTTAAGTGTTATGTTTTGGAATTTGGTGATAACATGTTGATTGCAATACCATTTCAAAACTCCTGATGTTGTAGTAATTGTGTCATAAGTGTTAAATGTTATGTTTTTGGAATTTGGTGATAGCATGTTTAATTGCAATACCATTTCAAAACTCCTGATGTTGTAGTAATTGTGTCATAAGTGTTAAATGTTATGTTTTTGGAATTAGGTGATAGCATGTTTAATTGCAATACTATTTCGAAACTCATGTTGTTGTAGCGATTGCGTTATCAGTGCTTGATTGGAGCAACATTAGGAGGATCTCACGGGGCGCGTGGAGATCATTCAGGGTATTTAGTTGTTTTGTAAAATGATCAGACTAGGTTGATACAGAGGGAACATATGTCTTTCTTTGGGGTTGCTTTTATTTTTAAATTGGAAGACTGTACCGCCTTTGTTACGTAAATATTTTGGATTCATATTTGAGAACTTTTTCCGCTGCTTGTAAATTATAATGACTTAATTATTTATCCAAAGGTGTTTCTTTGTTTGTTTCTCTGTTTTATTTTAATTCTTATGAAAAAAAACACATCCTCGCTAATAAAAACGGGGTGTTACATTGTGGTATCAGAGCTTTGGTTTGGTTTTCTTTGGGGGTTGTGGATCCTTGGGTTCTAGATTGGAGGTTAGGAGTTGTTGTCTGATCATGCGTCGGGGTAATTAGTCTGAGTTATCAGATCAGGGGTAGTTGTTATGTGTTGTTATATTCGAAACTATGTTTTGGAATTATTTAAAGTGGTGTTAACACTTCTTCTTGTTATTGGTTTTTCGGAAACACTACCTCTAAGAGGGAACGACGTTGCAAGGATTAACGTCAGTAGGGATGATCAAATGGCGGAGGCTATGAATAACATGGCTGCTTCTGTTGCTGCACAGACTGCTGCCAAGACTCAACATGATCTTGAAAAGAGGGAAAGAGAGATCCGTGCTGCAGAGTCAAGAGGGCTAGAAGAAGTGTATCGGTGTCTTCAACAGTTATGGCTAGACAACAAGAGTTGTGGGAAGCTTTTAGAGACCTACACTTGAACGTAGAGTTTGCACCGGGAATTTTGAGATTCAGAATGATTAAGATTTCGAGTGGACTACTTGAAGACATTGCAAATTCTCAAGATGACGTCTTAATTCATAAGAAGAGGTACCTAATAGTGCAAGGGAAGACAACAGAGTTAAAGATTGGACCAGATAATATTCTGCGATGTAATGGTAGGATTTGTGTACCAGAAATTACGGATATGAGGAAAACAATTTTAGAAGAGGCTCATAAGAGTAGGTTGAGTATTCATCCTAGAGCAACAAAGATGTATCAGGATTTGAGACAGAATTATTGGTGGCCAGGAATGATGAGACATGTAGCGGAGTATGTATCAACTTGTCTAACTTGTCAGAAAGCGAAGGTGGAACATCAGCGACCTGCTGGGATGTTGAAACCTTTAGATATACCTGAATGGAAGTGGGACAACATGTTGATTGTGTTATAAGTGTTAAGTGTTATGTTTTGGAATTTGGTGATAACATGTTGATTGCAATACCATTTCGAAACTCATGATGTTGTAGTAATTGTGTTATAAGTGTTAAGTGTTATGTTTTGGAATTTGGTGATAACATGTTGATTGCAATACCATTTCAAAACTCCTGATGTTGTAGTAATTGTGTCATAAGTGTTAAATGTTATGTTTTTGGAAATTGGTGATAGCATGTTTAATTGCAATACAATTTCAAAACTCCTGATGTTGTAGTAATTGTGTCATAAGTGTTAAATGTTATGTTTTTGGAATTTGGTGATAGCATGTTTAATTGCAATACTATTTCGAAACTCATGTTGTTGTAGCGATTGCGTTATCAGTGCTTGATTGGAGCAATATTAGGAGGATCTCACGGGGCGCGTGGAGATCAATCAGGGTGTTTAGTTGTTTTCTAAAATGATCAGACTAGGTTGATACAGAGGGAACATATGTCTTTCTTTGGGGTTGCTTTTATTTTTAAATTGAAAGACTGTACCGCCTTTGTTACGTAAATATTTTGAATTCATATTTGAGAACTTTTTCCGCTGCTTGTAAATTATAATGACTTAATTATTTATCCAAAGGTGTTTCTTTGTTTGTTTCTCTGTTTTAATTTAATTATTTTGAAAAAAAATACATCCTCGCTAAGAAAAATGGGGTGTTACATTGTGGTATCAGAGCTTTGGTTTGGTTTTCTTTGGGGGTTGTGGATCCTTAGGTTCTAGATTGGAGGTTAGGAGTTGTTGTCTGATCATGCGTCGGGGTAATTAGTCTGAGTTATCAGATCAGGGGTAGTTGTTATGTGTTGTTATATTCGAAACTATGTTTTGGAATTATTTGAAGTGGTGTTAACACTTCTTCTTGTTATTGGTTTTTCGGAAACACTACCTCTAAGAGGGAATGACGTTGCAAGGAGGAACGTCAGTAGGGATGATCAAATGGCGGAGGCTATGAATAACATGGCTGCTTCTGTTGCTGCATAGACTGCTGCCAAGACTCAACATGATCTTGAAAAGAGGGAAAGAGAGATCCGTGCTGCAGAGTCAAGAGGGCTAGAAGAAGTGTATCGGTGTCTTCAACAGTTATGGCTAGACAACAAGAGTTGTGGGAAGCTTTTAGAGACCTACACTTGAACGTAGAGTTTGCACCGGGAATTTTGAGATTCAGAATGATTAAGATTTCGAGTGGACTACTTGAAGACATTGCAAATTCTCAAGATGACGTCTTAATTCAGAAGAAGAGGTACCTAATAGTGCAAGGGAAGACAACAGAGTTAAAGATTGGAGCAGATAATATTCTGCGATGTAATGGTAGGATTTGTGTACCAGAAATTACGGATATGAGGAAAACAATTTTAGAAGAGGCTCATAAGAGTAGGTTGAGTATTCATCCTAGAGCAACAAAGATGTATCAGGATTTGAGACAGAATTATTGGTGGCCAGGAATGATGAGACATGTAGCGGAGTATGTATCAACTTGTCTAACTTGTCAGAAAGCGAAGGTGGAACATCAGCGACCTGCTGGGATGTTGAAACCTTTAGATATACCTGAATGGAAGTGGGACAACATGTTGATTGTGTTATAAGTGTTAAGTGTTATGTTTTGGAATTTAGTGATAACATGTTGATTGCAATACCATTTCAAAACTCCTGATGTTGTAGTAATTGTGTCATAAGTGTTAAATGTTATGTTTTTGGAATTTGGTGATAGCATGTTTAATTGCAATACCATTTCAAAACTCCTGATGTTGTAGTAATTGTGTCATAAGTGTTAAATGTTTTGTTTTTGGAATTTGGTGATAGCATGTTTAATTGCAATACTATTTCGAAACTCATGTTGTTGTAGCGATTGCGTTATCAGTGCTTGATTGGAGCAACATTAGGAGGATCTCACGGGGCGCGTGGAGATCATTCAGGGTGTTTAGTTGTTTTGTAAAATGATCAGACTAGGTTGATACAGAGGGAACATATGTCTTTCTTTGGGGTTGCTTTTATTTTTAAATTGGAAGACTGTACCGCCTTTGTTACGTAAATATTTTGAATTCATATTTGAGAACTTTTTCCGCTGCTTGTAAATTATAATGACTTAATTATTTATCCAAAGGTGTTTCTTTGTTTGTTTCTCTGTTTTATTTTAATTCTTTTGAAAAAAAAATACATCCTCGCTTTGAAAAACAGGGTGTTACAGTTTGAACTTAAGTTGTCGTGGTGATTGTGTTATAATTGCCAAGTGTGAATGTTTTGGAATTGGGTGATAGTGTGTTTGATTGCAAAACCATTTCCCACACCATATCGTTGCTGGGCATATTTGGAACCTGCCTGAGCTCTCTTTCGTTCCATAGTGCGTTTGTCAAACCGACAGAGGGAGACATACGCATCATATTTAGAAATATCACCCTATTCACACAATTTGTTTGGACAAAATTTTTCACCATTAAAAGGAATATTCAGAATTTCTCCAATAGTTTTGGTATTTAAACGGATGGTTTTACCCTTTACGCGAGAGATTATTAGTTTTCCCTCTTGCATGAGATTACAATAAAAAACCCTAACCAAATCTGGAAAAACTGGACCTTTGTAGCCTATAAACTCTTCAACATGATGTGCTTTGAGCAACGCAGGAAATTTAAAGTCAGAGAAGGAGTTTAAAATACCTTACTTTGGAATAATAAGTCGCTTGTCCGAGTAGAATGTGCGAAAACGATCAATTTCCTCCGGTGTGTGTAGAAACCTGCATGCTTGGTGCGTGGTCCTCGTTTGCGGGCATCCATGGTGAGAGAGGGGATTTTTGGTGAAAGTGGGTTTTAGAGAAAATGTGAGAGTTGTGAGAGATTTGAAGAGGAATGACAAGAAGGAAGTAAAGAGTAATGGATTGTGCTAGGTTGGGTGAATGGGTAAGTGAGTGGAAGGAGGACGGATGAGTTTTAGAGTGAAGAGAGAAGAAACTAGGGCTGTATTCGAATACCAAATGAAATAACCCTAAATATGTGAATCACCTTTTATATCTGGGCAAAAACGCGAAGGTGTATTCGACTACACCTTCTTGTATTCGAATACACATTTTTCTGGGAACGTGTATTCGACTACACATCCTTTGTATTCGAATACAGGAAATCTGGGAAAGTTTGTATTTGAATACATATATTTGTATTCTACTACATAAGCACAGTTTTGCTTAAAAACTCAGTTTTTATGAAAGTTGCATCATGTAATTCACAAATTCATATATCAAAAAGCAATAATCAACAAGAAATAAGAGATATGACAAACTATGTATATCTTTCAATGGTTAAAGATCATTTTCTCTCAAAATACCAAGTTCTCTTCGAATTTTATAAAATGAATCTTTAGGTAACGGTTTTGTAAATATATCAGCCAATTGACTGTGTGTATCAACAAATGTTACCTCAACATTTCCTTTAAGCACATGATCCCGTAGAAAATGATGTCGGATATCGATGTGTTTAGTTCTAGAGTGCATGATTGGATTCTTTGAGATGTTTATTGCGCTTGTGTTATCACATCTTAAGGGAATGCATCCGAGATCAACTCCATAATCATGTAATTGTTGTTTGAGCCAGAGAATCTGGGCACAACAGCTTCCTGCTGCAATATATTCAGCTTCAGCAGTACTAAGTGCAACACATGCTTGCTTTTTACAAGACCATGAAACTAGTGCATTGCCTAAGACATGACAAGTGCCGCTGGTGCTTTTATGGTCCGTTTTGCATCCCTCATAATCTGAATCAGAGTATCCAACTAGGCTACATATGCTACCCTTGGGGTACCATAGGCCTACATTTGTCGTTCCTTTCAGATACTTCATAATTCTTTTAACAGCTACTAGATGCGATATATGGATATGTCGATTGATATTCCTGATGCATCTTTATCAACATATGTTCCAGATCCCATTGGAGTTGTACTTTCTTTGCGATTTTCCATTTCAAATTTCTTTAGTAGTTCTTTACAATATTTTGCTTGATTGATGAAGATGTCGTGCTCAAGTTGCTTGATATGAAGTCCAAGAAAATAGTTTAATTTTCCCATCATGGACATTTCGAATTGTCCTTTCATTATTGAAGAGAATTCTTCACATATGTCCTTGTTGGTTGATCCAAATATTATATCATCAACATAAATTTGAACCAATAATGTGTGACTATTATCTCTTTTGAAAAATAACGTTTTATCAACCTCCCCTTTATCAAATCCTCGTTCACATAAAAAGGTGCTTAATCTATCATACCAAGCTCTTGGAGCTTGTTTTAGACCATAAAGAGCCTTTTTCAATTTGTAAACGTGTGAGGGATTTTTGGAATCTTCAAACCCAGGGGGCTGCTTGACATAGACTTCTTCATTTATGTACCCATTGAGAAAGGCACTCTTCACGTCCATTTGATATAACTCAAAATTCATGGAACACGCATATGCTAGTAGTAGACGTATTGCCTCTAATCTTGCTACTGGAGCAAATGTTTCGTCAAAGTCTATCCCTTCCTCTTGATTGTATCCTTGAGCGACCAATTTAGCTTTGTTGCGAACAACTATACCATTCTCATCTAGTTTATTTTTAAACACCCATTTTGTACTAATGATGTGTTTATTTCCAGGATTAGGAACAAGTTCCCATACTTGGCTTCTTTCAAATTGATTGAGTTCTTCTTGCATGGCAAGTATCCATTGATCATCTTTAAGTGCTTCACTAATTTTGGAGGGTTCGATTTGAGAAACAAAAGCCATGTTTAAGCAAGCATCTTGCAATTTTAATCTTGTTGTGACTCCTTTATTTATATCACCTATGATATTATCAATAGGGTGATATCTATGGGTTCTCCATTCTTTAGGAAGATCATCACTTTGCCTTTCAATATTGACTTCACTTTCTTGTTCTGGTTGATTTGTTTGAAGTTCTTTGCTTGGATCATCGCTTTCAAAAACATCATCATCACAAGAAATAATATTTTCCTCTTTTATGGGGTTAGTTTCTTCAAAAGTTACATGCATTGATTCTTCAACTAATAAAGTTCTTTTATTCAAAATTCTAAATGCTTTACAAGATAAAGAGTAACCGAGAAATATACCTTCATCAACTTTTTCATCAAATTTTCCAACGTTGTCTTTACCGTTATTTAACACAAAACACTTACATCCAAAAATGTGAAAGTGAGAGATATTGGGTTTTCTACCTTTGTAGAGTTCATACGGAGTTTTCTTAAGAATTGGCCTAATGATTACTAGGTTGGAAACATAGCATGCTGTGTTTACAGCATCTGCCCAAAAGTATGTTGGTAGAATCAAGTCGCTAAGCATAGTTCTAGCAATCTCTATCAAGGATCTATTCTTTCTCTCAACGACCCCATTTTGTTGTGGTGTTCTTGGTGCAGAAAAATTGTGAAAATGCCATTTTCTTAACAAAATTCTTCAAATGAAGTATTTTGAAATTCCCTTCCATGATCACTTCTAATTGATACAATTTTGGCAGATTGTTCGTTTTGGACTAGCTTGGCATAGTTTTTAAATGCCTTAAAAGCTTCATTTTTATTTTCCAAAAATAAGGTCCAAGTGAAACTTGAGTAATCATCAACAATAACTAGTCCATATAAGTTTCCACCAAGACTTTTGGTTCTTGATGGACCAAACAAGTCCATCCATATGTATGAATTGTAGTGGTCTAGAGGTTGAAATGACATTTTTAGGTTTGAAAGAACTTTTTGTTTGTTTGCCTTTTTGACATGAGTCACATAATTTATCCTTTATAAATTTCA
Source organism: Cicer bijugum (assembly GCA_037974875.1). Lineage (NCBI taxonomy): Eukaryota > Viridiplantae > Streptophyta > Magnoliopsida > Fabales > Fabaceae > Cicer > Cicer bijugum. The sequence goes on from JBBPBT010001132.1 coordinate 3,663,910, forward strand.
TTTTTGGTAAGCCTACAACAAGATCATGCTTGACCAATTTGTTTAAATGATCCATATGAATATGAGCAAATCTTTTATTCCATAGCCAAGCATCATTATTGTCGCTTACCAAAAGACATTTCATTTTTAACGATAAATCTTCAAAATTAAGTTTGAAAATGTTTTTGAAACGCTTACCGACAAACTGAGTTTCATTAGTAGCTTCATTTTGGATGATGCACTCATCTTTATTAAAGATTATCTTGTATCCTTTGTCACAATGTTGGCTGATGCTTATGAGATTATGTTTTAGACCTTCAACATATAAGACATCTTCAATCGAGGGGGATGGTGTTGTACCGACTTTTCCAATGCCTAAAATTTTTCCTTTGTTGTTGTCTCCATATACTACATGTCCTTTTGACTCTAGTGTTAAGGCTGAAAATTTTGATACATCACCCGTAATATCTTTGGAGCATCCACTATCTAAGTACCACATGTTTGAAGTCTCTTGTTTGCATACCTACAAAATTGAAATCAAACTTTATTAGGTAGCCAATGTGCTTTGGGTCCTAGATGGTAAGTACCTTTCTTTACCCATATGTAATGCCCACTTGGAACACTAATGTTTCTAATATAACATGTATTGGGTGTATGACCATGAAGACCACAATAAGAACAAGTAGGATTAAATCTACTATTAGTAGCATATGTATGAAATTTATTTTGAATAATTTTCTTTTTATAAAGATCATCCTTTTTCATAACTATAGTCTTTTCTTGATTAGATTGATTACTTGCTTTAACAAAAATAGTCTTGTTCAAATTTGGTTTATCAAATTTTGAATATCCAAGACCACTTTTGTCGTTTGAGTATCTTTGTATATTTAAAACACTTTCCAATCCTAATTGTCTCTTTTCGTATCGTTCAATCACCTTATTTAATTGAGCAATTTTGAAAGAGAGGGAATCACATTTATTGCATGTAAAATTCTGTTTTAGTTTTTCAAAATTTCTCTCCATAATGTCAACATTTTCTTGTAAACATGATATTTGTTTCTTTTGTGTTGACACTAGTTTCCACAGATTTTTACATTCAATAAGTAATTCCTTTATTGCATTTTGAGCATCATTGTATTCTATAATTAATTCACTATTAGTTTTATTATAGTGAGGAGAGTCTATTTTACTAACCTCTTCTTCATCATCCGATTGATGCGAGGCCATTAATGCAACATTGGCGCATTCTTCACTTTTTGTTTCTGAAGATGAACTTACTTCATTGTCTTCCCAAGCTATGCATGCCTTCTTGAAGTCTTTCTTTTTGTTGGCATTCTTCTTAGCAAGGTTTGGGCAATTTGTTTTAATATGTCCTTGTTTTCCACATTCAAAGCAAGTGAAGTTTTGATTTGATGTAGAATTATCTTTCTTCTTGAAGCTTTTCTTTTTGAATGGTCTGTCATTTTTAAGAAACTTACCAAATTTCTTAACAAGAAGGATAATATTTTCATCTTCATCTGAATCATTGTTTTTGATTTGTTCTCTTGATTCGGTCTTTAAAGCAATATTTTTAGTCTTCTTTTCTTGACTTTCATTTTGTTCTAGCCTTCCAAGTTCGATTTCGTGCTCTTGAAGTTTTCCAAATAGTGCAGAAAGAGACATTTTGGATAGGCTTTTCTTTTCAGATATTGTTGTGACTTTTGGTTGCCAGACCCTTGTCAATGACCTTAGTACTTTTAGATTTAATTCATCATTGGTGAAGATTTTTCCAAGTGCTGTCAAGTGATTGGTTAAGTGGGAGAACCTTTTCTGCAAGTCTAGAATAGATTCTCCGGGCTGCATTCGAAATAACTCTTATTCTTGTGATAGTGTGTTGAGTTTAGATCTTTTTACCTCAATGGTGCCTTCATGAGTTACTTCCAACGTATCCCATATTTCTTTTGCTATTTTGTAGTGAGATATCCGGAAAAATTCATCCATTCCTAGTGCAGATTGCAATATATTCTTAGCCTTCTTATCAAACAACACTTTTCTTTTATCATCGTCAGTCCAAGAGTTTTTTTATCTTAATTTCGTCCTCAAAACATAAAGTAGGAGTAACAATCCACACGAGGTTTGTACTCAAATTCAACATACAAGTCACAACTTGTTTCACCCGGCTTTCTCGAAGAAAGTGTTGCCTACCCCTTTTCACAGGGTGCTTAATAACTCTGCACACATCCATAGTCGGTAAGGCTCGTCCATTCCATTCAACATGATTTTGTCTACTACGAACAAGAGATTAAGGATTATCAGTCCCTCAATTTGTCAATAAATAACCAACAACCATGATAGTGGCTTAGATTATCTTAAACAAATTGTAATAGCGCTCCTTGCAACTTACAATTGAGGTTATCCTAATGTACAAGCAGTCAACAATCTTCTCATAGTCCATTGAGTTTCCCTTATTTTCCTATAACTTGATCCTGTCGATGAAGTACAATTTCCCAAAGCTATGTCACATAGCCTCATTTGCATCCACTTGGTACAAAACATCCATTTGGTACCAAACTGAAACACTAAGTATGACACCAACACACTAAGCACAAAACAATCACTACAGTCGAGGACACCTAAATTTCTCCATTGGTCACAAATCCTCGATTTTTCTTTAGTCTTACAACTACGTCAACTGTAGTGTTCTTATCAGTATGTTATTCCAATTATAAGTTTAATAATTATATACCCACATCGGCTTGGTGATCCAAGCTTCCTCAAATATTTTCAAAATCATGCAAAAGACTATACTACTTAGGACACAACCTTCTTTACAGTTTAGTACTTCATTTCAAGAGTCACATTTCCAACAAAATCTAACTTGAATTTAATTCACATATCAAGGTCTACGTTTTTCTCAAATTCACGCTTCACTAGAAAATTTCTTACATACTTCACAATTATGCACAAACTCAAATATAATTCTCCTACATCTACTGCCAACATTCATTCTGATACTTCTCAATTTCGCTGCGTCTTTCATTTGCAACTTGATGATTATCCTTTCATTATCATAGGTCAATCGCATTGTATTCACTATATCACTTTTCCATTTATACAAACCTTAAATTTCTACCTTGAACCTTGATACATCTTCATTATAGTGATTCCAATAAATCAAGGCTAACTAATTTATGTAAGTACAGAAGTACGCCTAAGAGGGGGGGGTGAACTAGGTGTTAGTAAATTTTCTGTTTTTAGTGATATAGTAGTTGGATTTTCTGAGTTTAAGAACAAGGCTTAATAATAAATTGCAGTAAGTAAATGGACACTTTAAGATTTATCCTGGTTCCCCTTATAACCAAGGGTACGTCCAGTCCTCTTGCACACCACAAGAGATTAATCCAATACTTGTCAGAAAATGTACAACTCCCACCTTGGGGTTCTTGCTACAAAAACTCTAACAATACTTCTAAGATAGCACACCACTCTCTTAGATGAAGCTATCTTTTACAAATGATTCAATAAGGTTTGAATCAGTCTAAGATGTGGTATATTGATGAACAACTCAATAGCAATTCAAGTACATGAGAACCTTTTAGAATGATATGAAAATCTAATGCAAGTACTTAACGAAAAATAGATTTTTGGTCAAAGTTATTCAATGAATTGATTCAAGGATTGTTAATCTTTGATCTGAAATTATGGGGTATTTTTACTCCATAAAACATCCCTTCAGATTCGTGGCCATTGATCCAAGATGTTTGATGAAAAATTACAATGTTCTAGAGCCATCCCAGATCTGAAAAATTGTAATGTTTCCTAGTGTATTCGAATATAGTATATGTGTATTCGAATACATGTCTTTGTAACGTTCAAAAAATTCAAATTTTACATCTTGTATTCGAATACACATTGGTGTAGTCGAATACAGATTAATGTATTTTAGTCTCTCACTTAACTTGTATTCGACTACAGATGGGTGTAGTCGAATACACAAAAAGGAATTTTGGCCACTGACTTAACTTGTATTCAACTACAGATGGGTGTAGTCAAATACTACATTTAATGTTTTGCCTCTGACTTAAGTTGTATTCGAATACAACATGGTGTATTCGAATACACTTATGCAAATTGTCAAAAATATGATTTTAAATGATTTGTTATTGTTGTTTTTGATTTTCGAAAATATGTTAAATGCATATGTAAATATGAATTGTTCTCATGTATTTGAACTATTGATTTGTATCATATACCTTTACATTTAAGCATTTATTATTTGGATTTTGAAGCTTATTGTGAAGATACTTTGATCTTCTTTTTGATCTTGTTGTGTTGTCCATAGTTGGTGGTCTTGTCGTCATCAAAAACATGTAGTTTACAATTTCCACCAAACTTTTCAATTTCATGTTCATTTGTTTACTATCAAACAAACATTTAACTCCTTTGATTGACGAACACAATAACAACCCCCATGACATGCACTCAAGTAATGCCTTTATATGTAAGACCCTTAATTTAAAATCCTAAATTATTCAATGTTAGGGTATATTGTGTGGAATTTCTTAGACTTTTAGCCTAGGTTTTGGTATTTAGTGGGTTAAATGCCAAAAATATATTTTTGGAAATTGGATTAAAATTATTAGTCAGAAAAAAATTTATTTACGTTACGAAGAATTTAATACCGAACGATTTTGTTAAAAATATCTTTATTTGTAGAAAATTTTATTTGTCAATTGAGTTGTGACGAGAGTAGATATTTTTATCAAAATGGTTTGAGAAGTGATATTTTCATAAATATCTAAAATATCAAGATTTTTAGATATTTATTGGTTTAGGTTTAGTTATTATATATATTATATATTATTATTATTATTATTAGTAATATTATAAGTAATATATATGTATACATGTTAGAAAGGAAAAAAGAAACGAAACAGAGGAAGAGAACAGTCCCCCTACCTCGCGCATTCAAGTTTCCTTCTCCCTTCTTTTCTTTTGGTTGCTTCCTTTTGCTTCAAGAAAAGGAACCAAGGCTTGGTGGGTGAGAAATCAAGGATTTCTCAGCTTCATTCTTCTCCTTTGATTCAAAAATGGAGAAAAACGGTGTTGGTGTTTTCAAAACCGTCAAACGCAAACATCCACATTTCATCTATATCTAAGCTTCGTTTCACTAAGAGATAGAAGGGAAAGTTGCTCACCACCACGCAATGGTGCTAGTGAACTAACTTCGGAAGCGACGTCGCAAATGGAGATTTTATCGGAATTACTCGTGGTACCGTAATCGCTCGTTAAAGCTAAAGTTAATGTAAGGGCTCCTTCCAAACTTTTTATTTGCATTTAGGGACTTATCTGTGGTTGTGGAAAAATAATTTGTTAGGGTTGAAGTGTTGATTTGGGGAAAATGAATCTAATGCTTTTATGGGTAAAATTTTGGAGTTGGGTTTTAGTGATATTGATGAGTGTTTTGCAGAAAATGAATTTAACTCATTTATGTATGATTTTGAGGAAATGAAATTTGATGTGTTTGAGCGGTTGGTTGTGATAATTTTGTGTTGTCGTGTTTGACGTGTTCATAATTAATACTATAAATTTTGAGATGTGTTTGTGTGGATTTTGTGGAAAAATGAACTAATGTGATTTGGTGTGAATTGTGGATTGAATTTGAGAATATGTCTGAGTATGCTCTGTGTGGAATTTGAAAATCATTAGAGTTAAACGAGTATTAAAAATGGGGAATCTTTTAATATCTTTGTTTACTTAATGATTGTCGTGAAAATTGTTAGAGTTAAATGAGTATTAAAAATGGAGATTCTTTTAATATATGCATTTACTTGACGATTGTCATGGATAGAGTCAGAGTATGCTCATGCATTTCATATTTGGTAAATCGTGCAGACCCATGATAGGTGGCACCTCGGTAAATTGTACTTCGGCCTGTGATAGGCGGTACATTTACGATTTACGTTTCTTTTTGGTAAATCGTGCAGACCCGTGATAGGTGGCTCCTCGGTAAATAGTACTTTGGCCTGTGATAGGCGGTACATTTACGATTTACGTTTCTTTTTAGTAAATTGTGCAGACCCGTGATAGGTGGCACCTCGGTAAATAGTACTTCGGCCTGTGATAGGCGATACATTTACAATTTATATTTCTTTTTAGTAAATTGTGCAGACCCGTGATAGGGGGCACCTCGGTAATTTAGTACTTCGGCCTGTGATAGGCGGTATAATTATGATTTACGGCCCTTCGAGGAGGGTTTTGGTTTGGAATTCCGAATCCATGCATTTTGGCATATACGCATTGCATTAGGGTGCTTGGCACACGAGTCGTTTTTGATTCAAGATTATGACTGACTTTTTGAACTTAAGTTGTCATGGTGATTGTGTTATAATTGCCAAGTGGGAATGTTTTGGAATTGTGTGATAGTGTGTTTGATTGCAAAACCTTTTCGAAACTCAAGTTGTCGTGGTGATTGTTGTAAGACCCATAATTTTTAAAGTGTACTTTATGTATTTTAATGGATTTTGGTTTTGAACTTAGGGGCTTTTTAGCCAAGTTATTAATATTTTGGAGTTTATATGATCAAAAGATATTTTGATGCTTGATTAAAATTACTCGTCGATAAATAAGTTAATTAACTGCGGTGAATCTTTTACGAATAGTTTTATGCGATTTGGGTAAAAGAGTAATTTAATAAATATCTATAAAGTTGGAGATATTTGTTAATTATTATTAATATATATATATATATTTATATATATATATATATATATATATATATATATATAGAAAAGGAAAAGAAAGAAATAAGGAGAAGAGAAATAGAAAGGAAAGAAAAAGAGAGAAAGGTAAAACAAAGGAAGGAAAATCAGAATTTCCTTCTTCCTCACTGCCTCGCGAGCACCAAATTTCTTCCTTCCTCCATTGTTGCTCGTTTTTGCTTCCTTTTCTTTCCATAGAGTTCGAAATTGATAGTGGGTTATAGGACAAGGATTTCTCAACTTCACTCTTCCTCTTTGATTCGAAAACGGAGAAAAACGGTATTAGGGATTCGAACTCAAATCTCCCCATTTCATCTAGATCTAAGCGTCGTTTCAAGAAGTGATAGAAGGGAAAGTTGCTCACCACTACACTACGGTGCTAGTGAGCTAACTTTGGAAGCGGCGTTGCGAGCGGAGGTTTTTACCGGATTTGCTCAGGGTACCGTAATCGGACGTAAAAGCTAAAGTGAAGGTAAGGGCTCCTTCCAAACTTTTAGTTTGCATTTAGGGACTTACTTGTGGTTGTGTGGAAAAGAATTTGGTTAAGGTTAAAGCAAGGTTTTTTGGAGAATGAATTTTAAACCCATTTATGTATGATTTTGAGTATATGAAACTTGCTGGGTTTGAGTGATGGATTATGTTGATTTGTGTTCGTTGTTTTGACGTATTCTAAATTGATAACTAATGAAATTTGAGTTTGTTTTGTGTGGTTTGTGTGGAAAATGATTTGGAATGAAGTAGGGATTGAATGTGAAAGTATGTTTGAGTTGGTTTTGTGTGGTTTGTGTGGAAAATGATTTGGAACGAAGTAGGGATTGAATGTGAAAGTATGTTTGAGTTGGTTTTGTATGGTTTGTGTGGAAAATGATTTGGAACGAAGTATGGATTGAATGTGAAAGTATGTGTGAGTTTGTTTTGTGTGGTTTGTGTGGAAAATGTTTTGGAGTGAATTTTGGATTGAATGTGAAAGTTGGTTTTGTGTGGAGTTTGAAAACCATTAAGTTAAACGAGTATTAAGAATGGGGAATCTCTTAATGTCTTGTTTACTTAATGTGAGTTTGTGAAAATCATTAAGTTAACTGGGCGTTAAGAATGGGGAATCTCTTAATGTCTTAGTTACTTAATGTTGTTGAAAAATCGTTTAAGTTAACTGAGCGTTAAGAATGGGGAATCTCTTAATGTCTTAGTTACTTAAAGTTGTTGGAAATCGTTTAAGTTAACTGAGCGTTAAGAATGGGGAATCTCTTAATGTCTTAGTTACTTAATGTTTGTTTTTGAAAATGGTTTCAGTGAAATGAGTATTAAGAATGGGGAATCTCTTAATGACTTGTTTATTGAATGTTTTGTTGTGAAAATCATTAAGTTAAATGAGTATTGAGAATGGGGAATCTCTTGATATCTGTGTTTACTTAATGTCGTCGTAAAAATGATTTTCATGGGGAAATGAATTGTTGTGTTTTGGCGTGAATTGTGTATTAAATTCGTGAATATGTTTGAGTTTGTTCTGTGTGGGATTTGAAAACCATTAAGTTAAATAAGTATTAAGAATGGGGAATCTCTTAATATCTTGTTTACTTAATGTGTGTTTGTTTGTTTGAAAATCGTTTAAGTTAAATGAGAATAAAGAATGGGGAATCTCTTAATGTCTCGTTTACTTAATATTTGTTTTGAAAATCGTTTAAGTTAAATAAGTATTAAGAATGGGGAATCTCTTAAACACTTATTTACTTAATGTTGTTTTGAAAATTGTTTAAGTTAACTGGGTGTTAAGAATGGGGAATCTCTTAATGTCTTGGTTACTTATTGTTTGATATGGTAAATCGTGCTGACCCGTGATAGGTGGCACCTCGGTAAACTGTACTGACCCGTGATAGGTGGTACGTTTACGATTTACGTTTGGTAAGTTGTGCTGACCCGTGATAGGTGGCACCTCGGTAAGCAGTGCTGACCTGTGATAGGTGGTACCCTTACGACTTACGCTTTTTCGTTTGGTAAATCGTGCTGACCCGTGATAGGTGGCACCTCGGTAAACAGTACTGACCCGGGATAGGTGGTACGTTTACGATTTACGTTTGGTAAGTTGTGCTGACCCGTGATAGGTGGCACCTCGGTAAGCAGTGCTGACCCGTGATAGGTGGTACCCTTACGACTTACGCTTTTTCGTTTGGTAAATTGTGCTGACCCGTGATAGGTGGCACCTCGGTAAACAGTACTGTCCCGGGATAGGTGGTACGTTTACGATTTACGTTTGGTAAGTTGTGCTGACCCGTGATAGGTGGCACCTCGGTAAGCAGTGCTGACCCGTGATAGGTGGTACCCTTACGACTTACGCTTTTTCGTTTGGTAAATCGTGCTAACCCGTGATAGGTGGCACCTCGGTAAACAGTACTGACCCGGGATAGGTGGTACGTTTACGATTTACGTTTGGTAAGTTGTGTTGACCCGTGATAGGTGGCACCTCGGTAAACAGTACTGACCCGTGATAGGTGGTACGTTTACGACTTACGTTTCTTGGTGAATTGTGTTTGTCCGTGAGAGACTGCACAGGTGTTTGTCCATGAGAGACTACACCCTGGTAAATTGTGAGTTGTTGGTACATTTTGTTCGTGTGGGTATTGTGTTATAAGTTGTAAGTGTTATGTTTTGGAATTTGGTGATAACATGTTGATTGCAATACCATTTCGAAATTCATGATGTTGTAGTAATTGTGTTATAAGTGTTAAGTGTTATGTTTTGGAATTTGGTGATAACATGTTTGATTGCAATACCATTTCGAAATTCATGATGTTGTAGTAATTGTGTTATAAGTGTTAAGTGTTATGTTTTGGAATTTGGTGATAACATGTTTGATTGCAATACCATTTCGAAACTCCTAATGTTGTAGTAATTGTGTCATAAGTGTTAAATGTTATGTTTTTGGAATTTGGTGACAGCATGTTTAATTGCAATACTATTTCGAAAGTCATGTTGTTGTAGCGATTGCGTTATCAGTGCTAAGTGTTAAGATTTGGGATTATGTATGAATGTGATTGAGTTAGTTTATGAATTTTTGAAAGAATACACAGGGAAATCGATTTACCCAATCGATTTGATGAGTTACAGGGGCCCTGTCTTCCACGAAATCGATTTACCCAATCGATTTTGTAATATGTTTTTCAAAACCATTTAAGAAATCGATTTGCCAAATCGATTGGATTCATTACAGGGGCTCTGTCTTTCACGAAATTGATTTGCCTAATCGATTGGATTCAATACAGGGGCTCTGTCTGTCAATCGATTTACCCAATCGATTGAGTCAATCGATTTACCCAATCGATTGAGTCAATCGATTTACCCAATCGATTGATTTAAGCCCAGAGTTCAGTTTTCACTAAAAACTTTCAGGAAATTGATTTCCCCGATCGATTGGCTTAGTGTAGAATCTTATTTTGAGTTAGATAATTTATTGCTCAATTGATTTATCAATGTTTTGGTGAGTTATGTATTACTTGATGGATTGATAACTCTATTTGATTTCATTTACATTTGGCAAGCATTATATGAGCTTTTAGCTTATGGAAAATCCTTTTAAGGTGCATGCTTAGTTGAGAGGATATTTTGTGCATTTAAAAACTTAAATGTTATGTGTTAACTGTTAATTTCGGTTGGTGACCCTTTACAACTATTGTGGAAATCTGGGCTTTGCCCTCAGATGAGAGCCAGGATGATCCTACCGGTTCGTACCCTACGGATGGGAATGTAGATGGGAATGCTTGATTGGAGCTACGTTAGGAGGATCTCACGGGGCGCGTGGAGATCATTCAGGGTGTTTAGTTGTTTTGTAAAATGATCAGACTAGGTTGACACAGAGGGAACAGATGTCTCTCTTATGGGTTGCTTTTATTTTTAAACTCGAAGACTGTACCACTTTCGTTATGTAAACATTTTGAATTCATATTTTGAGAACTTCTTCCGCTGCTTGTAAATTTATAATGACTTAATTATTTATCAAAAGGTGTTATCTTATTTATCTCTCTGTTTTATTTTAACTTCTTTTAAAAAAAAATACACCCTCGCATAGAAAAACGGGGGTGTTACAATTGTGCTATAATTACTATGTGTTATGTTTTGGAATTGTGTGTAAGTGTGATTGATTGCAAAACCATTTTGAAACTAAAGTTGTCGTGGTGATTGTGTTATAATTGCCAAGTGTGGATGTTTTGGAATTGTGTAATAGTGTGTTTGACTGCAAAACCATTTCGAAACTTAAGTTGTCGTGGTAATTGTGTTATAATTGCTAAGTGTTTTGTTTTGGAGTTGTGTGTAAGTGTGATTGATTGCAAAACTATTTCGAAACTCAAGATGTCGTGGTGATTGCACTGTAATTGCTAAGTGTGATTGTTTGGAATTGTGGGTAAGTGTTGATTGATTTCGAAACCCTTTGAAAAGCTGAAAAATGCTGAATTTTGCTGTTTTTCTACTGCTGTCTGATGTGTATTCGAATACAACAAGTTGTATTCGAATACACACATGCTGTTTTTGCCACTGACTTACTGTGTAGTCCAATACAGACCGTTGTAGTCGAATACAGACATGTTGTTTTGCCACTGACTTAATGTGTAGTCGAATACAGACAGTTGTAGTCGAATACATACATGTTGTTTTTGCTGCTGAATGCTGAAACAGCCTTGTATTCGAATACAAAGATGCTGTACTCGAATACAACAGTGTTGTTTTGTTAAAAACTTCATTTGTCCACCTTGTTTATGAATTTTTAGCATATGGAAACCCTTTTAAGGTGCATGCTAAGTTGAAAGGTTATTTTGTGCATTTAAAAACTTAAATGTTATGTGTTAATTGTTAATTTTGGTTGGTGACCCTTTACAACTATTGTGGAAATCTGGGCTTTGCCCTCAGATGAGAACCAGAACCATCCTACCGGTTCGTCCCTTGTGGATGGGAATGTAGTTGGAAACACCTGACTGGAGCTATGTTAGGAGGATCTTGTGGGGCGCGTGAAGATCACTCAGGATGTATAGTTTTTGTTGAATGATCAGATTAGGTTGACGTATAGGGACTAGATGTCTTTCTTTTGGATTGTGATTATTTTAAATTGGAAGATTGTACCTATACCAATATTGTCAGCATGACCTTTTATTTTCGATGTGTACGTTGTACCACTTTTTGTTGTGTAAATACTTTGGATTCGTATTTCAAAAACTATTCCGCTGCTTGTAAATTATGTCGACTTAATTGTCGTTGTGTTATGACTTAAATATTTATCCAAATGTATTTCCTCATTTATTTCCTTGTTTTATGAATTTGTTTTGAAAAAAAAATACACTCTCGCTGTTAAAAATCGGGGTGTTACATTATAGGTGAGATAATTCCTTTCCTGAATCTTTAATTGTCATAAGCTACATCTCCATGTTCTACTCCAACAAATTTCTTGGCACATTTTCCAATATTTGGTTCACTCGCTGGATTCTTATTCCTTCTCAACCTTCACCGAGATACAAATTGAAAGAATCCTAACAATCGAACGTCCTAAAGAAGTATTTCTCAAACGTTCCCCAAAAGCATTTCCTAAGAAATAATTATCTATAACTTAATCCTCATGAATTTTGCAGTAAAATATCTCAAAGACCCACATACCTTTCATTGTTCATCTAGTCACCAAAACACTCATTTTAAATCTCAACGCTTGATTTCCCAAGACCAACAACTAAATCATAAATGATTTGTTACATCTCTTTTTTTTCACTTTCAATCATTTAATAGGATTCTAAAATTTGAACCTCAAAATCTCCAAACACTTCCATCCTTAACATGAATTATTTATCACTTGCCTGCCTTAACTTCTTCGATTATGAAAGTTTTAAGCATTACTTGGTCCTCCATCCAACCTTGTGGATTTTAAATCATCAACTAAAAAAAATCAACCATCTTAGGGTCCCAAATCAAATCTTGAATAATCCTTCTGACCTATCAAAATATTAACATCCTCTTAGTAATTTCCATCCTTTAATAGACTCTCAAAAATTTTATTACCGCAATCTCGAAGTATTCTCGTACTCGATACTTCAAATTCAACTTAATGATAACATAGAGTTCAATACATCAAGGCTGAACTCATTATGTTTTTCCGAACATCGCTCAAAATTCACACTTACGTGTCTATAATTTCATCCAATATCGCTATCCATATTTACTATCTCCTAAACCACAAAGAGATTTGTCACTTATCGAAGAAATATATATATATCCTAATGTCAAATCAAAAGATACAAAAAAA